>CM031570.1:9075613-9422613 GCA_018467065.1 Ephestia elutella | reverse complement strand
GGAGAATTAATATGTACGAGAATGAAATAGACTGTCTGTTTGTCTAGGTACGTAATTCATGACGGCAATGTGATTATTTGTTAAATTAAATCTAGTATACATAACTAAACTATTTAAAAACAAAAGAAAACTGAAACTATCTTAAAATTAA
The DNA here is from genome assembly GCA_018467065.1 of Ephestia elutella. Lineage (NCBI taxonomy): Eukaryota > Metazoa > Arthropoda > Insecta > Lepidoptera > Pyralidae > Ephestia > Ephestia elutella. The sequence goes on along the minus strand of CM031570.1, from coordinate 9,422,462 downwards.
ACAATTACAATTTTAATTCATAATTTTTTAGGAATGGAAGCTTTCAGTATCGGAGGCCAAGATCCACTTTGGGACGTCGAGCCATCGAAGTAAGTATTTATTAATTCTTTATTTGAATGATTAATTCATTCAAATAAAGAATTAATATATACTGACCCAACAGTAATAGGCTTTTTGTTTATACTAAAATTACAAAATAAATATATGTAGGTACAATATCAAAATTATTAAATACTTACTTACGTACGTATATTACGTATCAATGAAACTACTAGGTGAATCAAATACCATCTGGAGATATGTATTTAGTTTAGCCTTTAATTAAAATCCATGAAACGATTACTATATTTAATACTTTTATATAAATAATTATTCTTAGCATAAACATATAGCTATATCAATAATCATTTTATTTTATATTATCGTACTGTCAAACCACGACTTAAAAAAATGACAAAATGATTAATTGTTAAATCAAGCTGGTAGTGGCACTAATCAGCTTAGCAACTTTAAGGTTGGCATTATAACTGAATATTCTACTTATTTTCTGCAATGTATGTTCGGTACTAGGGTATTATATGATCAGTGGTTCGGGTCAAACCTTGTAAGCCAAATTAGAACTATTTCCGACGTAATTAGAGGCTTAGTTCCGACGACAACGCTTTATTTTAATAAGCATGAGGTGTGGCATATCCAACGCAAAATAATAAAATATTTTTTATTTTTAGTTATTCACGAAAAGAAACAGTTACATAATAAAAGGTATAACAAAGACGTAGTTACAAACGAACTTATTAATTACGTAACCCACTACATTTTTCACAGATTAAACAATGAAATTATAAGTAAAATCAAAAACATTACCACTAGACATTGACACATAAAGTAAAAATCGACAAAGTACCGACATAAAGCGAAATTTTTTTTTTTTTTTTGTGAGAGAAGAAGAAAACTGAAAACATGTAAAAAAGTGAATAATAAATAAATAAAAAATAAATTTAGTTCCTATCAAGGTCACACAAAACAGAGTTGAGCATCTTTTTAAACTAAAATGGTGTGCTAGCTGTCTATCCTTAAAATACGCACATTCCAACATGAGTAAGTATTAGAATTGATTATAATAAGTATTTATTTTCATAATTCATATCCATGCACGAATTATATCAATAATTGTCAACGAACTAGGCTAACACGCGCCTATCATCTCGACGTACTTATATGTCTAAGTATGTAATACAGTCAAACAATATCCTCGTATACTTTAAAACACTATTTTAATCTCATTCAATTAAGTTATTTTGTTATCTTGTATGTTCCATCGTAATAAAAATAACAAAATTCATTGAAGAAAAGACATCAACGCACCCTGCCCTGAATAAGGAAAACAGGAGGAATTTATTTACAGTCGTAAACTCATTACTCTCGATTAGAACTGCGACTGTGTGTGATTTATATGCTTAATTTTTTTTATGTAGGTAAAGCATTATGGTATTTTGTTTTTTGAAAGCTCTAATTTTGGATTTAAACAAATATTTTTGTGCATGATTCACATTTATGAGGAATTTCAAAGATTATTGAAAGAATTATATAAAGTATGAAGGAAGGTATTAAATGCACCCTCCATATTAAATACTGTCTAAGCGCATTGTAAAGCTGCTCTGATTTCGACTCTTGCGCAAGCAGCCACGCCCGCAGTGAACTCAAGGATGGCTACCGTAGCCATATCAATCTCCTACATACCTACGCCACCTCGCAAGCCATTAAATATGTTACACACTGAATATTTAAAACTTGATTTATGACTAATTGAATGAGATTAAAATATTGTTTTAAAGTATATCGTTACATTACACAATGTACTATATTTGAGTACTGAGCCTAATTGACTGTCAAGATATTTTTGATAACCTTAAATACACTGTTCCTAGGCATAATTCCCGAAGAAGACCATTCAGGACGTTTATTATCTCGAACTAATCTCGGTAGACACGCGCCTTTACCAAGAATGCTTACTAGTTATAATAAGGTTAATGAAAGGTGTGATTTGGATATTCACCACGATTCTCTCTCCAAATTTAAACGTACAATATTGTCATTTACATAGCTACTAGGTAGATATATTCTGCGTAATAGTGCGTGCGTTGTTGTGCGAACGTTATATTATATTGTAATACCACAGATAACATAATACTATACTTGTAGTGATACCGTATTCTCAATGTTTTAATACTGTTTGTGAATGTGTTATAAAAACGTTGTGTTCACCTGTAATTGAGTTGCATGCTAGATTAAGTAGGTACCTAATTGAATGTATAAGATAATGTGAACATGTAACTTGTTGGTGTACCTTAAATAAATAAACAATAAACAATATGAGGTGATTATTAGGGCTAGGGCACAATTTCCTGTATACACAGAAAGCTCATTCATCAATTTCGAAATAGCTAGCTAGATAGCCTAGCAAATAGATTCTGCCAGACTAATATTTAAAAAAATATTAATAGCTAGAATCTAGTAGCACCTTAGTTTTGGAGATTAGCGGGGAAAAACATATTTATAATCTATATAGATCTCCAAAACTACTAAAAATTATTTTATTTTATTTATATAAATAAAATAAAATAATTTTAATTCATGCAGAACCCATAGTGTATATATCTATGTATATAAAAATATCTGAGTCTGACTTGAGCAATAACATTTCGTCGAGGAAAATTAACAAAAGGTCCTTAATTAACAAAAAATATCACGAATACTTGACCCATACCCCATTGAATAATAACAAGGGTGTCGAACTGTAATTGCGCAATAAATCAGTGCTCATGAATAAAAATGTCGTCGCAATATGAAGGTTGGAGGTGATACCGTCAGCTTATCAGGAGATACGCACTTATCAAAATGCGTTACTGTAATGACGCTGACATATTTATAACTCTTTCAGATTGGATTGGCTACAAATTAACATATAAAAGACTATTTTTAAATCCTTGAGCCAAATTATGTTATCAATAAGTAAATAATAATGAAACACAAAACAAAAAATCCTAACTAATATTATAAATGCGAAAGTGAGTTTGTTTGTTTGTTACCTCTTCACGCTTTATCTACTGAACCAATCTTCCTGAAATTTCGCATACACATAGCTGGAAGTACGGAGAAGAACATAGGGTTACCTATCATCCCGGGAAAAAGCACTGTTCCCATGGGAAATTCACGCGAGCGAAGCCGCGGGCGAAAGCTAGTCGAACAATAAAGACAGATACATTCTTTATACTTATTGTTTCCCAGAAATTTATTTCAACTTGTTTTGATGTTCTAGATTCCAAATAAGCGAAATATATTTTTTAATCTCTTGGTGAATGCATGATTTTAAATTTTTTGGAAAAACGTATGTACAGTCAGATTCAAAGAAATCTGGCCCCCTTCATCTGACTGTACAATAAACAAATTAATCTAGTAATTACAGTCTTATAGAAAGTGGCAGACCGGCCCATTCGACGCTGTGTGTGTGCATTGTCTGTCAGTCAAGAGTTTCATTCTAACCTAGTATAATAGTATGTATCATTAATTTTTCACATACAGCATATTGCCCATAAAACCAATAAAATATTGACCACTACATTTGGTTGGAACAATACGCGGTCCCCTTGACATTATAGCGCGTACGCAGCTAATGCGCGATCTTATCCGAAAGCTGCCCAAAGCCTCGGGGTCTGACGGCCGATTTTATCGCTAGAGAAAATTTTACTCTTAGTAGCCTAGACCTTTAAATCCCATCGTTAAATAGAGCTAAAAACAAATACCCATGACCCGTTTTTCATCCAGTATTAATTTAAAATTGGAATAAGTAATAAGTTTTTTATTTTTAAATTTTTCATCTTTTACATGATTTTTTTTTATTAGGTTGGTTCCCAAAAATTTTCACTGAAGCGGAGCTCCGGGATGCTGCCAGTTGGAAAATAAATGCAAGCATGCAGCAAATATTTCTGGGTGTCAAGCAAGACCCGCTTCGTTAGTCATTCATCGGCCTTTCGATTTACTGAACTTGAATCGAATTTCTTTAAGGGCTAATATAATATTAATAAATTCATCATTATGTATACTTAAAAAAAATGATGTTTGATAGATGACGCTTTTAAGGCACTAGATTTAAATTAAAGGTACTAGTTTGTTTTGACGCGTATTCCTCTGAATCGTGACCTGAAAAAATTACATAAAAAACCGTCCAAGTGCGGGTCGGACTCGCCGCGTACCAGTGTTCCGTTCTGTGAACCATCAACCCATAGCTGTCCAGTCTACCTCTGTCTATTTTTTATCAAGACATATTTTAACAGGAATACGTAAAGGTATCCAATTGTTTATCTTCATAAGAATTCAGCTTTTGCTCATCAAGCTATGATAAAATCAAACTACGTAATGAACCCTAATAAAACGCCAGTCTCTACTCAAACACGTTTTTAAATCTATTACTTTACTGTGTATTTTGCATGCGTGCACTCCTTGACTTCGCTTGGCTCGCCACACCCGTCAGGCCACTTTTGTTTTCGTCGAGGCCTCCATAACCTAACTCTGGCTACCATTGGCCATGGCCGTTGAGACCATAACTAATTATCTGTTAAAACAAGCATTTATCTTATAAAATGTCATGACAACAGCAGATAATTGCTTAATAACCTAAGTTTTACAGAATTTTAAAGTCAACATTGAAATTCTAGTATATTTATCTTATTTTTTTAATTAGACACACGATTCAAGTATTTTTTAAAATTTAATTGCCACTTTTAAGATTATTTTCTATTATTCTATTATTTGTTTCTTAATATTTTAATCACGAATGTTCCGTCTTAAACTGACAGATCATAACGCACGGACATCCAAGATCCAAAAACTAGAAATTTTAAAGGGGTTTTTTCAGCATAAACATTCATCAGAACCGAAACCCCTGGGGATAAGCTCTTTCCTATCCTTGTGCACCAAATATAGATTCTAAAATGCCATAGCACTTAATTTCTGGTTATCAGTTGAACTGCACATTTAGCAGTCGCGTTAAACTTGCTCTTTTTTGAAACAAAAAATAACTGTTTTGTTGTTTTTAGATTGGCAGTGCCTGGTCAAGTAAGCTTATCAGATGAAGTCGAGCGTGTGGCCGCAGCTCACGAACTCTGTTGCAACGTCCGGACCGTTGTTTAATTATATCGTTACATATCATTTCGCTTGTCATATTACTTCCAACATGTAGAACTTCCAACTTAGATATATGTTCATGGAAATTACCTTCAGGTACAGAGGTCAATGTAGGTTACGTAGGTATTTTTTTTTTTTTTTGCTGATTTATTCCTTGCTTGTGGCAAAAGATGATATTGATGATGATATCGTAAGTTTTACATGTAATTATCTATATTTTTTCTTTATTAAAATGTAATTATACTAGCTTTTTGCCCGCGGCTTCGCCCACGTGAATTTGCCACGAGAACAGTGCTTTTTCCTGGGATGAAAGGTACTCTATTTCATGTATGTGTATGCGAAATTTCAGCAAGATTGGTTCTAGATAAAGCGTGTAACAAATAAACTTAAACAAACTCACTTTTGCATTTATAATATTATTTAGGATAGGACGGGATAAGTTTTTATAAGAAATAATAAACAAGCATCTTTGAAACGAAAATCTTTAAGTGCGAAAGCTTATTGCAGCGCTGACGAAGGCTCGTGTTGTAATGTAATGGTGTGCAGCTTTTCCCACGTCTTTTGAAACTCATGAACGTACATTTAATTATTCAAACTAAATTAGGATTGCACAGTTTAAACCAATTGAATCTTCAAGAGGAGTCGACTCTAGATATAGACAGGATGTGTAGTTATATAACTTTTTAACACCATAACGTTTTTGGGTATTGTTATATCATGTATTCCGCCATGTGATTATTGAATTTTGTCTGGTAGATGTGATTCAGGGCTTCACTTCTGAGGAATTTCGTGATAAATACAGCCTAAGTCATATATAACATTTTTCAAGTAGGACACATTTAGATGCGAGTATATATTAATAAAATCCACAAAAAAATCAGCTACCTATTTAGACGTAAAAAGTCACAGACATACAAATAAAATAAAGTATACTCATACGTATATTTGAGTAGGCAGCTGGATAGGGATGGCTAAACTCGATTTTCCTTGTTCACCTGTCATTTGGTTTTTGTTCTCGATTCTAAAGTCGATGACGTGTCGACTTTAGTGTTTGAGAAAAAGCCTAGGAAAGTGTTCAATTATATCGCACTTTGAATATTAAACTGTTTAAATCATAATGGCTTTCTAGTACCTCTGATTAAATATTGTAGATATAAAACCTTATTTTCTACTTGCTTGGAACTTCGGATTGAATAATATTTCTTTTGTTAAATTTAGTCTCGTTTTTAGTTATAAAAAGTATCGATTGGCATATTTTAAAGATTAATTACATTAAGAATGTTCTTGATAATCCTGGTTAAAATATCAATACTTAGAAGCTTGTTAATCTGTCTTTGGTAAAATTGTAGAAGTAGTCGATAGTAGTGCATACTCTACTCATACAAAATGCAACGCGTGACACAGGCCGTTCCGTTTATTGGGGCCATTATTTAAAGCCAAGGCTGTAACTAGTACCTATATACATATGTACTTATAAATTGCTCCATGGAAAAGCCAACCCATCACAGAATAATTCATTGCATTGTGTTATATTGTAAGTATTAATTACAATATAACACAATACATGAATCATATAAAATACCAATTCGCATGAGGAACTATTGGATATGTCAAAATTCGTCCCGTAATTTAAACTTCATTATCAACAAGATAACACTTCTGAACAAAAGTCTTCCAACAAGCTTACGAGATAAAAACAAAATGTAAGCAGTTACTTATGTAAATTATCTTCAACTAGTTGTTTATGGCATAGCATTTCAGGATTCTGTATTAAGGTTTAATCTTCCTTAAGGAATGTGGCTATAAATAATGCATTTATGTATTTTTATTATTTAGCTTATAAAAGTTATAATACAATATTTCATCTATGGTCGATGTATTATGTCGTTAGGTAAATTCTCTCGTAAACATTATTTTCAGATTAATGAGCCTAAAATGCAAGGTTTCTGCTGTTATTACAGAGCTTTTAGCATGTATAAGGACTCTATAGGTCTTCCAGTGGATGACTTACATAGGTATAGTATCGTGGTTTCTACCACATGTGAGTGAATGTAGGAAGCCTTGTGCGTACATCATGATTCAAGGCCGAACCATGCATGCAGGTTTTGGTCATTCAGTATTAAATTTCTGGGCATTTTATTTCAGATAAAAACTTACAAATCACTCAACCGTGTAATAACAAAGTAAGCAAAACTATTAAGTAGTTTGGTATTATTATTTATAAATATTATTTATACAAATTGTCACGCCTTTTTCCCGTGGGGTTAGGATTTTATTTATATAAGTAGATATCGATATTAGGATAATAACTTGTCATTTTGTTTTTTACTCGGTATCGACTTTAACTCAAACACATGTCAATACATTTTTTTTTTGATTCAAAGTCTATTTACTCGTACTTTGTTATTTCACTATTTTAAGTGTTATATAGGTATATGTTAGGGTTCGAGTTTGTTTTTAGTTTATTATATTACCCAATTTATTTTTACCTTGTACTTTTCATTTTATTTTTGTATGAAAGTGTACTAAAGACCCTTGATGATATTTTATGTAATGATGATCCATTTTAAGAATATCACTAGACGAAAACGTGGAAAATGATCCATAATGTTTTCTTTTCTCTTGGGGTTTACCCAGTCGAAGATGACTCATAGGCTTTTCACGCAAAATCATTTAACAATGAAGCAATCAATAACTGATATTCTATGAATGCAGCATTCGAGTAGTCGTGCGTGCGTAGCAAACTTTACACGGTTTTCGCAACCGCTCGGCTGCGCAGACGCAGCCTTGGTAAGGACGCACCGCAGCGCGTGATCTTCGGGAAATGCCTGCCGCGGCGCATTTTCATGAGTAGTCGTCACAATCACAACACCACGACGACGCTGTACTACCTATCGTTTTATAGAGTGCAATGCTGCGCGGTCCTCCTTTTTCAGCAATATTATTACTCGTACTTATTTTATAGGTTTGGTTTGATAGTAATTATTGATGTTTCAATGGAAGTTAATTTGTTATTTTGTTTTCTTAGATTATGTGTTAATTCCTATGGGAGCGAAGACCAGGGCTGCAAGTATGACTATTGTATTTGTGCGATAAAGATTTAAAGTTATTTTATAAAATGCAAATAATAAAAACTTATAAAAAAGGACATGCGTTAGGAATAAAACCTTTCAACCAGTTCAATCTGAAGAAGTTAAATTTTTTTTTTTTTTTAATTTTTTTTTTTGTATGTAACAATTTACATATCATATAATATATACATTTAAACATTAAATTAAATAAGAAAACTAAAATCTAAAATTAAAACTATGTACCTACTAAAAAATAAAAATAATAGTTAAATTAGTCACAATGTAAAAACTGTATCAAAAAAGTACTTAAGTACTATTATAGATCTACATTTGACATTATCATAACAACTACCTAAGTACCTACATAATTAACAGCGTAGAATATTAAAATTACAAACTAAAAGAAAAACCAAAAATTAGGGCAATGGGTAACATTAGTGAAAACAAAAGTGGTAATGTCAGTATTTGTGCACGGAGGAATGTGACCTTGTGCCCTTGCCAAGATATCGTCCAAAACGACCATTGTGATGCTAATGTGACGATACAAACCACGGCTGAACAAGCCTGCAGTTTCACCAGACAACACGAACAAAATATAAACTGCAGAAGAAGGCAACGATGGTTTTTCCTCTAGGAAAAATAAAAATTATGTATATTTTTCGTTTCTGAATCTAGTCCTGTTTCTGATAGAAAATTCGAAAACTTGTACCATTAAACAAGCAAGGAGGAATTTCTTTGCATCTGTTACGCATCAACCACCATTAATATTTTTACGTTAGGTATAGCTGCTAGGGTATAGCTATAATAATTAAAGTGCACAATCAACCATTGATGATTTCAGAAAAAGTTCTAACGTTATGTGATGACGGTTTTTAAATGGAATCAAAGAAATCAGAGAGAGAAGAAAAGACGGGTCTTTTCTTTTCTCTCTCTCTTTCTTGAAGAAAACGTTTCTCGGATCGGGAGGTTTTTATTCCTTTTTTGGCCCATGGTCCCTGTGATAGTCCTTGGAAAGTACTACGGGATTGAAAGTTATAAATTAATCAAAATACGTAAAGAAAAGTTTCCGACGTGTTAACCTAAAAGCTTTTTCTATGCTCACATTATTTTGTGATTCAAGCTAGAACTTTTGAGGAATGTTTTCCATATCTCTCAAAAAAAAACAAAAATTAATCACTGAAAAGCCGGCTCATTCTGATTGAGAATTAAATATGTGTTATTCCCGGTATTTTTCTACCCGTGTGCCAAATTTCATCGAAATCCGTTCAGTAGATTTTGCGTGATTGAGTAACAAACATCCTCACAAACTCACATCCAGACTTTCGCATTATTATTAGTACTTAGGATATATGAAATTAAAAATGACAAGCAAAAGTACGAAGTCTTACTTCTAAGTCGACGATTGCTTGTTATAGTATGAGATAAGAATAGATTATTGTGATCTGTGTAATTAAATTGAAAGTTAGACTTGATAAATATTTATATTATTAAAATGTGCCTGCAATTCTATAATTGGAAAACTTTGTGAAATATAACCTTTAACTGAAATAAATAAACGTTTGTAGAAATCATGCATGCACTTTCAATTTCATGTTCTATGCAATTCACATTGCATTTCTTTCGCATTTCCTTGGAGGCTTTTTCAGTGGTACAACCGTGAAGATCGCTCAGAATGCCTCCTGAAAACAAGTTCTATTGAGAATTGAGTGAAGAATTGGTGTGACCGCCATGTTTCATAGCCCCGGTGCGGTTGCACAAGTAGCTGCTTTGTCTGTGGCATTGTCCAGTTGTCCCATCGGCCATCGTACGTGCGTACTTGAATATATTTAAATTTGGAGATGCGGCCGGGATGAGGCAAGCGCACGATGCGAACAACTATAAATGGCGTTAGAACCTACTGGGGTGTACAGTTCACAGCTTCAAGCACCCCCGAACACATCTCAACAAACGAGAAAAAATGGCTCTTAAGGTACGGAACCTATTGGATTGATTGTGAAGTGGAACCTGAAAAGTGATCGTGAAAAAGTGTCTTACAGTTTCGTAACAAGTGATATCTTCCCATAATAAGTGTTGATGTTGTTGATCTAAGTAGTTTACTACGAAAGCTCAGCCTTTAATGGATGATCCAGCTTGATGACTGTGCTTATCATTTATATGATAAATTTAATTAACTTGTAGCCCACAACCCGTCCCAACTCTGTTCAGTCTAAATTAAAGCTCACATTTGATAAGATTAGACATGCTCATCAACTTATCAATTGATATTTATATAGTAGGCTCGGTATCCGTAATAATCATTATTGCCAAACAAGCATCCGGAATATTAACAAAGAGCGGTATTAAAGATGTTAATATATTTGTTTCTCACTCAGCTGGTGGTCTTCTCCTGCCTTCTCGCCGCGGCTTACGGCAGCGTGGCTCCTGCCGCCTTCGCGGCACCCGCAGCGTACGCGGCGCCGGCCGTCGCGGCTAGACTAGAAGAGTTCGACCCTCTCCCTCAGTACAGATTCGGCTATGACGTAGCGGACTCTTTGACTGGAGACTACAAGAGCCAACAGGAGCAGCGTGATGGCGATCTAGTTCAAGGATCATATTCCCTAGTTTACCCCGATGGTACACGCCGTGTTGTGGACTACACTGCTGATTCAGTCAATGGATTTAACGCTGTTGTTCGCAAGGAGCCCCTCGTGGCGGCTGCCCCGGCTGTCGTTGCCCAGCCTGCAGTGGTGCCCGCACGAATCGCGGCCGCGCCTGTTGCCCAACCAGTGGTGGCTGCCCGCTACGCTGTCAGCGCTCCAGTGGTCGCTCCTGCGAGGTTAGCGGCGGCTCCCGTCGCCCCCGCTCCCCTGGTCGCCCGTTTCGCCACCGCCCCTGTTTTCGCCCGCTATGCGACGGCCCCTGTAGCAGCTCCAGTCGTGGCCGCTCGCTACGCTGCCGCCCCATATGTAGCACGCTACTCTGCACCAGTAGCAGCCTATAGAGCGGCACTACCCGCCCCCGTAGCTGCAGCATACACCGCTCCGGTTGCCGCCGCAGCCTACGCCGCTCCGGTTGCCGCCGCAGCCTATGCCGCTCCGGTTGCCTCCGCAGCCTACACCGCTCCGTTTGCCAGCGCCGCCTACACGACGTACACCGCTTCTGCCCCCGTAGCAGCGTACGCCGCCCCAGTGGCCGCCGCTTACGCCGCCCCCGCTGCGTACGCTCCCGTAGCTGCGCCGGCGCGCCTTGCCGTGGCGCCCGCGCCTGCCCCCGTGCTCCGAGCGGCACCCGCTAAGATCGTCGAACCAGTCGCCGCCGGATACCGTTACCCCTAAAGACTAAATTTAATGGCTCATTTTTAAAGACTTGATTTGTATATATAGTTATATTTTTTATGGAATGAATAAACCGTTAAATACCTAATTATAGTTTATGTTTCTGACAGAAGCCCAATATTATATTTAAAATTTATTTTTCTAAGCTCTTATGCTAACAACTGAAGTTTATGATTGTAGAGATCTATAGAAAAGTAAAAGACATTGTAACAGTTCTAGTAATTAACATAGTAGAGTTTGCTCTACCTAAAATCTTGACGTATGTAGTTAATTTTCCAAAATAATAAACCACATTTAGCGCGGCTTTTTCCTACAGAAAATACAAATTTTCTATAGGGCATTCGGCTCGGCTATGCCGATACTTAACTATAGGGTGACATTTGATGTGGTTAAAAATTCACAACGCACTTGTTTTGCTGGACACAATCTTTAAGCACCTGAATTAATACTCAGGTACCTACATAACTAATGAACGTATCTCCTTATAATTCTTGAATACGAGTAGGTAGGTATTGTCGGTTGCCACATTATCATTACAAGATATCAAAAGTTAAGAAACTACAAATACAAAAAAAGTTGTATACAAGTGAAAATATTTTCAAGTTGAAGAGGTCAGTAAGATGTCTCATTATTTACGGTTTGATCGCAATGAGCCTTAATGATGCGTCATTATTACATAGACTTTATTTATTTAGACCCGCAAAGAAAAGTAATTTCTATCGGTATTGCGAACACTGATGAAATATGGTGAAACTCAAACATAACAAAGGCTAGTCCAGGGTCTCCAGGGGATATCCTTAAAAATAGAATAGAAATATCATGGACCTGGGACTTTTAGGAATCGTCTTTTAGTGCTCCCCTACACTTCCTAAGAAACCTAAATGCCGAATTTCAGCTTCCTACGCATAAGCGTACACACAGCCGAAACTACTAATATAAAGTAGTTTCGGCTGTGCGTAGTCTGTCAGTCACACGGTCATAAACGAAGACTATAAAATTTATAATGACGTAAAAAAAATAATGTCCTGGTCTTCCAAAGAACCCGGAACTGCGTCACTGCTCTATATACTGACAAAGAAAGCATTTAAACGTAACATGTATCGCAAGAGTCATCGCGTAACATCGCAGCACTTCTTCAATGAGGCTTACGGTATGGGCCTCACGTCCCGGAGTTGCGCAGTGCCCGATATAAAACGCCCGGGCCCCACAATCCACCCACACTCCACTTCGAGGACTGTGACATCCTATCCTAAGCAGACAGACATGGACACCAAGGTAAGGGCTTGATCTACTTTCGTGTTAATTAAGTAACTTCGTAAAAAGCCAATTTTAAACCCGATTTCAAAAACAAAAAAAGAGGAGGTTCTCAAGTCGTCTGTAATTTTCTTTTTTTCTACATAACAATTTTATGATGTCAACTTTGCAATAGCAACTTTTGTTAATTAGTGTTAAGAATTTTTCTTTTGATCCGACCGCACGTCAGATTCACGTTACAAGCCTGTGATCGCCAAATATCTGTTGTGGTATAAACTTAAGTTGCCCCCAAATTTTATCTAGTCTTGTTTTATCTATTCAATTCAATTCTTTATTGCATCCTTAATGTAAGTAACAGGTCGTATTCATAAAGTTTATCTAGTAATTTTATCTAGTCCAAAATCTATTTATTTATCCTATTTTGACTTGGTCTGAAAAAGGAAAGATCAAAACTTCGCAGAAGTTAAGTGGCATTTTATCTGCATTCTAATCTAAAGTAGCCATAGCCGGTAGCTGTATCCTAAGATGATTAGGTTTCCCATAATCTGATAGAACTCTCATTTGAATGGTATCTCTATTTGTCAACGCATGACGCACCTATCGAGGGCTGCATCGTGGCGATACGGACGTGAACATGTCGTGCGCGTGCGATTGACCAACCGATCCATATTAGCCGCTTTGCGAAACTCTTTCTAGCCGCTTTCGTTCACAGCGGTCCATAACAATGAAGGGTTTTAGGAATTATATTACCTACTTAGGAAGTTTGGTTATTTTTCATCACCATCTTTTATTAAAAAATTTAAAACAATTCACAAAACTTTTTTTTTTGTAAATTTGCTCCTTTAACTATAATTAATTACCCTACCTTAATTAACCTCAAACGTGATCTTTTTATTAAAATGTTTTGGCTTAAAATGTATTAATATTATCTATTATTATCTAATAAAATATTTTAAACACCAAATTTAATTGCAGAAGACAGAATTAGTGACAGATGGACAGACTGACAGACAGACACAAGAAATATAATACTTCCTTTTCTTTTCCATTTCGACGACGCTCCAAATAAAAAAAAAACATAGATCTTTTATAGGGATGTAAATCTGTGTGTAACGAAAAGGCTTTCATGAGCAATCGTTGGTAATGTGAATGTCAGACGGATCGATCATTGTATGGTAATGGCGGCCCACGCAGCTACACGCCTTGGATTCAATCGATAACATAATTACATTACGAAAACATATATACTCAAAATGGTATCCAATTATTTTCGGCCCTCTAGATACTTACATAAAATAAAATAAAATAGATTAGAAAAAGAGATTAGCTTAGAGAGAGTTAACTAAGAGTAAAATTAGATTTTTAAATATTTTGCAAACTTGCAATGTTTTTTTTCTGTACTAAAATAGTGTAAAATAAAATTGATAAATCCAATTTAGAGCACCCTCGCGTTGAAATTTAGTTTTTTTACGGTTAGATTAGGTGTAGCCTAACGGTTTTCTACCACCGGCTGTGGTCGTTGCCCAGGGTCCTTAATTTTTTAGGTCGAGCACCCCCCTCTATCTACTATAGTTTCCGCGGGCAGTTCTCCCTTTCGGTCCAGATCTACTCCATTTCCCACTTTCATATTTTTCACCCTGTTCCCGGAGTTGCTTTTTCTGATAATAAAAGTTTTAACTCATTTGAGGTCAATTTGAGGTATTAGCTGTAAATAGTCATTAAGTATTTAGAGGTTAATGAAGAACAATTTTATTACCTATGTATTTTTCAAGAATAAAATGAAGTACTTACCTATTTCTTAATATGCACAGATTTTTTTTGATATTAACAATATACCTCTTTAGGTTTCCTATAAAAAAATAATTTTACTCTTAGTTATAACTCTCTCTAAGCTAATTTTTATTTCTAATCTATTCTCTAAGTTATTAGAATCAAGTATTTATTTACGACGACAAAAAAAAATTACCTCCCAGTATAATATATACAAATTCAGAAATTCTGATTACTTCTAAATTGATTTCGTAACCTAGTAATCAATTGTGTGATCGTTTTGATAATTTGTGATCCAAAAAAAAATCGGCTTGTATGATTTCAGTCACGTAATTCTGCATTCTGATGCAGCCTTAGGTTCTAGAAATTCTTTCAACTAATTTTGATTTAAATTTTATCTAAGTACTAAGTAGATATCAATAAATTTAATTAATTATAGGTGTACGAGACGAGACACCATTGTGTATTTAAAACTGATAATAATGTCCTATTCAGCATTCGGAAAACAAACAAGGGTTAATGACGAAACTCCTTTCTTTCTTACAGATTGTAGTATTCATCTGCTTTGTAGGCGTAGCCAGCGCCAGCGTTCTGGCTCCAGTTGCACCTCTGCCCTTAGCCCGAGTCGACCCTCTGCCGCAATACTCCTACGGCTACGACGTTCAGGACGCTTTGACTGGGGACTACAAGGGCCACCAGGAGCAGAGGAACGGAGATCTCGTCACAGGGTCGTACACAGTCGTCGACCCCGACGGCACAAGGAGGATTGTCGACTACGCCGCTGATCCTCTCAATGGTTTTAACGCGGTCGTTCGCCGTGAACCACTGGTGGTCGCTGCGCCCGCGAGGGTTGCTGCCCCCGCGCCTGTCTTTGCCCCTGCCCCAGTTGTTGCCCCTGCCCCACTAGTCGCCCCTGCCCCCGTATACCCCAGGGCACCAATCTTCGCGCCAGCCCCGGCTCCCCTTTTAGCCCCAAGACTACCTAGTCCCTACTTTTTCTAGATGAATTATTACAATTTTGTTGTGTTATTTTTGTACTCATAGGATTTTTTATGACTGTTATTTATATTATTAAACGACTTGAAGGTTAAAAAAGTTTTGTTTTATTATACAAGGCAAGGTAGTGATCGAATTACATATTAAATAACTTCCGATTCGGATATTATGTCAACAAACCGGTTGAAGTAATTTTTATATAGGTCAGTTGATATACTCTGTTGTAGTAAGTGTAGTGAGTACGTGAAGGTCGTCGAGATAAGATCACAGACAGACTCCAAATAAAATCATATGAAAGACAATAACGACAAATCTTTGTGACAAAACCAGCCAAGTATAGTTAATGCTATTGGGAAGGAAACAGGAAATTCCCATGTTCAACTGAAGTCTACTTTGTTTGACGGGAACAGAGGAAATTAGGTTACATTTCACTTCCGGCTTGATTGTGAATTAAATTGCTAAAACTAATTTACTTGAATAGCGTCTGATTTTATATGCCTATACCATTAGAACAAGATCGATTGCCATTCCTTCGAAGTTCGCGACCTTGATTTAACGACTGAATTAAAAGCGAAAGTTTCAATAAGCTCCTCGTGGGTGCAGGTTCGATTACCGCTCCGAACCATATGACGTCACAAATGAATGCCACGAGTGGACACTCGATGAATATAAAACGAGACAGTGCACTATATTCGGCAGTTCAATCTCACTCTTTACTTGGACATTATCAGAACCAAAATGGCATTCAAGGTAGATATTTTTCAATAGTGTAATATTTTTATAAAAGAGCACCATGTGAATACCTATATATGTATATGTTCTAAAAATCTAACATCTGTGATATCTATCTCCAGTGTTGTGAAAGTGTATAAGAAAAAAGAGAAATGTGGAAATCATGTTAACTATGACTTGAGTTATATTTAGTGCATTGTGAAATTGAAACTATAACAAATTAAAATTAACGTATGATCATCATCATCGAGTCGAAATGGCAAAAATTTGATTTTCTTTGACCAGTTTTTTGGGCACTTCCACCGCCCCCTATCGTTGGCCTATTAACATAATGTTTAATGATGATGATTTTAAATGTATTTTCAAACATTGCTTCTTACCATATTTTTAAAATATCCCAATTAATCTATTCCAGTTTGTCGTATTCGCATGCTTGGTGGCGGCCGCCAGCGCCGGACTCCTGCCCGCCGCGCCCCTGGCATACTCCGCCCCAGTCTCCTACTCGAGCCAGGCCGTGCACTCCGCCCCCCTGGCATACTCCGCCCCCGCCCTCCAAGCCTACGCTGCCCCGGTCGCCAAATACGCCGTCGCCAGCCCCGTCGCCTATGCCGCCACCCCCGTCGTCAAGGCTGTTGAAGCTTATGACTCTCACCCACAATACAGCTTCTCTTACGATGTTCAAGACGGACACTCCGGGGACTCCAAGAGCCAGCACGAGACTCGTGACGGAGACGTAGTCCAGGGCTCCTACTCTGTTGTTGACCCTGACGGCACCAAGCGCACCGTCGACTACACTGCTGACCCACACAACGGCTTCAATGCTGTCGTCCGTAGGGAGCCCCTCGCTGTGAAAGTCGCCGCCCCCATCGTCGCTAAAGTGGCAGCTCCCGTTGCATATGCCGCTGCCCCCGTGGTCCACGCCGCCCCTGTGACCTACGCCGCCGCCCCTGTCGCCAAACTCGCATACGCCGCCCCCAGCTTGCCTACTCTGCCCCCGTCTACCACCACTAAAAAGTACGACATTCTTGAATGCTATAATGTAAATAAATTATCTATTTATGATTTTTTTACTTTTACCTCTTCACTTCCCAAAAAGTTGTTCAGCATATTCATGAATCATACAAATATAAGAGGTCTGTATGGCACGACCCTACGGCATGCATGACAAAACAAAATAATTTACCTATCAACTAAATAAAACGAAATATGTCTTTTATTCAGGTGGCATTTCGATACGAAGTCGTAGAAAACGAAGCTGCGGTATTTTTTAAAATTACGTTATGCAGTTCATGAGCGTCGGCAAAACATCTGTAATACATAGTTACAGAACAGGACTGTGGCCGTACATAGAACATATTTAAGAAATATTTACTGCTTTGCAATTCAATAATTTATTTACTAGATACATTGTTGTATTGTAATTGTAACCAATTTCTTCAATTAACCTCGTATTATCATCTTCATTATTACATTACCACATCATCAATGCATCTGCGCCCGACTAATGCCATTTCTATGCTACCCGCGATTTCGTCCATGTGCGGACCATGGACGAAATCGCGGGTAGTGATAACAGCAGGGCCACGGGGAATTCGCCGTGGCGAAAATTCGCGGCGCGTCCGTCGACTCGACGCGTCTGGCGAGTCGAACAAAAGAAGAGAAAAATACCGACTATGCCACGCGCACCGGCGTCTGACGGCGCGACCGGCGAGTGGTGCAGGGCGAATCGCACGGGCGACCGGCCGCGCCGGGCGAGTGAAACAAGGCGTGAAAGACAGTAAAAGTTCTAACAATAAAATCTTCAAAATTTATTTTAGAGAAAGTTTTGTATATTTGTAGTAGTTTCTATCACAATTAAGTTGTACTATAAATAAATTAGATATGTATTTAGAAAAAAATTAAGTGTCAATTAGTTGGAAACCCAAAACTTTGGACTTAGGCGGAGGTGGAAGAGCTTTCTCCTGTCCAGGAATGATTGTGAGGCCTCGCTGCTTACGCTTGCGCCGCTCGACCCTCTTCTCCTCTCCTGGCTCTGGCTTGCGCGGCAGCACCGAGAACCGCCGCCCCACCGGCACCGTCGACATCCTCTTGAAAAGCACTTCTGTCTCCACCTTCAATGTGTCATCTAGCACGGCCACTATCTGCTTCTCGCGCTGCACTATCGCCTTGCGCTCGTCTGCCGCCACAGTCTCAGATGCCATCTCAGCACACTTAGCGAGGAACGCCTGCACCCTTTCAGGATCTTGCATCTTCTTTGACCATTCGTAAGCCTCTTCAACTTGAATGCGCACTTCGTTTGCATTACCTTGCTGCATATCGCCACTCATTAAAACGAAACAACCGTTCAACCACCACGTCGTATTACCCAACTCTTGAGCATCGCGTTGACATCTCTTGGCGTAGAATTTAGCAAGTGCATAATTCTTTTGAGTACATAACAGACGCGAGAGTTCGTACTGCAACCAACACTTCATTGTTGCATTCTCGCACATTTCCAGAGTATTCACTACATTTTCAGTAGCCTGCTTAATATCAATGAATTTGTATGGGTAGTTTGCCATAACTGAATCGAATGATTGAGGACGACCAACTGGCAATCCCATAAGGAACGCAATACGTCGGCGATTCCCACGCTCACTGAGCGTGTATGATAAACGATGCTGTGCCAAGTATCCTTCACCGACAGCCCGATACAATCGATCAGTGTAAACTTCTTTATCAGGTAATGTTCTAGGGGTCTTATTGTCAAGGAATATTTGCATTCGTTCCGCCTGCGCGATCAAGTCCATGATACGGTTTTCACGCAGGCACTTCTCAATTGCCTTCAATAGACGTTCAGAAGTACGCGCACCAATTTCTCGTTCTTTGACAAGTACAGCTTCTTTATACTTATTCTGCTGCTTGGATTCTGCTTTTTCTGCCAATTTAATAGTGTAATAAGGTCTCTGAGAACGTAACATTTCCTGTCTCTCAGACAAAGAACGTAGAGCTTCTTTTACCAAAGCTTTTAATTGTAAGCTACCTCCCGCGTTAGCCGAATTTATACGCTTGTCTTCGGTTAGTTCTTGCAGGAAAAACTTATCGTAAGCCATCGGCCCGAGATACTTCATTGCAAGCACTCTAGCTAAAGTCAAATGTTTTCGGGCTTCCATTTGAGTTAACTTTTTTTTACGCAATGGCTGTGGTATTCGAGAAATATGTGTTACCTTTAGTGGTTCAGCATCATCAACACGAGCAGCCTCTACTTGTTTAATTAGTGGTAGAAAATCTAACATTACACTGCCAGCGTTTTCTCCGATGCAATCTTGTATAGTTTCTACGCCTTGATTGATGCCTTCGATGAAGTATGGTGGTTGCCGGCGAGACCTGATACCGCGGAAATTCATGACGACAGATCTCTCGAAGTCAGACATGGTGTACATGGCACGGGCTTGCATGTTGCGAGCGTTCATATTGCCGGGCTGTAGTTTGAGGGCCATGTCAGCGTCTGCGAACGCTTGCATCGGTTGTACGGCATCGGCGCACACCTGACTGCGCCCGGTGAGGGTCCGTACATCATCAGGGCAAGCCTTGAAAGCCTCATCGTACGAATCCTTCGCTTTCTCAAACTGCTCGAGCCGCCGCAGGTATGCTCCACGTTCACGGTACACTGTTAGTGCACCGTAAAGTTGCTTTTCCTCCATCTGAAGGTTTGCCATTTTGGGAAATTTTGTAGGATTGTTTTAATCAAAAGTTTTTTTTGTATTTATGTATTACAAATTAATATTATCAATTATTTCTAACTTTATAAATCAAATCAAGATGACATTATGCTTTTTTCAGGATAAATGACAATTGTGGAAGATGAACGATTGACAATCATGGAAAAATGCTGACAATAGAGAAAAAAGATCGAGATATACACATTCACTCTCATCCTTTGCTCTCATCAAAAAGAGATTTAAGATTATAATGCTAGAATAAGGTTCCATGAATCAAAGTAACCATATGTGTAGAAATCATTTTAAAGTTGTAGAAAGAAATAAGAAAGACGTGGTGAAAAAAATATTTCTGTGGTGGTGACAGCCGGTTTCTCACGTATGTAATGTGAAATATTAAATTGGATCATTGAAATACAACTACTACGTATTGGATTAATAAATTAGATAACTGATCAATTTGCTGAACAACTGTGGGTTTCTGAAAAACTATTTGGGTCAATCAACTTTTTAGTGCACAGTTTTCAACTTTTGCATTTTTTTACAAATATTTTTTTTTACTTATTTCAAAGCCTCAAATCTCAAAGCCTCAGAAGTTGAAAAATTTGTTATATTTTATGATTCTGCATGGAGCAGAGCATTTTTGTATCAAAATTGTTGATTTTTCGCTCGTAAACTAACTGAAGTCCCATAAATCGGTCACCCGGATAGTTGTCCGGGACGGGGTAAAAAAATATTGAAGTTAGTTAAGTTCTATATTTATTTTGATATAGTAAAATGTACTTTATCTTAAAGGAAATACTTTGTATAAGAGAAAATCAGCATGTTTTTTAAGTTTTTAGTAATTTACTCATTATTGCACACATACCTTTTTAATTATTTATAGAAATAGTGTCTCTTGGAAAACCATCATTTCTGTATTTAACGAAAAGTTTCTTAAAAATAGTTTCATTTCGCAAATATTAATACATAACCGACATTATTGTGGGTTTATTTTGAATTAACCTAGCACATCGATAAAAAAATAAATAAACATTTCATAGTTTTTGTTGATTGACCCATTTACAGTGTCTGCCCTGCAGCCATGTAACGTCTCGCTCTAACCAAAGAAAAATACACTAACGCGAACTCTAACTAATACTACTGAGTATTGTTTAGTTTTACAGGGCATGCTCAGAGATTCGGTCTCTATTGTTTCCCCCATCGAGAGATATTAATGTACTAAGTTTCCCCTAATTTTTTGTATTCCTGATGTAGGTTGGTTCACAATCTTTTAGTACAAATTTTCGTACATTTTTATTAATGCTAATTTAGTATAGCCTATTTTTGATTCGCCTAAGTTTTTATCGCCGTATATTTACTTCCCAAATATTTCTAATATTCACAACTAATTAATATTTCGCACAAAACAATTAAGCACAAAAGTGTAACGCCTAATCATTTTTGTTCAGTAAAATACTTTCCAAATAAGGTCATTAGGTCTAATAATATTTCTAATATTCACAAATACTAGAATAAAAGAATGCTGTTAGCGTTAAGTCCGCTTTTTATACCATTGCATTATTTTGGTTGGTGTTGAGAAGTCGCCTCGTGCTCTCATTTCTCTCTCTCCTACGCGTGCTTCTGGTTCCACGGGTAGTCGTAGTCGGGGTGCTCTAAAGTGGGATCTGTGACTTGTGATGATTTTATAGGAATTATTATAAATTTTGCATTAGTATATATAGTATAAAAGTATTTTTTCGTACAATATAGAAAAAAAAATTACTGATTTTTTTTTTCTATGTCTATGGTATAGGCCTATTTATTTAGTTGTAGTTAGGTATGTATTAGTATGCAGATCAGAAATTAGTACATGTAAAGTACAGTTGTCAACCCTAAAATTAACTACCTATACGCGGTGGATGGCATCTGGATTTTTGCAAGAATCTTAAGAGTTGGGAATTTGGGATGTAGTTTAAATAAAAAATATCCGAGTAGTCCGAGTAAAAAAATGTATCATCCATAGTTGAGAATTCAGTCATAAAGGTAAAGCTTTGATTTTATACAGTTATATATGGCGCAGCTGCAGCATAACCAAAAGGCGCCGCAGGCAGCCTGGCAATCGGGGCGGAGAACCTGGCCACCGGAGCCGTATAGGCGGCTGCCACTGGAGCGGTGTAAGCGGCGGCCACTGGAGAGGTGTAAGCGGCGGCCACCGGCGCAGCAGCATATGCGGCGTAGGGAGCGGCGACCGCGGCAGTGTACCTCGCCGGAGCCAACACGGGCGCGGCCGGCACCGGGGCAGCCGCTAGTCTCGCCGGCACCACCGCAGGCTCGGCCACCACAGGCGCAGCCGCTACCAAAGGTTCCTTCCGTACTACAGCGTTGAATCCATTCACAGAGTCAGCTGCATAATCCACAGTGCGGCGGGTACCATCAGGGTCGACCAGGGAATATGAACCCTGCACTAAATCTCCATCCCGGGATTCCTGTTGACTTTTGTAATCGCCTGTGAGTGCATCAGCTACGTTGTACCCAAATCTGTATTGCGGTAGGGGATCGAATTCTTCTAGCCTAGCTGCCACTGGCGCCGCGGCAACGACGGGCGCAGCCAAAGGGGCGGCTACTGGTGCCACAACACCTGCGCGGGCGACGACCGCCAGGCATGAGATGATAACGAGCTGAAACAAATATAACACAAAAGCTGCTGATTATGACCATCAATCATATATGTCACATACGTTCGTGTAGGTACGTCACAAACAGCTGTACTTGAAACAGTGACACGGTTTTGCGAGGGCGAGACTAGAGCGATTGCGCAAGAGCATGCGCGGAGAAATTACTAACAAGCTGAGGATAGCGTAGTCAAGGACACGGAGCGATACGCGCCTCGCATTTAAATCAGATCCTGCGAGTGAGGGTCGACGGCTTGTGTGTGAGATATTTTGTTAATTAGATAAAAATGGACACTTAATTGATAAACCTAAAATTAAATTCGTAACATGTTTGAATAATGTTACGTATGTATACCTACATACAAGTGGTCTAGATACAAGAGCCATAGTTATACTAGACCGTTTTAGTTCCAGTTGCTAGTCAACTGTTAAAACCGCATCAAATTTCGGCCAGTAGTTTATGCGTTACAAACATACAGAAAGACAGGCAGACAAAAAAATAGTTTTGGCTTTTATTGGCCATATAAAGACCCTATATATTTTTAGGGTTCCGTACTCCGACAAGGAACCCTTATAAGATCGTTCAGTCCGTCCGACCTAGTCTGTCACAGCAGAATATCTTCTACGTTTATGGACTGATTTGCATGTAACTTGGTTCGAGGATTCTTCACATATAGATCTCATTTTTAAAAATACAAAAAAATTAAAATTAACCCTTTTAAGGATACCTCCCCATACATGTAAAGGGGGGGGGTGAATTATTTTTTTGAGTGCACCCCCTTGTGTGGGGTATCGTTGAAAAGGACTATGAAAATAAGATAGGGTTTCCATGGGGTTTCCATACAACACTTTTTTATCAGCTTTACCATTTGCGAGATATAGCCTGCCAAAGTCGTTTACACGGTGCCCCCCCTGTAATTTCTAAAGTCTTGGACCTATAAACTTCAAATCACTCACGTGAAGAAACAGGCGCGGAAACTCTTATTTAAAATTGTTTCGAGTACCCTGTGATGATGATGATGATGCAAGAAATGCAAAACAGCGCGGTGCCAAAAATGACTACGGAACCCTACTTTATGCGTGGTCCGACACGCACTTGGCCGGTTTTTTCTTAAATATCTCTTAAGTACAGAGACAGACCAGTTACAGTTTTATTATATGTATTGATGATGATATTGATAGTTTTATTACATATACATCTACATCAAGATGATGATTGATGATAGTAAATTATTAAAATCTCTCTACAACCTATAGCGTTATAGGCATTAGATAAAATTACATTGTGTTTATAAACATTCAAGTAGAGACGAAGATTTAATAATTTGCAAAATTAATAAGTCAAATATGGGATGTATATGAAACTTTTGACTTTGATTAACCCGTGAGAATTCGTCTGAATCTGAGGATATGACTTGAGATAGTGCAGCTTTAAACTTTTTGTTTGATTTACCTTGTAGGCCATTTTGGTTCCCGTAGATGGGTTGTGGAGAGATGTCAGATGTGACTATGCTCCTGTAAAGTCCGACGAGGTATATATACCGGCCACAGGTTGTGACACAGCCAAGTTCACGTTTAGTATTATGTGTGCGTATGCGCATCACTATGGATGTGCAAGCAATTGGAAATGAGCTGCAATTTGTCAATGGCGGAAAATTTGATCGCGTACTTGACTTTATGCCAAATGTTATGAAATATTTTACGAATTAGAAAATAAACCAGCTTTCAAGTATAGAAAGCTGGATAACATTATCTGAAAATGCAACAAATAAAGTCAACGTTACTTATAAAATAGGTATATCAAATATTGAACCTCTAAATGTTTTTATTTTTACCAATCTATCTATTCAATCGGAGTTTGAAAATATGAAAAAGTTCGAATAAATTTTGACGCTGTGTCTGTGTCGCATAACTAGATAAGTACCCATCCAAGTCATGAAAATGCTGACTTGATGCGTATGTTTTACGTGCCAGCTTCAAATTTATTATCATAGGGTAGATACTCGATAAATAACAGGTCATATTCTGAAGGTCATGCAGTCCTTCTTCAGAATTCCCGATGCGGGTGAGTAAGGCATTGGGGTAAGTACAAAAAAACCCTGCCTTTGTGTTCTGGCGCTTGCTGTTCGTGTGTTTAGCTCCTTTGGAAAGCTAGTTACTTATAATAAGTAGTTAATTAGTTTTCAGTGCTCTGCACTGTTAATACTACAGTCATTTAATTGTAAGACATATGTTGTAATTGTAAAGTGACGTCTTTGGAGAAAATGCAGCAGTGGAGTTTGTTGCGCCGCCTCTTCTCCACTTGCGCTTTGAAGGCGGTGGTAACCTTAGCTTTAAGTAATTTTATGACGTCAACTAACTAAAAAACAAGAATGTGACGATTTATAAGTGCTATTTTTAAGCCTATATGAATAAAAATAATTTACTTTGACTTTAAAGAAAAGTGCATTACCTATGTGCAGTAAGTACTTAAATCAAAGGAAACGAAAGCATAACGACAGCGTTGAAGCCGTTGGGTGGGTCAGCTGTGTAGTCAACGGTGCGCTTGGTGCCGTAAGGGTTCACCACTAAGTAGGAGCCCTGGACTACGTCTCCGTCACGAGTCTCGTATCGGAGTTACCGGTGAGACCTTCTTGCACAACGTAGGCGAAACTGTATTGAGGGTAGGGGTTGTAATCCTCTATGGCAACTTTAGCGATGGAGGCGACGAGCTTGGCGACAGGAGGGGCGGCGTAGGAGACTAGGCCGCGGGAGACGCTGCTACGTAGTACTTATATTAATTCTGTGACGCTGCGTACGCGACGGGCGCAGCATGGTAAGCCACGGGAGCGGCTTAGGACGCCAGCGCTAGCGGCTACTACCAAGCAGGCCAATACCATCTATTATTGTAATAGGGTATTACACCATTTTTTTAAAACTGTTTTAAATTAATCCTGAGATCGTAATGAACTAGTAGAAATTTTGTAAATTTTTTTAAAACCGAAAATCGCCTTAAAATCTGTTTTTTATTTATGATTTTGAATTTTCGCGCGGAAACGCTAGCCGCCATGCTTTTTCATCTCGTGACGTCACTCGGTTAGTAAACAATACGACTGCGAAAGACCAAGTAATAAGATTCGTGAAAATAATGAGTTATCATTGGTGTCTTGTGCCTGAATGCAAAAATACAAGTGTAAAAACGCCACAAAAATTATGGATTCAAGTGCCAAGTAATGTAAAAATGAGAAATACTTGGTTGAAACTGGCAAGAAGTATTATAGTATTAACCATTGGCAGATTTGTACTTTCTGCTTTCACAAAACCGTCTTCCATAGTGAAATAAAGGCTAGAAGTCTACAAACGTGTTAATAACTCGTAAATTTATCAAAATAACAGCGCCGTCTTATTTTCAGTAGATTGTTTACTATCGGAATGACGTCACGGCGGGATCCAACATGGCGAATGGCGTTTTAGACATTTGAAAAACAGATTAGAAAAGACGATTTTTAAAATGGAATTATAAAATTAAAATTGCAATTTTATGAATAAATATCGACGTTTCTTGTTTACTTTTTTCGAAATCTATTATGAACAAACATTTTTATATTTTTTCTTACATAGTGTAAAATACCCTATTGTAACGTGTCTTTTTAATATCAATAAATAAATTATCTATCTATCTACCACCAAAATGAGCGATTTTTCTGACAGCTAATTCAGAAAAAAAACAGTATAAAAAAATCTCAACAGATGGAGTTTTATTGAAAGCCGAGTCGTAATAATGGCTGTACCTATATTGTGCGCTTTTTCTTTTCAACCAGAGACAGAAAAAAAAATCACATAACAGTTTGACAGTTGCACAAATCACAATTAGATACTTTTTAGTTTTTTTTTTACTAAGTTTTATTTTTTTTAATGCCAATCCCGTGATTTTTTTGCTTTTTGTATGGAACTTTTTCTCTCGCCTTTTACTAAGCGCCATCTATGAAGTCATCTGGAACTATTATTTTTTTTAATTTGCGTCAGAAATAACTCAAGATAACTCAGTGAGTAGCATTCTATATTTTTAGATACCTTGGTAGTAAGTATAGCTTTTGATAGGGAGGCACTGTACTAAGTACTTAAGGGTAATAATAATGTAGAATGGCCCATATTAGAGTAATCTGTTTAAATTACCATTGACTAGCTTTTACCCGTGGCTTCGCCCGCGTGAATTTCCCACGGGAATAGCGCTTTTTCCCGGGATGAAAGGTACCCTATGTCCTTCTCAGTACTTCTCACTAGTGTATGCGAAATTTCAGGGAGATTGGTTAAGTAGATAAAGCGTGAAGAGGTAACAAATAAACAAACTCACTTTAGGATAGGATTAGGATGTATGTAGGTACCTAGGTATATCTGCCGTTTTCATTTGGCGAGTTCATTGGATAGAGCAGTAACAAACAAACAAACTCACTTTCGCATTAATAATATTAGTTAGGATGTTATAGAAGCCTTTGTAAGTACCTATTTTGTATCTTGCGTTACTTACCTTGAAAGCAATTTCGAGGTAAGTATAGCAAGTTATGGAGTGCTAATAAATGGAACAAGACCAGTCGTGCGAATTTATATCTAGTAAGATGCCTGAGGCAAGCAAGACCTACTACATATCTTCGAAGCCGATGACATGAGCTGAGCTCCAATTGTTACTCGATATGGGCACAAGGACTACTACTAGGGCACAAATGTCAAAAATACTGCTTATGTCTGGCTGCAGGCTATGGCTGATAATAACGCTTATTACTGCAAATGAACATTCGTTAATGGTGGTCCAAACCATTTCGACGATATTTATGACTGAACTCAAAAAGTGAGGAGTTTATCCATCCGTTTATAGCTTACTAGCTTTTGCCCGCGGCTTCGTCCGCGTGAATTTTTCACGGGAACAGTGCTTTTTCCCGGGATGAAGGTACCCTATGTCCTTCTCCGTACTTCTAACTATGTGTATGCAAAATTTCAGGAAGATTGGTTCAGTAGATAAAGCGTGAAGAGGTAAGAAACGAAGAAACTCACTTTAGGATAGAAAAGGATTAGGATGTATGTACTTAGGTATATCCGCCGATTTCATTTGGCGATGCATTACTGACTTAATTTTGATGACTGTTTTTTACCAATAAATTCAAAGTAAGCCCGGAAAAGCTACTTTTAAAATAAGTAAAAATAGCTTTTTATACAAGATCTAGATCCTCTTTGGGTCGTCGACTCATCAAAGTTTGTAAGTTTTTATACAAAAGGCCTGTAAATTTTGGCTATGGCTTCTTAAGTCTGGTCATTGTAGATCACACACAATTAGCGATGTGCCGCCGAGAAATTTCCTGTTCCCGAAAAATTCGTCCTTTGAAAATTTCCGAAAATTCTTAGAAATATCTATTGTTTTTAGGGAAAATTTCCGTTCTCGAGAATATTTCCGAGAAATTTCCAAGAAACTTTCCGCTGTTTCTTTGATTTCGGTAACGGCACATCTCTACACACAATCATTAGTTGTTTATATGCTTCGGAGTAGTTAAGCACATGACGAAATGTGCTTTTAACTGAAGGCACCCTATTTACAACACAGGCTTGTTTTGTTTCTGCAAAATAAACATAGGCACTACTACGCTATACTGGCTCTAGTAACTAATTCAACGCGAATGTTTAGGATTTCTTTTCAAATTTAATTTTATAAGTAAAACACGAATCGTTTGCTATTCTAGAGACCGTATGATTGTTTCCCGGCACTGACAAAAGTTCTAAAAAAAGGTATTAGAGACTCAGATAGTGAGACTTTCAGAGAGCAGGTAAAGTCTCACTATCTGAGTCTCTAATTTTAATTTTATTTATTACTGCGCATTGTCCTGATTGTGTCCTGAGTGTGTATATTTATTCTATCAATGTTTATTTTATTGTTAATTTATTTATTTTTATTATTTTTCCTTTATCTTTAATAGTGTTTACTGCACCCTACATTATTTTCATGTATATTTCCTTCCACCCAAAGGTTGGCTGGAAGAATTGCATTTGCGATAAGCCCGCCTTTGCGCTCATTTATGTATTTACTTTTGTCTCTACTTTGTACGTTCTTTCTGTAAATGGTGCTATAAAGTGTTGATCTATCTATCTAGAACAGTTTCCAGCTGTTTCAATGTCTACAAATTGCATTATAAAATAAAATTGATTATCCCATTTTTTAGGGTTAGACTAGCTGTTGACCGCGGCTTCGCCCGCGTGAGTTTCGCTTAGATGAAAAATCTTTTTGTGTTCCAAACTGTAGTAACCTAAACTCCAGTACTCAAAATTTCAGCCATTTGGTTATCCCGTGTCCCGCGGTAATATATTAGGTACTCGATGTACAGTTGCGGTGTTGAAATGAATCAAAAGTGATATTTCATTCAACAAAACGATCTTCGTCTGCTCGTTATCTACAATTTCCCGTGTACCACCACTCCCACTCCGAGTCCCTCTTTGTCTTATCCCGTGTCTTGTCTATTTATAAGTCAGTAGAAAATGCTCATCAGGTCGAACGACTTTTGCTAAGGCCCCATTTCCATTTATTTTATAGAGAATTTGAGACATTCCATTTATTTTCTCTAGGAGTTCTTCATCAGATGTTCCTTAATCTTCAATTTTTATACGTCAGCAGAAAATGCTCATCAGGTTGAACGACTTTTGCTAAGGCGCCATTTCCATATATGTAATAGTGTAGCTGGTAGTGTAGCTGGCTCTTGGAATTCTTCATCAGGTGATCCTGATCTTCGATTTTTATACGTGAACAGAAAATGCTTGTCAAATTGATAAACTTTTGCAAAGGTACCATTTCCGTATTTAGTTTAGCTGTTCTGTTTTAAGGTTCTTCATCAGGTGTTCCAGTTTTCAAAATCAATTATAGCCTATATGTTGCCCAGGCGTATATAATAGCTATACAACAAAAAAAGTTTCATTCAAATCCATACAGTTGTTTTTACGTGAACGCGTACATACATACAGACAGACAGACAGACAGGAAATCCAAAAAAAAATTTTTTCCTTGTATTATTCTTTTTAAGTGTCCCTTTAACCATTTCAGTCAAAAATACTAAATGTACAAACAAAATATTTTTACTGTTTTATTATATGTATAGATTAGGTGTAGTTGCCGAAAGGTTTTCTACCACCGGCTGTGGTCGTTGCCCAGGGTCCTTTATGACATTAGGTCGAGCACCCCCCTCTAATTATTATAGTTTCCGCGGGCAGTTCCCCCTTTCGGTCCAGATCTACTCCATTTCCCACTTTCGTATTTTTCACGCCGTTCCCGGAGTTGCAAATTGCTCCAATTTTTTTCTGATAATAAAAGTTTTAACTCCTTTGAGGTCAATTTGCGGTATTAGCTGTAAATAATCATTAACCTGGGTCTTTCAATCCACAGGCAAGTGTCTTAACCACTGGACCACCGTTTCGAATAATTATGATTTTTTTGGACGTTTTCTCATAATTTGTTAGACCAAGTTATGAAAATGTCATATTGTGTTATATCAGTTTACCCAGCAGCGTCTTGTTGATTTACTTTTCAGTGAGTTCGACCAAAAAGTATTCGCATATTTGGATGACGTCATTATTGTGTCTACTGACTTTAACAGCCACGTTTCTTTGCTTCTTCGCGTTCTGGAGAAATTAAAACACGCCAATCTCACTATTAACCAGGATAAATGCTGTTTCTTCCGTGATAAACTCAAATATCTTGGTTATGTCGTGGACAGTGGTGGCCTCAGAACTGATCCTGAAAAGGTGCAAGCCATACTTCAGTACCCTACACCTTCATCAAAAGGACGTTAAACGGTTCCTAGGCACCGCCACATGGTATCGTAGGTTTGTACCAAATTTTAGTACGATTGCAGCCCCATTAAACAAATTAACTTCAAATAAAAAGAATGCCTCTCCCTTCGAGTGGACAAATGAAGCAGAAACCGCGTTTTTGAAATTAAAGGAATGCCTAGTTTCAGCACCAGTCTTATCTTGTCCTGATTACAACCTTCCGTTTGAGGTACACACAGATGCTAGCAACTATGGTATAGGTGCGATGCTGACCCAAACCATAGACTGCCAAGTGCAGGAGTAAAGGATATTACCTATGTAATTGTTTAGCTAGGCATTTTATTTATACTACATGATTCTAATGTTAATGTTTATTTTTTTAATTTGGCACCGACTTCACCTCATTCAGTAGGTAGCATGCCAATACATTTTTCTTTTTGATAAATCTGCCTATATTTTATTTCATGATTTTAAGTTTTATGATGGAAGTCGGTTCATTTTTTTTGGTAAAAAAAATATTTTATCATTTTTACCTATAACCACAGAAATAATTTTTTTTTTAACCTATAACACCTGTAATACTATTGTCATTAATTTTGTTGTCATGAAAACTTAAACTTATTTTGTCACTGGCCGAAAATTAAGAAATCGAAACTTTTTATGTCAGTTTGATTTGAAATGTCAAAACATGTCAGAATTCCATTATTTTTGGCACATAAATAGTACAAGAGCCCGCGACGACCAAACCTTTCTAATTTTAGAAATGCTGAATATTTCTGTGTGATATATATATTTTTTTTAAATAAATAAATAAATATATACGGACAAATCACACAGATTGAGTTAGCCCCAAAGTAAGTTCGGGACTTGTGTTATGGGATACTAACTCAACGATACTAAATTTTATGACAAATACATATATAGATAAACATCCAAGACCCAGGCCAATCTGAAGAATATCATTTTCCATCTTGACCTGACCGGGGATCGAACCAGGGACCTCCGTTGTGACAGTCTGGCGTGATAACCGTTAGGCCACGGAGGTCGGTACGGCCACGGTAGGTAAAGTGATTTTTATAGGTATAAAAGTACCCTTGGGGACCTCTCAAACTGACATTAAATTCATCTTTTGTAATAAAACAAATATAACTATAATTTAGTAAAGTTACAATGTCTAGCAGGGGTTTATATCTGCACCAATTGCTTGGCAATGGATGGCATGATTTCTAATATTATTCGGAAAAAATCTTTAAAAAACCTTTACTTTGAGGAAATTGAGTTACCACTATAAATACGATTGCTACGAAATGCCAATCTGCCTAAGTAATCATGATGCAACTATTAAGTCGATAATCGCTATTTCTGTGTTGGGGACATGCAAAGAGAATCTTGAGTTTTCATAAAATAACGAAGGGTATGCTGTCGCGGGCTTTTGCTCTATAATCCAATGTTAGTATTTTTGGTATTTTAATATTTTGTTAGGTATCTTTGAAATTACCGAACAGATTCTGACGTGGTTAAAATGGGACCAACTTGGGAATAGTCTGTGTCGAATAAACAAATAATTTCGGAAATCAGTCCACCATAGGCGGAGAAATCGGCGAACATACATAAAAAAACATACATAGGTACATCGAGATATAATGTACATGCATAGGTACATCGAAATATATAACGTCCTCCTTTTTTGGGAAGTTGGTTAATAAAGACAATTTATGTTCCGAAACTGGGGGAAATGTCAAAAAACGAGAGCAAAGCACTTCGAGTTCCCGCTCGGGTGCAATACAGCCTGTGCCCAAATTGTCCTGAGCACACGCAGTGGATAAAATAACAAAAAAAATACACTGCAATTATATACATATAATAAAACAGTAAAAATATTTTGTCTGTACATTTAGTATTTTTGACTGAAATGGATAGAGGGAGACCTAAAAAGAACAATAGAAAGCAAAAAAAATTTTTTGGAATTTCTTGTCTGTCTGTCTGTCTGTCTGTCTGTCTGTCTGTCTGTCTGTCTGTCTGTCTGTCTGTATGTATGTACGCGTTTCACGCAAAAACTACTGGACGGATTTGAATGAAACTTTTTTTGTTGTATAGCTATTAAGCCTGGGCAACATATAGGCTATAATTCATTTTGAAAACTGGAACACCTGATGAAGAACCATAACAGAACAGCTAAACTATAAGTAATATGGAAATGGTGCCTTAACAAAAATCGTTCAACCTGATGAGCATTTTCTGCTGACGTATAAAAATTGAAGATCTGGAACATCTGATGAAAAGCTCCAAGAGACCAGCTACACTATAACATATATGGAAATGGCGCCTTAGCAAAAATCGTTCAACCTGATGAGCATTTTCTGCTGACGTATAAAAATTGAAGATCTGGAACATCTGATAAATAACTTCAAGAGACCAGCTACACTATAACATTTACGGAAATGGCGCCTTAGCAAAACTTGGGTAATCTGATGAGCATTTTCTGTAGACGTATAAAAATCGAAGATTAGAACACAGGAAACAGTTTGGAACACAAAAAGAATTATCATTCAAGCCAAAGTCACGCGGGCGAAGCCGTGGGCAACAGCTAGTATATATATATAACTATTTGACTCTTTTAAATCACGAGTGTGCACCCCTGAAAAATAAACTGAACTTGCAAAAGAAAGATTGACATTATCAGCAACTGTTGCATATTATCTCTTGTCTCTGTGATCGCTTCAAATCAAACCTTTTATTGCGAGATTTCGAAACACTTCGTCAGAGCAAGTTATTATTACTCATCTGATTATGACTTGTACCAGTTGTTTCCGTATGTATCGTGAACTAGGTACATTAATTTGGTAATGCCTGTCTGTAAGTATGAAACTATGAACTTTGTAGTGTGTTCATTTGTGTAGAAAGAAATATAATAATATTTTGATGATGTTCGCAGTAGTGAGATAAAACCGATAAGAATATAACAAATTATAAAAATACAAAAGTTTATTTTTCTATGGCATGAGCTTAAATAAATAATATGTACAGTACACCGTTTTCAATTGACTAGTTGTCGCTTAGTGGTGGTAGACGGGAGCGGCGTAGGCAACGGGGGCAGCCAGCTTGGCGACTGGGGCAGCGTGCACCACAGGGGCGGCGTGGACAGTGTGGAGGGCGGGGGCGGCGGCGTAGGCCACAGGGGCGGCATGGACCACGGGGGCGGCGTGCAGGGCGGGGGCGGCGGCGTAGGCCACGGGGGCAGCGACCTTAGCGACCAAAGGGGCGGCCACTTTCACGGCAGCGGGCTCTTTGTGTACGACAGCGTTGAATCCATTGTGGTCGTCGGCGGTGTATTCAACAGTGCGCCTGGTGCCGTCTGGGTCTACAACAGAGTAGGAGCCCTGGACGACATCTCCGTCACGAGTCTCGTGCTGGGTCTTGGAGTCACCGGTGAGACCGTCTTGTACATCGTAGGCGAAGCTGTATTGGGGATGAGAGTCGTATTCCTCAACGGCAACCTTGGCGATGGGGGCGACGACCTTGGCGACTGGGGCGGCGGCGTAGGCTACTGGTGCGGGGACGAGGTGCGCGGCCGGAGCGGCGTGCACGACGGGTGCCGCCGCATATGCGACCGGCGCTGGCTGCGCATACGCCGCGGGGGCGATCACGCCCGCTTGCGCGGCAGCGAATGCGCACACCAACACTACCAGCTGGAAAATGTTAACAACTTTGTTACATAGTTCTTACAACTAGGTTACACATCATTAGTAATGGTAAATGAAAGAACTGCCATATCAAGAGATTGTTAACTTACGACTGATTAGAATGGCTAGCAATAAATCTATGGCTATCAATCATCGAAATTAATACAACTAGTGAGAATACACATCTCGATTCCATCAATGATAGATTTGTTTTTGTTATAAAAAACGAATCACTAAAATATTAAATCCTTCAATTACCGAGAAATCGGATCCGGTAATTCGCCTATTGTACAACCTTTGTTATCTAAAACGCCTCAAATGAAGGATTGATTAAATAAGATTATTCACTTCTTCCACAGAAAACGTTTAGCTCTACAGGAAAGCTTTCGTAAAACATATACTCAGGTTGTATGGCGTCCCCAAAGTACGTTTAATTTATTAATTGTTATATTAGGCTTCACCAAACCTACCTTGAAAGCCATTGCGATTGGAATAGTGTGACTTCACTTCGAGAAGACCTCTAGTTGAATGTGCCATAATCATATCCGACTGAGTTTTTATATGCTCAATGCAGCCTCCGACTTGCATTGCCATTGCGCTGACGTGCGTGTGATCTATAAACCGGTTGTTTTAAAATGTTACATTGTTCAATATTTTTTTAAGACGCTGGGGGCCAACTGAATTCAACAGTGTTGTATGAAAATAAGAATGAGTAGGCAGGCTGAGATTGATCTCGACTACAAAGATCACTTGATTTACAATGCGAGCCTGCTTTCTTTGGGTGACATGTCCTTGCATACGAGTATATGATGTATGCTCAGATGCTCAGTTTGTACGCATAAACATTATATGTTGATGAAATTGTTTTGATTGGGACTGAAAAAGTTAAATTATTAAGTAGATAGAGAAAAAGAATACTGTTGCTAATTCAATATCATTTTTGTGTGTAACCTGAGACTTAAGTACTTTAGGCAATGTCGGTTCATTTAATCACCTGTGATCACCATAGTACCTACAAAATATCTCGATAATTTAACACAGAAGTGGTAAGTAATGCTTACAGAAAACTAGGTATCTGATTGTTCAAGAAGAGGTATCTCTTCAAAGATCAATAGTTATTGTACCTCTTTTTTTAATGTCGTTGTTGTTATAAAAGTCTTTGTAACGGCTGTTTATGGATTCTCTAAAGAACCTCATTTATAGGAATCAAATACAATTTATGAGTGACTTTTTGTGACAGGTATCAAATAATAATCAAAAAATATTTCGGAAGCAAATTGCAACGCGGAATTTTCGAAGTTTGGAACTTGAGCTATTTCACAACATCGATAAGATATTTTGAACTTACATAATTAATTCTTAATGCCATGTTTTGTGCGCGCAGACTCCCATCCCTTCCCGCGCTGAAGCGTGTGGGGACGCGCGTGTATGGGGTGTTCCATGACCCCCTGGATCACGTGACTGGCGTCGAGAAGAGGGAGCTACTGGCACATTTGGCGGGAGACTGTGATCCCTTCCGAATCTTGGCTTTTAAGAGAGGTACGTTGTAATAAATAAATACTTTGGGCCTGCCTGAATTTCCCATCCAATTCACACAAGTTTTATATTTTATTTTCTTTGATCGTTCATATTAGCCCTCCCACCCCCAGATTTCAGCGCAGTAAATTTTTGATACCTATACGCGGTAAAAATAGTGAAATGTAAATTTAAGATCATTACTTGCTACGGTCAAATATAGAAGGGCTCATGTCCAGTGCCCAACAGTGGCAGGAGAAGGCAAGGATCAGATTGAAAAAAATCACTACGTTATAGCAATGATGATTTCACTCGATCGATTTCAAATAAAAAAAAAGAAAAAGAATCGAAAGAATTAAGACTGCTATCTACCTGATACCTTCTCTATCTTCTGTGGAAATTCTCAGGCAAAATATTCGACGATCTAGAAGTACATAATATCTCGATGACGATCTACATCCAATAATATTCGATTTCGATTTAGACGGTCGCAATTTTTTTGAGTTGGCGAAAATTGGTGCTCCAGCTCTTGATTGATTTTCATGCGCTCTACATTATGGAAGAATTGGGGCGAATTTCTTTATCGTTTCAGGTCCAGGTACTAAAGAGCGACCGAACCTGGTTCCTAGCGCAAACCCGAACCGTATGCTGGGCTGCGTGTGCCACCCGGACCAGATGCACGTGGAGTACATCTGGCTGCATCAGGGCGTGCCAAAACGCTGCGGCTGCGGCTACTGGTTCGAGCTGTGCCCTGTCGCGCCCCTCTGATTCTCATTTCCAAGGGAGAATATATTTTGTTGACTGAGCTAGCGTTTTATTATTTCTCTCTCTAGTCTCTCATCTAAGCGTTTTCCCGGTTTCATTCTCAGCTAACGCGTCGGAGCCGCCCTTAATTCTACAAATTACAAAAGTAGATGTCGTGCCCCAGTTGTGTCTCAAAAGCCAAAGAAATCGTAAATCGTAATTTAAGTTATATTTTAGCTAGGAATATCAAACACAATGTAAAAAATGTTTGTAATTAAATAAATGAATGAATGAATAATAAAGCATAGAAGTCTTACAGAGATCTTGTCACTTTATTTCAATTTCTTTGGCTCTTGAGATACAATTGAGACACGATATCGACGTTTGTAATTAGTGGAATAGGCTCCCAGGGTTCGCTAGCGTTTTTATTATTTCGGTCGTATATTATTCATGGGTCGGATCTTGTAAGATTTTGATTGGGTAAGCATGAGCGGACAGGGATTGATCTTAACGAAGGATGGCGGTTAATAGCACATACCGTGCCGTTTTGGGCGAGCAATACTTTTTTTCTTTTATCAAAATGTTTTTGCAAGAGTGCTTGCAACGTTAAAAGACAGTAAGTATACAAGCTAGCAAACGTAAACTTCTGCAGACGTAATGCAGTTGGAAACTGTGTACTTACCAGCATAAATGCTTATCATGAATTGCTTTAAACGAAAACATTTACGAAACCTCGTTAAAATGCCATGCAGTCATAAATGGCCAGTACTTAATCTCGCCATGTATCTCGTAAAAATACATAAGTATTTATTTTCTTCATAAATCTAAATCGGTATGAAGGTGGGTCTGTCGGGGGTGCATGATGTAGGGTTACATGTTGTGATGCTTAAGAGTGTATCACGTCCGCGCGCCCGACCGAGTTTAGGTACTTATTTGATAGACCTCAGCTGGCTGTGTGCAAGTCACACGCACACATCGACGTGAGATTGCCGCCAACCCGAAGTAATATGTGACAGGGATCCGACAAAGGATTTGTAGGTACCTATATTTTTTTTTTTTCTTGCTTTACGGTAATGAATACTAAAAATAAAATTACGACCATTTTCTTATGTAAAACATACTTGGCGCGACTTGGCAGTAAAATGGACACGAATGCCGCGACAGAAAATAGCATGACCGTCGTGCCAGGATGCTAAGATGTTAAACATCTGCCTGGCATCCCATGAAGGCCAATTTTTCGGGATGAGGTTTACAAAAATAGTATTTTTGGATCCAAGATGGCGGACAACTTTTTTTTAATTTTGCAATATGGTTATTGTTTTATAAGTGTTTCAGTGCGCTGATTACGAAAATAACATTTATTTTGGAATCCAAGATGGCGGACAACTTTTTTTTCACGTTTACAATATGGGTATAGTTATATAGGTATTTTGGTGCGCTGATGACAAAAATAACATTTATTTTGAGATCCAAGATGGCGGACAACTTTTTTTTTCAAGTTTACAATATGGGTATGGTTTAGGTATTTCGATGCGCTGATGACAAAAATAACATTTATTTTGAGATCCAAGATGGAGGACAATTTTTTTTTTCAATTTTGCAATATGGTTAACATGTTGTAGGTTTTTGGGGACGCTGATGACGAAAATAACATTTATTTTGAGATCCAAGATGGCGGACAACTTTTTTTTTCAATTTTACAATATGGGTATGTTTTTATAGGTTTTTCGGTGCGCTATTGACAAAAATAACATTTATTTTGAGATCCAAGATGGCGGGCAGTTTTTTTTTTCAAGTTTACAATATGGGTATGGTTATATAGGTTTTTGGGGACGCTGATGACGAAAATAACATTTATTTTGAGATCCAAGATGGAGGACAGTTTTTTTATTTTATTTTACAATCTCTCTCTCTCTCTCAGCCGAAAGACGTCCACTGCTGGACAAAGGCCTCCCCCAAGGATTTCCATAACGACCGGTCCTGCGCTGCCCGCATCCATGCGCATCCCGCGACCTTCACCAGGTCGTCGGTCCACCGAGTGGGAGGCCTGCCAACACTACGTTTTCCGGTTCGTGGTCGCCACTCGAGAACTTTTCTGCTCCAACGGCTATCTGTTCTACGAGCTATGTGCCCCGCCCACTGCCACTTAAGTTTCGCGATTCTGCGGGCTATGTCGGTTACTTTAGTTCTCCTACGGATCTCCTCATTTCTGATTCGATCACGCAGAGAAACTCCGAGCATAGCGCGCTCCATCGCCCTTTGGGTGACCTTGAGCCTTCTTATGAGGCCCATAGTAAGCGACCACGTCTCTGTTCCGTATGTCATTACTGGCAACACACACTGGTCAAAGACCTTAGTCTTGAGACACTGCGGTATTTTGGACGAGAAGATATCGCGAAGCTTCCCGAACGCTGCCCAGCCGAGTTGGATTCGACGGTTGACCTCTTTCTCAAAGTTGGACTTACCTAACTGAACTGTTTGTCCCAGGTATACATAATTGTCAACAACTTCGAGTGTAGAGTCTCCAACCTTCAGAGGAGTGGGTGCGACACGGATATTAAACATAATTTTCGTCTTGTCCATGTTCATTTTTAGACCCACTTGTTGAGAGGCTCTACAGAGGCCATCGAGCATTGTGCCTAGGTCTTCCAAGGTCTCAGCCATGACTACGATATCGTCAGCGAATCGAAGGTGAGTGAGGTACTCGCCGTTGATATTGATGCCGAGTCCGCTCCAGTCCAGAAGCTTGAAAACATCTTCCAGGGCGGCGGTGAACAGTTTCGGAGATATCACGTCTCCCTGTCTCACCCCTCGCTGCAACTGGATAGGTTTGGAGCCTTGATCCTGGAGACGGACCGACATGGTGGCGTTTTCGTACAAACACTTCAGCGCTTCGATATATCGATAGTCAATTTGGCACCGTTGGAGAGACTGTAGCACACACAGCCCAGGGGGTCGTCCACCATTGGGTTTTGACAGTTCAGGCACGTACTTCGTTTCACAGATGGATGGATACACACCATGTACACATACAATGATTAGATGTGTGTGTATCCGTCCACACACACTATTATAAAAAACATTTGGAATGTATAGACAATACAAAAAAATATATATTGGCAAACTGTGTAGGGATTGCATGAGTAATTAACCGGCATTTGCCGATAAGCTCAATTTTTAGAGAAATATGTTAAAATTTTAAGATAGGTACCTACATTATCATTTCCTGAAGTCCGGGGTAATCTGTGTATATGATTCAAGTAAAATTAAATTATAATTTTGCTTTATGAAATCTTTGCCGCAATATGGCTTTATGAGAATAGTTTTATATGCCGAGTGAAATAATGAAATTGTATATTTAAGTGATTCCCTATTCAGATTTACTAGAAATTGAGGGAGTTAATTTGAGAATGTTCGATGCGGGTTATCTTTCGTTTAAACTCACATCGTTTTTTCAGATTAGATAAAATATTGAATATGTGCTTTTTTTTCAAAAACAAGTACAATTTTATTACCAAAAAAAGTTTGTGAAAATAATTACATTTTTTTATTTTTTTATTTATTGCGACTAGAAAGTCGCGGTTTGCCGTGTTGACCGCTATACCACAACAATTTGTATAAAATGTTCTGTGTTACCTATTTATGAATTGTACTTACTCATTATTATTCAATACTAAGGGGTAAATATTAACAGCTGGCAACAGTGAAGGTGTCAAGAGTCAATCCATCAAAAATATGTCAAGAAAACTAAAATAAAATGATAAAGTAGGTTCCTACCAAAGAAGTTTTATACATTTTATAGGTATCTATCATAGAGCAACACAGACTAAACGCGAAAGTCCTTGTATAGTATCAACCATGGAACGAATAAGAATGTATCTAACTCTAACTCCACAGAAATAAAAATATCTACAACAATTTTTAAGCTTTTCACAAACAATTATAAATATAACAATCAATATAATCAATGAAGGTACATAAAGATCAAAAGAAGAGTTACAAAATGACTATGCGCGT
The DNA here is from genome assembly GCA_018467065.1 of Ephestia elutella. Taxonomy (NCBI): domain Eukaryota; kingdom Metazoa; phylum Arthropoda; class Insecta; order Lepidoptera; family Pyralidae; genus Ephestia; species Ephestia elutella. Next base: position 9,382,048 of record CM031570.1, on the reverse strand, counting down.
TTTCTACCACAGATTTTTTTTTCTACATAATATCATAGATAATGTGCGATACTATACTTCGAGCAACAAGGACTTCCGCAGGCGGGAATCCGGGTATCCATAAAGTTATTATATTGTACCCCCATGGGTAACATAATTAGTTATACAATACCAGTAATATTCATATATTAGTTATAAAATACCTAGCGGTCACAGAAATATTTATTTTTTAGATAAAGTACTCTTTATTTAATAATTTAAGTCTGTGCTACCCACAGAAATATATATAAAAAAAAAAATTGTTTCTGTGGTGCTACCGGTATAATAAGTTTATGGTTGTCTGCTTTTTGTAAAAAGAAAATACTCTATTGAAAATTCTAGTTTGGAGAGATTGCAACCGGTATTTATCGTTAAAGACTTTGATTCGTGAAATATTCATGGCTGGAAATAAAATATCATCTACAAAAAAATACATTAAATTTTCAAGGAAGACACAATGATGTTTACCCTAAATTTCAGGAAAAGCGCAAAATTATTGTATAAATGTCCCCAAGTCCGAAAAATATAAATCCAATTTTTTATAAACATTTTTCGCTGCTGCCCGGTAACACTTTTATTGAATTTTGCATTCTATGTACTCTAACAGTTTTTTTTTCTTCTAACTAGCTTATCTAACTTTTAACTAATATTATAAATGCGAAAGTTAATTTGTTTATTTGTTTGTTACCTCTTTACGCTTTATTTACCTGACCAATTTTCCTGAAACTTCGCATACATATAGTTAGAAGACCGGTAGGACCAGAAAGACATGGTACCTTTCATCCTGGGAGCACTGTTCCCGTGGGAAATTCACGCAGGCGAAGCCGCGGGCAAAAGCTAGTAAATTATAAATGCCAAAAAAAGCAAGTAATATTTATTTGAATTATATTATACTAGCTTTTGCCCGCGGCTTCGCCCGCGTGAATTTCCCACGGGAACAGTGCTTTTTCCCGGGATAAAAAGTAGCCTATGTGCTATTCCAGGTCATTATCATGAGTAACAAACATCCTCACAAACTCACAAACTCACAAATTCACAAACTCACAAATTCACAAACTCACAAACTCACATCCAAACATTCGCATTTATAATATTATAGTATGGATACTAGCTTTTGTACGCCGCTTCGCCCGCGTGATTTCCCACGGGAACAGTGCTTTTTCCCGGAACGAAAGGTACCATATATCCTTCTTAGATTTTCGAACTATGTGTACCTATGCGATATTTCAGGAAGATTGGTTCAGTAGATAAAGCGTGAAGAGGTAACAAACAAACAAATAATTAACAAACAAACTCACTTTCGCATTTATAATATTAGTTAGGATAGGATTAGGATTAGTTAGGATTTAGGAAGGTACGTAGTATTGGATTAGTATATTCTCTGGACAAAATTGACAAACCTACAACTTATTTCATTTGTAATGCTTGGTAATTTTTTTAAAGAGGTTGCCACATTTGACTGACGTGATTTGACCACAGACATAAAATACTCTAAAATAAAATATATCCAAGCTTGATAATATGTCATAAAATACATTTAACCCAAAACATTTTCAAGTAGCAAAATATTTTAATGTAATTGGTTATTTACCTACATTTTACCTAGTACATTTATAAAAGATAAAAATAAACAAATATAGCTCTATTTCAAGGTGGAATGCACAGATGGAATCAAAAGCTCGATGTAACATTAAACCATTGCTTGATTCATAAAATTACAAGATTCAAGAACTGATTTATCTCCTAATTATGGTCTAAAAAGAGAAGGAAAAGGCTTTGACTATTCTGCGTAACAAGAGATGTATACACTTATACCTATTTACTGTATATATACATCATGTTTTTAATAAATAAATATATGTAAAATATGACTTGTTATTTATTTAAGAAACCTACTATGTAACTATGATAAAAGTACAAAATATTGTGCATTGAAAGCAAATGCAAGTAAGCCTTTCCTACGATAATATTTGATTTATTATATTCTTTCTGTGTAGTGATCAAGATTATGGATCAGCCACTTGTTAGGCACTATAGGCTATTTTATTTAAATTATGTACTTTCTCCACGCATTATTATAGTCAGGCGCTAGAAAGTGCTACTAGATTGACAAAAGCTTGAGAACAATGCCTTTATTTATTGATATTCTATATAAAGTACAGATATATAGTACTAATTGCATGCATCTGAGATGCTCAAAAATCCAAAAATAGATATTCTATAACGTCTAATAACGTACCTAACTCAATGATATAAACATATTAGACGTGACGTATTAGTTGGCTGTTCTCGATTACATACAATATTTTTCAATTTAGTAATTGAAACAACCAATCATAGGCCAAGAATGAAGGTTCGTTTGCTGCACGTAGTTGCTCCGCGCTATCTTGAGCTGACGGAAAAATATCATTGAAAGTGCTCGCTTTTCCGTATATTTCGTTGTCAAAAGCAAATGACAAGCTGTCGAAAAATGCAGTTGTGTGTGTAAAATTTTCTGAGATTCCTGTGATTGGATGATCGACGATCGTTCGGAGTGGTGTGTAACTGTCTAATCGACCCGTGAGTTGAGGTTGGATGCGGTTTTGTGCTTGTGTGTATTCGGTAGGAATACACACAAGCACAAATCACGTGGTTTCACGTGTCACGTCCAGCACGTAAGGCACTTGGGAGACGACCTTCAGGTCTCGATCGAATCGAAGGCTTTCTCGTAGTCCACAAACGCCAAGCATAATGGCTGATTATACTCCTCAGTCTTCTGTATAATCTGCCGCAGCGTATGTATGTGGTCTACGGTACTAAAGCCTTTTCGGAAACCGGCTTGTTCGGGAGGCTGGAAGTCGTCAAACCTGCGAGCGAGACGATTCGTAATGACTCTCGAAAACAGTTTGTAGACATGGCTCAGAAGTGAGATAGGCCTATAATTCTTCAATAGGGTTTTGTCACCTTTTTTGAAGAAAAGTACCACCACACTTCTGTGCCATGCCGTAGGCGTTTGTCCCTCGAGTATGACGGAATCAAATAGCTTCTGAAGAGCTTTTAATACCGGCGTTCCACCTGCTTTCAGAAGCTCAGCCGTGATTCCATCATCACCCGGTGCCTTATTGTTTTTTAGCTGTTTGAGAGCCATTCTAATCTCATATAGGCTGACGTCCGGGATATCTTCGGTGTAGTGTCGGGTCAATCTGGCTCTTGGATCTTTGCCCAGATTACTGACAGGTGTGCGTACGCTGGTATATAATTGTCCGTAGAACTTCTCAACCTCTTCCAACAGCTCTGGCTTCGACGAAATGATTCTGCCATCCTCAGTCTTCAGCTTGGTCAGTTGACTTTGACCAACAGACAGATCCCTTGCAAACACTTTTGAGCCCTTATTTCGCTTAATCGCCTCTTCAATACGGTCAGTGTTGAATTGGCGTAAATCGCGAGTTAGGGACTTGGAGATCTGTCTGTTTAGACGTCGATACTGAGCAGCATCGTCAGAGGACTGCAGAACCAAGTTTCGTCTTTCTTCCATGAGTTTGTTGGTGAGGTCCGAGATCTTTTGGTTCCTTTTGAACGGCGGGTTTTGAAAGCCTTAGACCCAGCTGTTTGGACAATTTGCACAAACCTGTCATTATAATCGTCCAGATTTTCGCAGTCTCCCAGGCATTCGAAGCGATTCTGCAATTCGAGCTGAAAGCTCTCGGGGTTTTGGAGCTGGATAGGCGCTGGTCGGAGCGTAGACTTCATCAGTCGACACCTTTCGAGTTTTATTCTAAGATTCAATGTGCCTCTTACCAATCGGTGATCGCTTCCTGTTTTTACGGCATTGATCACAGAGACATCATTGAATATGTGCCTCTTGTTTGTTTGTTTGTAAACTCTTTATTGCACATACACACAAGAAAAACAAAACATAGTGAAACAAAAAGAGAGGCGTACAATGGCGGACTTATCCCAAAAAGGGATGAGCCTTACCTCTTCGTCGACAAGATGAAGTCAATCTCATTTTTTGTAACGCCATTAGGATGCAACCATGTCCACTTTCGCTGTTTTGGCTTTTTGAAGAAAGAGTTCATCATAAAGAGGCCCTCCTTCTCCATAAAGCCGGCCAGCAGATGACCACGTGCATTCCTCCTTCCATATCCAAAATTCCCCACCCTCAGCTCATCATCGCTTCGTTTGCCCAGTTTCGCGTTAAAGTCCCCCATCACAACGGTATAGTGGGCCTCGGAGCTATGTATGGCTCTAGAAATATCCTCATACATAGTCTCTACCTCGTCGTCGGAGCGATATGAGGGCGGTGCGTATACTTGTATTACCTTCAACGAATACCGTTTGGTAATTCTGAGTACAAGGTACGCGACCCTCGCCGAAACACTCTCGACCTGGACCACGTTGTTGACGAGGGACCTGTGGACGATAAACCCGACACCACCCTGGGACAGTTGGTCGCCTCCGCAAATTTTACAATATGGGTATCGTTTTCTAGGTTTTTGGGGACGCTGATGACGAAAATAACATTTATTTTGAGATCCAAGATGGAGGACAGTTTTTTATTTTATTTTACAATATGGGTATCGTTTTATGGGTTTTTGGGGACGCTGATGACCAAAATAACATTTATTTTAAGATCAGCGTCCCCGAAAACCTATTAAACGATACCCATATTGTAAAATAATAAAAAAACTGTCAGCCATCTTGGATCTCAAAATAAATGTTATTTTCGTCATCAGCGTCCCCAAAAACCTATAAAATGATACCCATATTGTAAAATAAAATAAAAAATTGTCCGCCATCTTGGATCTCAAAATAAATGTTATTTTCGTCATCAGCGTCCCCAAAAACCTAGAAAACGATACCCATATTGTAAAATAAAATAAAAAACTGTCCTCCATCTTGGATCTCAAAATAAATGTTATTTGGGTCAATATACGAACACGGGATTTTTAAATAAAAAAAATAAAAGATGAGTTTTTACAGGTTTTTAAGATTTATTTAATGCAAAACATAAAACAAAACAATTTGAACGACATAAAACAAAATTTTAATGACAATTAGAAACAAAATATCAAAAACTAAAATTTTAGTGTTCACAGAATTGGCGCTTGTGTTCACTGAAATGATCCAAGACATTATTAAATGAATAAGTAACATAGAATTTTAAGTTTAACATGTGTAATTTAAAAAATCTACTGGTAACAATTACACCAGGATAATAAAACACACAAAAATCTAACTAGAAAAACCTAAAAAATCAAACGTTATTGTTCACGGAAATGACAAAGTTATTGTTCACGGGAATGACATAGATTAATCTGAGTCAGCATCAGACGACCAAAAATTATGAACCTGCCTTGAAAAACCTCTTTGCTCTTGGATCTTTACCCTATTTTTGCCTTAAGAGGCCTAATTTTAATAATTTCGTCTGAACTATCAGAATAAATATCCTCAACTCTTAATTTAGAGCAAGTCGGTAAAGGTTCATTCTCTGCGTCACTTAAATTAAGAGTGCGTATCTGGATTAGGACAATTAATAACAACACGTCCCAATCCAAAATGAATGCAGATGATATTTGATGGACATTCCAGACAAGAAAGTCGCCTGGTTAAAAGAGTATTTGGCTTCATTTTCGTCTTTTCAATAAACTGTTTTAAGAGATTAAGCATTGTGTCATTCAATAAACGAATTTGTTTCTTTTGTTTCTTCCGTGTTATAGTTTCCTTTTTCCCAGACGTCAGTCTACTGTTTTCATCTTCCTCTAGAAAATCTTTTATGGCTGCTTTTGCTTCAGCAAATCGTTTACGATTTAATTCTTTCATTTTTCTACTCTTTTCTGGTTTTTGTTGCTTAAGTCTGCTGAATCTCATTCTATATTTAGAAACAATATTTTCAAGCTGTTGAATTTTATCCTTAAGAATTTTGTTTTCAACATATAAAACTCTCCTTTTTCTAGTGGCTAAGCTTCTTCTACTCCCCATTTGTGACGATGTAGGACTTGTTGGTAGTGTATCTTCTGTGAGAATTTCTTCTGCTCTTTTAAGCATTGCTTTTTTTGTCCTATATTTCTTAGAATTTTCCTTCCAATATTTTCGTATTTTTCTTTGAACTCGAGGTGTTTGATCCTTAATAGTTTTAACTAATCCCATTTCTTTCTTTTTGTGATATCGCTCCCTATCTTTTCTTCTCACTTTTTCTTGAGCTACAGGATCTTGTTTGAGCTTCTCTCGTTTTTGACGCATACAAAGCTTTATTTGCTCTCTTCTCCTAGATTTTTTTTCTTCATCTGACATCTTTTTACGTGTTTTTGCCATTTCGTATCTACCTGATCCAAAACAAGAACATGCCCATTACCACAAAAGCCAGTGTTAAAAACTTGTCAGGAAAAGCATTAGTAGTGTTAAAAAAAGAGACATGTAAAACGTCATTTCTGTGAAACCCGTCAACTCCGTGAACATGCTTGGTGTTCAGTAAATATTAAGTTATTTCTTTAGATTTTAAAGCTAATAATTATTAGGCTGAAATATTAAGCTATTGTAAGAGCGTTTAAAGTCCCAAACATATTTTTTTTTCAAATGTGTCATCATTTCCGTGATACCTGTCATTTCTGTGAACATCGACTTTACATCGAGTTCACAGAATTGATGTTCACGGGATTGACAAATCGTTTTAAAAGTCATGCCAAATCGTTGTTTTACAAGTAACCTCAAAATTTACAACCGCAACCAAAATTAGTCCTTATAGCCTGAAATATGACTTATGGTGGCAAACTAAATAAGTGATTACTTACGAAAAACTTCCTTAACCGAATTGACGACACAAACTTAACTGAAATCGGATATTTCTTATATTTTTTCAATAAAACCTCGCAGAAATAAACCTCTTTGTCAAAGAACGAAGACAGCTGTCATGACAGTAAAAAACAGTGTTGCCACATTATAGGATCAATAATTTGGTAGTTATTATTTTTTTCCGGCGAAAAAAGTAGTTCACTGAATTGACGATAATTTTGATAACAGCCGTACAACACGTACAAATGCTAATTTATTAATAGGAAAAATATTCTTTTGTGTTTTTTAAATTCCTTAGTATATGTGAAAACAATTTATATGGTGACATTTTAATTAACTACTTTAAATTATTTTTTAACTGCACTTTTCTGATAAAAGGTGCATTCATAACAGTTCACGGAGTATGACCAAAGCCTACATTTTGTAAAATTTATATATTTATACAGAAAAAAAATTGATTTTTTTTTTTTTTTAATATTCATAAAAAGCAATGATAACAAAGAAAATACATTTATTTAGGTTTAAATTTAACTGTTATATAATTAAATATTATAAAATAACAGATTTTTTTGTACTCTGTATATTGACCCATTTTCGTCATCAGCGTCCCCAAAAACCTATATAACCATACCCATATTGTAAACTTGAAAAAAAACTGCCCGCCATCTTGGATCTCAAAATAAATGTTATTTTTGTCATTAGCGCACCGAAAAACCTATAAAAACATACCCATATTGTAAAATTGAAAAAAAAGTTGTCCGCCATCTTGGATCTCAAAATAAATGTTATTTTCGTAATCAGCGCACTGAAAAACTTATGAAACGATATACATATCGCAAAATTTAAAAAAAAAGTTGTCCGCCATCTTGGATCTTGATTTAGATTTATTTTGATTTTTATGATTTCGATTTCTATGATTTCGATTTATTACGATTTCTATTTCATCAAAAATTGTCGGCCATCATTCATGAGTATGAAAATGGTACCTATATAAATTTTAAAAAGATTAAAAGTAATAAATATGTAACTCTGATCTACATTACTCTCTGCTGTCTGTGAATACATGAACACGCGAAAATTAAATGCCTCCCGAGCAGCAGAGCGACGTGGATTCCCCTTGACTCTTACCGGCAGACTGATTTTTCTTGGTAGGCGCATCAAATTAGCATAACCCGGACATAATTCATTAACTTGATGTTTATTTTTTTTTTTTGATATTTATATTAAGTGTCAAATATAAATTAATACCGAGTTGTAAAAATTCCGCGGTGGTAATGTTTTTTTATGAAAATCACACGATTTTGTCAATCACCGAACTTTATCGTAAAAGTAAAATACGTAACCGAAAACCTTGTAAGTATAATTTTAAGCTGTAGTTAAATGCTACCACTTTAAATCAAAATTAAACAAAATCTTATTTCGCATGTGTGTTTTTTTTAGTAGTATTCATTTTATGCCTATATATCATTAAGCAAAAATAACAACTATTATGTTATGTACTCTGATAAGCTTGATAAAGTCTTTATAGATACATTACACAAAAAATTAAACATTTTTTTAACGTTTCAATCAAAACGTATTTCTCGCTAGAAAAAAAATCGTAACTGTGGAATTTTTGTTTAATTATAGGATTTGAGATGCCACAATTATGTTTTTACCAAAATTATACAGTTTAGTGTCGCTTTTATGAAATTTATAAAAAAACATAAAATACGCGCGATCGCGGGTTGTGAGCGGGGTACGTGCGGTGGGTGCGGGGCGGGGAGACGGAGCGGTGGCGCGCTCTGCCACCGCGCCCGCGCCCGCCGCCGCCGTCACCCCATACGTCATAATTCGGTCAATCGCTCGCGTGCTTAATTGCTTATTATTATTATTATAACATGTCCACGTCTTATTTAACATTGCTTTCCTAAAATGTATACTCGATTTTAAGAAAATGTTATATAAATATACATTTCCAAGGAGTAAGGAGTTTTATTTGTTTTCAGACCTAATTAGGGATGACGATTGATTTTTGATTCTTTGTCCATCAGACAGATTACCTATTTAAAAATATTAGATACGTATTTTTTGTTTTTTTATATAGGTACTCTTAAAATGACAGAGATATAATAAGTTAAAAAGACGCATGACGTCACGTCTAGTTGCGTCTTATGCATACTCGTGACGTTTTTATTCCCACTCTCAAACTTAAACACGTTTTATTTTTGCACTATATTTTATATATATATATATTATATATCTATATTTTAAGTAAGTTCAAGTTTCAATCTTGCAGGTTGATTTTAGAAAAAATAATGCACAATTATACTTTAATATTACATCTAAAACGTAGTGATTATATACTCTTTAATTACATCCTCGAGATTTAATACCAAGTAGTACGTGTTTTTCCATGTACTCCGTCCATATAATACAAAGCATATATGTATTCTATAAATAAATAAGAACAAAAACGAACTTTTTTGGTCATCATACATTCACTCATTAATACAGTTCCTTCGTTCACCGACCGTTAGCTAATGTCATTCGTGTTTCGTGTGCGCACCGTCACACATACTCTCGTTCAAATTATTATTATTATTTTCTATCTATCAAGTTTAATTAATTGGTTTGAGAATAATAATCTAACAATAAATTTGACAAAAACAAACGTTATGCACTTTTACAATAAAAAGTTACCTTACATGAATATTCATTATCAAGATACAGATATAGATACTGTAGATCAGACAAAATTTTTAGGACTAAAAATTGATAACAATCTTTCATGGAGGCCTCATTCAGAAGAGTTAGTCAAAAATTAAATAAACTTGCGTATGCGTTATATAACTTACGTAAAATTGTCAATCGTAACACTGTAATGACTGCCTACCACGGTCTTGTAGCATCTATATTACGTTACGGCATAATATTCTGGGGTAATACTACTGAAAGAGAAGTCATATTTAAAGCTCAAAAAAGGTGCTTACGAGAAATATGTGGACTTAAAACTAGGGATAGCTGTGTTGAATACTTTAAGACCATAAAAATATACTAACTGTCCCTTCTCTATACATTTATGAGATGGCTGTTTTTGTAAAGGGTAACCCTAAATTATTTCCGATGTTGTCAGATTCACGTAGAAGGAACAGATTGCGACCACAATAATTATATAATGTTGTGACACTCAAATGTAATTTAGCGCAAGTTCGCAAAAGTGTTATTGGAATGGCTCCTAAGATATATAATAAACTGCCTAATGAATATAAAATGCTAAATGTGAAAATGTTTAAACAAAAGTTATACTCGTTTCTAGTTAAAAAATGTTATTACTGTATTAATGACTTTTTAAATGACACATTTTAATTATTATTTTTTTGACATTTGTTTTACAATTATTTGATTAACTTTTCATTTATTTTAATTTATATATGATTCCTACTATGATTGTTATGACAACTTTTATTTAAATATGATTTAATATGACATGTCTGAATTAATTAAATTATTACCTATATATTTGTATGCTGTATTGTAACGGCAAAACATAGTGGTTCAAAATTTTTATTTCATCTACCAAGTGCATGTTCCTATGTTTAACAAATAAATGATTTCTTTCTTTCTTAATAAGTTACTTAACACGCGGAAAAGAAGAGAAAACATAAAGAAAATATGTATTATGGTATCAATTCGCCGCGCCGTAAACTATGCTGCTTGGAGGAAAATTTGAATCGTTCCAAACGATATGAAGACGACAATATTAGCCAACCTACCCTCGCAATAGGTATTTTTAAATTTACTTATTGAAGAAGTATTAAAATTACATACTTGGAAGCGTGGTCTGACAATTGTTATCAATAATCTAAGAAAATAAAAATCATGTTTTTTCTGCCATCTTAATGTGGTTATACGAGATATTGTCCAGAAATAAACTATTTCTTTCCTAACGTCATCAGTACAAAATGCAACAAGGAGTAATGCAACAAGGAGTAACACAAAAATGATCCTGGACCAAATTATTACTTCCCTAACGTGATAATACGAGATATTATCCAGGTGTAGTACGAGATAATACAAAATATTATCCAGGTCCAAGCTATTACTTTCCCTAACGTGGTAATACGCGATATTATCCAGGATTAGTACGAGTTACTACGAGATATCATCCAGAACCAAATTATTACTTCCCTAAAGTGGTAATACGAGATATTATACAGGGATAATCTATTACTTTCCTAACGTGGTAGGAATATCCAGGAATAGTACGAGATTCGGAGCCGCCAGTTCCGATTGGATCCAGTACAAGACCTGGAATCGACATCGATGAAAATTGAAAGCCCTTAGCGGCCGTACCGGATAAAATAATATAACTATTTGGACAGGTCTCTGAATGCTGGGGAAAGATCCTGCTGGAGAAGTAATCGCTGTTTCGTCAGTGGCTGCGAGAAATCGGGATAAGAGGTAAGAAAGTGCCCAAGGCCAATTTATTAGTTTCAGACATTGCTTGATTACTCATAAGTTGACAAAAGAATTGATAGAATCAAATTAAGATAAGTCTTCTTGACCTACAATAAGAAATAAAAGTTGTATTTATTGTTAATCACTGGACCACCAGTGATTAACAATAAACAAAACATTTTTCAATGATACAATATTTAGAATCCATCTAAACTCGTGCAACTTTTTATTTAATTATATCGTATTATTATTACAAATTACAAAATTACATATTTTGACAATATGTTGCGTTTCAAAAATCACTGAGATCATTGGTTTGTTTTTCCTATATCATTTAAACCCAAACTTAACTTAAACCCAAATATCGCCAAGTCATGTTGATGTTCGTTGTTGCTGTAAGCTCATATCATGATATGAAATATGAAAATGTCTTAAGAAATTGACATATGAATCAATCAACAAAATAAGCAGCCCGCACCTAAATTTCAAAAAAAAACCACCAATGAAGTTGAGAAAATACACGCCTTCCTCCAACACGACGTACACAAAGGTACGAGTAGCTTCGAGCAGCCAACACGCCAGTGTCTGTAGCAGTGCAGCGTTGCCAGCAAAGAGGAGCTCGACTGCACGCGCCTTCACGCATCAACAAGTCGCGTGCTCACCGGCGCCAATTCAGGTACCACACGCTGGTCATATTCAGTACTATTTAGGACGACCTCCGTGGCCTAACGGTTATCACGCCAGACTGCAACACCGGTGGTCCCGGGTTCGATCCCCGGTCAGGTCAAGATGGAAAATGATCTTTTTCAGATTGACCTGGGTCTTGGATGTTTATCTATATCTACATTTGTCATAAAATATGGTATCGTTGAGTTAGTATCCCATAACACAAGTCCCGAACTTACTTTGGGGCTAACTCAATCTGTGTGATTTGTCCGTATATATTTATTTTTATTATAATAACTGGCGAACAATTATCGACAATCCAGTATTGCTGTTCTATGTCAATGTGTGTTCTAGACTACTGAACCAAAAATCGTTTTTTTCCTGAAAATAAAATGTTTAACGCCTTATTAACTTGTAATCTCGGTGCCATGCCACCCTACCATGAGTTACCAGATCAATTCCTTTCTCCAGAATTTTTAACACTAAAAATTAAGGAGCTTTTGATTTATCTTAAATTAATGAAAGTTAAATGAATCCATCAATTGTCTTCATTTTAAAATGGAAAAATATGTACCGAATGCCAGTCGGCATTCCGCATTATCAGTCAATATCCCGCATTGAACATATGGTAATAATTGACCTTAAATATGTCAACTTTCTGGTGACTTTTCACTTATAAGCCTAAGATTCAAATTCAATCAATTATATGAATTTAACTACTTACTTTGGGTCTCTGCTAGGCCCTGTACATTTTTACCAAATTTTTTTGAAACCGCTTTAATCTTTGCTGAGAGGCCAAGCTGGCCATAGGTAGTCTATTTGTTAAATTATTATAATAATTTGTATCAGCTTAGGGCGAAGCCCCATTGCTCTGTTGCGTTGCGTTGCGTCGTGACAGCGTCGTCGCAGCGTCGATTTTGCGACATTTTTCATATATTTTGTTGTGACCTGCCCCATCAATGCGTTGCGTCGTCGGACGCGACGTTTTAACAGATCGATTGGGAAGAGACGAAGCGGGAGAAAGGGTGACGTACTGGGCTGTCAACAGTGTTCCCCTGCTTGAGGCAGTAATGCCAGAATAGGAATATTTTGATTGGGAAGTTATACTAGGCCCAAAGATATTATGCTAATGAAAAGATAATCATATCCAAAACCAATCGAAATTAAAAAAAATACTCATTAAAATAAATGTAGTATGGCTGTTTACTATTTATTTTGCCGTTCCAAAATTGAAAATTTTCTTTGAATAACCAGTTTCTTTCATTCTGCAACATATCTACGCTAAACATCTACTTGGTATTAAATCTCGAGGATGTAATATTAAAGTATAATTTATGGTTAAAAGAACTTACCAAAGTGAATTTCAACCAAAATTATACGAAATGTTACATCCGAAGAGATTTAATCTCCCACACATCCCGTTTTACATGCTCGCTCGTAGAACTCTGCTACCATGTCTTTTGTGCCCAGGGTTGCAAAATTCAAACAGCAGCTCTAAAAATAATGACATTAGCTAAAGGTCGGTGAACGAAGGAACTTTATTAATGAGTGAATGTATGATGACCGAAAAAGTTCGTTTTTGTTCTTATTTATTTATAGAATATATGCATTGTATTATGTGGACGGAGTACATGAAAAAATACGTACTACTTGGTATTAAATCTCTTTGGATGTAATATTTCGTATAATTTTAGTTGAAAATTACTTAGGTAAGTCCTTTTAACCATAAATTATTTTAAGCGCCATCTAGTGCCACATTTCTTTGAGAATAGATGGCGTTACTGAAACCCGTATCCAGGCCAACGGGAACCGTATTTTTCGGTATAAAAAAGTAGCCTATGTGCATTCCAGATCAAAATCTATATCTGTACCAAATTTCATCGAAATCCATCCAGTAGATATTGCGTGATTGAGGAACAAACTCACAGACATACAAACATCGTAACTTTTGCAATTATAATATTAGTATTATAGTATGAAGTATGATTATCTGATTGACGGACTAAACAGAATTTCGTTTTTTGACCCATTCTTCATGCCTATTATTGTTTGTTACTTGCATACCTATAAATAAATATTTTTTTACTAGCGGTCCGCCCCGGCTTCGCCCGTGGTCTGTGGTACATACATAGACTGTAGCACTTACAAAAATTATACAGTGTCGCGTTTATGAAATTTATTTAAAAAAAACAAAATATGCGCGAACGCGGGTTATGAGGCGGTAGGAACGGGGCGGGGAGACTGAGCGGCCGGCGGTAGCGCGCTCTGCATAAATATAAAATTTCATAGGTCTCACTTCAAAAATGACGAAGTCATACAAATTGCTAACACCCTTTTTACCCCCTTGGTATCATTTCCAAAAATCTTTTCTTAGTGGATTCCTCTTAGTCACATTAGACCTTCCTGCCAAATTTAATTTGCATTAGCTCAGTAGTTTTCGAGATTTCGTGATACATGAGTGAGTGATTTTCGCTTTTATATATATGCTCGTAGAATAGATATACAGAGAGCGTAATGTGGGTTCAATAAGGACTGTGTAGTATAAGAAATAAAAATATTTTACACAGTGATATAGCAAACATATTATAATAAATACGGGCATATCATTTATGAGCCTTACGATAGATTTATTATCAATGTAATATGCTTTGCTTATATTTATAAACGTAACTAGTTATAATTTTATTAGGTATAAAATATGCCCGCGTAACTGTGGCGGGCAAGTTGTGCGTCTAGCTAGTCGCGTCGCATCTCGACAGTATATGCATGCAAATAAACCAATTACGGCTTTATGGCCCAAGGAATAACGTCTATATTAAAATTTGACTGAAAAAACATATGTGAAAGTGAATATCTGTAAACAATAATTGTTTAATTTGATTTCCATGGTAAAAGTATTATGTTCAAAGCTTAAATTAAACATTTTCCAAATAGTTACATATTTTGGTTTTTCCCAAAATTACGAATATTTTTCTTACAAAAATCTGTAAAGTGAATCTGTTTAATTTTTTTAATTTGTTTAAAAAAATAAAACATTGCCCTGAATAAGTTGTAAAACTGCAGTTATCTATTATATCTAGTAAGATAAACCAAAAAATCTGAAATTTTGTGAACCTTCTTGATTAATGGTAGTACCGGATGACTAATTAGTTTAATTTTGATTTATATAAATAGAATGCAAGATATATAATATAAGATAAATATTTCGACAGAGTTATGTATAATGCTGTAGATATGAAATTAAACTTACTTGCAATTAAGTTATTATTTATTTTTGCATTGACGCGCATTTCAAAAATGTTTAATTTTTCTTAATTACATAATAAATAACAATGCTCAATGATATAGAAAAAGAAAATTACAGTAATAGAATTATGTCCGGGTTAAGCTAATTTGATGCGCCTATGGGCTTGGAACTCGTATATATTGAGCGATGGCATTGCCATACAAAAAATGTATGGGGAATTTCTTAGTGAATTGTTACGATATATAATATTTTTTTCGAGTTATTTTTCAAAAATCTAAAACGAGCAACTTGTAGCTAGTTTAATAAACTCGCGATTTAACATTATGTAGAAATTATAATTTGTGTTTTACATAATGATTTCGTTAAAGCCGTGAACCTTGTTTTTCGTATTTTTCGTGTTTTCTGGAAGGTATTTACGCAAAAATAAAAGGCAAAATATTTTTATCTGTCTCGTATAAGTAGTAGCAGTTATTTGAGAAGCCTATAGTACTATTTTTATTATCAATAATGATCTAGTTTTGGCACCAGGGTCAATTCAGTAACGCCTGTTTTGGCTAAAAACGTGTGATGCAGGCTTAAGCGCACTACACACCAAAGTCGCCGACCCGCCGACCTATGTCGGCAACTTTTTTTTTGTTTGTGTTGCCGATATAATTCTATTCATATAGGCCGCCGGGTTGTGTCGGCGGGCTGTGTCGGCGGGTCGGCGGCTTTGGTGTGTAGTGCGCTAAGCAACAAGGACTTTCGCACGGGTTTCTGTGTTGCTCTATTTTGTGAGGTCATCTTAGATTGGTGAAACTGCATTCAATCTCTAATTAATCAATAGCTAGAATTATTTTCTTTAAATTATGGTACTTATTAAAAAACTAATAATAAACGTCGTTTTAGCTATCTCAGCGACATGCAAATTGAGCCTATATATACATACATACATTGAATCACGTCTTTATCCCTTACGGGGTAGAGGGAGCCAAGAGTCGTGAGACTATATATACTTTTGGATAAACTAGGCGACAAGGAAGAACTCTTATCGGGTAGGTAGGTACGTATCAAAATTAAAATATATCAATTCAGTACCCGTGTCAACTTTTTAACCGGGCCCTGTATAGGTCCCCGTGTTTCATCCCAAATGGAGAATCTAGATGAAGCACGGGTTCGACCACACTAAAACAAATAGTCGAGTAATCAAAATAAAGTAAAATACTTAAATTATATTTAAGCGTTTGAATCCCTGATGCTGCTATTACGTGTTAACAAAACATTGCTATTCAAAACTTGGCTTTTGTTTCACATGGCTGTTCCTTTTCGAAGACCCACAACCACAACATTGCTAAGTAGCTTGCGGCTGCGCACATTGAAGAACTAGCGACTTATTAATCGTTTTATTATGTTATTAACATTATCATCGTTATCATATCATCACATGATATGATTAGCCATTTAACCAATTAAATCGCTTGCCACGTCTGTTCTAAATTAGGCAACTTATCTTTTAGATAATTTCTTCCGGATGGCTTATGGGTATAATACCCGTACATAGCTAGCTCTTTATCTCTATTACTCTATTCTATTGCTAGTTCTTTTCTCTCTCCTCTATTCACTAATTTATCGCGAATTTCAAAATTCTTTAACATTTCGTTAAAAAATCGGGGTGATATATGTAAATGTATAACTATGGTGCAATTAGCATTTGATATAATGTTGCAGTGCAACTTTTACCACCTAGCCTAGCTTGTACTCCAATCATTTATTTAGATCTATTCGAATGTCTATTATACGTTTGTCTAATGGGTAACCAGGAGGGACAGCTGGTAGGGACTAGAGGAAAAGCCCGAAATAGATACGTTGTTTAAATCAGTTTAAGATAAGTATGCGTTATATAATTATGAATAATGAAAGTGGCAATTCATAAGCATGGAGCATCCCATACAAATTGACATCAAAATTTCGACGCACAAAATAACGGATAAAATCGAATAAAATATTTAAAAAATAAAATTAATGTGGGAATCACTTTGTCAAACACTATAATAAAGTTACAAAACAATCACCAATGAAAAAGATGCAATTAGTTTAAATTGATTTGATACTGAAAAGATAATGCACTATCAAGGATTTGCGTCGTTTACCTGACTCCTTCATGCAATTAATGTAATTAAGTGTCATTGTTTATTCTTTTGAGTGCGGGAAGTACGGGAGGTCTATATTCATTGGTGGTACAGCCGCCGCCAGTCGCCGGCCTAGTTTTAGCGGTGGCCGTGAACTGGGCTTAAGATCCGTGCGCCAATACTTATAGCTCCGGAACTGTTTTCGTCTATTACTGTCGTTGTCATTATATAACCCTTATTCGCAAAAGTTATTTTTAACTGAGTGACTAGGTTTTCGTTGGTTTTCATCTCAAACTGGCGACTGATGAAATACAGTCGCTAGGCCCCGCTTACTTCGATGGCTTAACGATCCCAAGAAGCCTCACTATAAAGTAGGCAGGTACTACAAATTAAAATTATGTTACACATCGTCAAAAACACATTTTATTATGACGATGGATGAATTAGATATCATGTTATGAAACAAACAATAATTATGTATTTCTCAAATAAAAAATAATAACATTTAATTCACAGTTTTAACCAAGTTCCTGAACAAGCTTTCAAACCATATGACTTATCGAACACTTATAATCTTCAAATTTATATTTAGCTTATAACATTCACAGCACTTTTAATAATAAACAACAAAATTATCATAATATCACATATTCACGATATAGGCAAAAATATTTGCATTCCTTTCAATCAAATATTAGGAATTATGGGCCGGCGTAAAATACTGTCCACGAATAAATTTGTCCTGCGGAGACACCTCGTTTTCTGGAGTAAAGTACACATCTCGATGACTGTATCCTTCTATCGCCTTCGGGTAGTATCCAAGTAGATCTATAATTTGACTTTGAGACAGTTCAATCACTGGCTTTTCGTGCGTATATTCCTGTTGTGCTAATTGAGGATCGTACCTGTAGTTCACGTATTCGTTTGACACGTACTGAGTCTGTGGTCTCTCTGGGATGTTATTATTAATGGGTTCTTGTCTAATGACTGCCTTGAAACCATGTTTAGGATCAGCTGTATACTCCACAGTTCGCTTGGTACCGTCCGGGTCCACCACAGAGTAAGCGCCGCTGACTGTGTTCCCGTATCTGACCTCGTGCTGACTCTTTGAATCTCCCGTGGTGGGATCTTCGACATTGTAGGAATATTTGTAGTCCACTTCTGTTGGGGGCGGGTCTGTCACTATGATGCTCTGGATAGTAGGTATGGCGGACACCAAAAAAAATACCTGCAATGAAAAAAAGCAATTGCGTATTAGTTATGTAAATAAAACAATGTCTAGAATCCAGATAAGCAAGTACTTTGTGATGCAGATAAGAAGCATCGCAATTAATAAACATATGAAACACAGATTATCGAAAATTAAAAATAAATAATAATGTTATATACCCCGATCATGTTGCACAGCGCTCAACAATAGGGTTCACGGTAAATAGTCCGCGGAACTAGACGGAGATCGTATTTATAGAAGCAGCGAACATTCACTCGAATATTCCGTATTGCCGCCAAGTTGTGTCGGAGAGCGCTTTACATCGATTGACAATACGTTGTGCTTCATAAATCAATGCAGTTCATAGGTACTAGGAACTATGTGGCTCTAGAGTGTGATTGAGATTACGCACTGAACCTATCCACAGTTAAATAGAGAAAATATACTTAGCACCACCCAAGACTTAAACCCGATGCAGTTCTCGTTGACGTCACTGTTCTTCATGAGAACCTTGGCAAGGTCGAAAATGAATACTATGTAAAGCACTTGACCCACGAGGGACACTTTGTGTCAATTTAATGCTCAGTAAATCGTAAACACAGTATAATTTATGAGTACTGCCTTAAGTGCGAATGAACTTATAGCGAGAAGATTATTTTCTTTGGGGAACCCTTGGGTCTTATATTGTCATGTCACTAAAGGTTTCTATTGATTATTTGTATGATTTTTTCGCCAAAATATGACTATACATTAGTATCCATGTGTGCGCAGAGATTCCGGGCAGACGAAAGGGCGGGAGGGTTCGGTACCGAAAAATTTACCGGGTAAAAAATACCGGTAAAAACCTCGACCCGACACTACGTCTGTCCGACTAACCTAACCTAACCTATACGCAGTCTGCTACCACTGTAGTTTACAACAGGGCTTGAAACCGGTTAATAAAAAACCTAAAAAATAAGTGTTTTGACCTGGTTACGCAGTAACGCTCGGGCCATTACGATCGGAGTGAAAACCCTTTTGAATCGGTCTCGCGAGCGGAAATTACCTGGTTAATCCCGCGCGGGCGAGTGACAAGGACGGGTATATCGCTCAGCGTTTTATCTCACTTACGCATTTGCAAGTCTCAACGTGTAGATTGGTTAGATTTATATCGAGCGAGAGTGAGAAATAATCATAGTTAGAGCGAGATAGAACACGATCGTCGAAAAGAGCGAAATGTTTTGGGTCTTTCCGGTATTTTGAACAGGAACTGAAATGATATCGCGCTTTGAACATAACCAGAAATAATATATGGTTTTGCTCAACCGTAACTGATTTAAAACGCTCTTTTTTTAAATGTATGGCGCATCGAGTGAGCTGGTTTAGAATTTTAACCAGGTTAGCAAGCCCTGGTTTACAACGGGAACTACAGAACCCTGTATATTAAACCTAACTTAATAGCTACAACCACCCACAAACCCAAGGGTCACTTACCAAACTTAATCTTCTGTTCTTCGGATCCAATCTTGAGTGTCTTCGGAAGAGGAGGGGGTTGTTCCCTAAATCACCCAACCTACCCCATGAGATCTCAATCCCCAGAAAAAATACCTGATCCGTCTAGCAGTTCCACTCGGCAACAGATTTCGGCGTCCCCAGGCAGCCACGTTTCGCATCTCACAAGAAACAGTCAAAGTAAAAGGTTTCACAAACACAAATGTTCAATAGTTATTTAACAAACAGGAAATTCACAAATATAACTCAAACTAATTAACAATCAAAGGACGCGGGACCTCTCGCGTATTAAAAATCAAACCGATATCGCACAGGACAATGGCGACCGTCCGCGACCCATTCGCACGAGCAATGTGAGAACCCCGAACGCCTGGCGGCGACAATAGGAAACGCCTGCGTTTAGTTTCACCCATTATATTACAAACATCCCCCCGTCCCGGTCTGAGAAGCAGACCGCTAGCTTACTCTACGGGAAGGCGGGCGAGAGAGGTCACACCTCTCCTTAAAATCGAACCGTCGACCAACACCTCAGCCACACGCGGAGTGCCATCTCCGCCAAGAATCAAACGTAATATGCGAGCTCGTCGCCAAAGCAATGAGGGCAAATTTGCCTCTTTTAACAATACTAAATCACCCTCCCTGGGAGGCTCAGTCCTGTCTGTCCACTTCACTCTTTGCTGCAGCAAATGCAAATATTCAAGCGACCAGCGACGCCAAAAGTCCTGGCTCATTTGCTGCAACATTTGAAAACGCGACAACCGATATACGCGTTCGTCCTTCCACGGGTATTCGGGCAGGGCATTCAAAGGCCCTCCCACCAAAAAATGACCAGGGGTGAGAGCTTCCAAGTCATTTGGATCTGGAGAGAGCGGACAGAGAGGACGAGAGTTGAGGACCGCCTCAACTTTACAAAACACCGTGGCCAGCTCTTCAAAAGTTAGAGCCGTTTCTCCGATAATGCGGCGGAGGTGGGTCTTTGCGGATTTCACAGCCGCTTCAAAAATCCCTCCCCAATGGGGGCAACTTGGGGACTAAACTTCCAGGTTATTCCCCTTTGGGCAGCAATTTGACTTAAACTAGTACAATTTTTATCAATAAACACAGAAACATCCTTAAGATAATTTACAGTTCCCTTATAGTTTGTGCCATTATCAGACCTAATAAGGGAAGGTAGACCTCGACGCGAAACAAAGCGATCCAACGCGGCGACGAAGGCCTCCGTAGTCAGAGCTGATACCACCTCCAAATGGACAGCCTTGGTGGCCAAACAAACAAATACACACAAATAGCCCTTCACAATACGGGCATTACGAAAGGGAGAAGCCTTGATCGAAAAGGGGCCGGCAAAATCGGTTCCAACGCCGTCAAACGGTCTCGAAGGTCGGATTCGATCAGCGGGCAAATCACCCATCTGTGGTTGCATCGTGGATGCCTTCAACCTATAACATGCAATACATCGAAACAGAACACTACGGATTGCTCTTCGGGCAGACAAAATCCAAAATTCGCGTTGCAAAATAGCTAGCAAAGCATTGCACCCAGCATGGGCGTTACGAATGTGTCGATCAGACACCAAAAGCTGCACCAAGGGTCCGCCCTTGGGCAACAACAGAGGATGGCGAGTCTCATATGGAAGATCCGCCTTCCGGAGCCTGCCTCCAACCCGAAGAAGCCCATCCGAGTCGATGTACGGGTTCAAACGAGCGACCGCGCCCTTCAACTTAGCGCGTCCGTCGCGCAAAATACGAAGCTCTGACTCAAACCGTCCGGTCTGCACGACACGGACCCAATGCAACAATGCGCTCCGGCGCTCTTCTGCACCTGCAATCGGCTCCAACCGCTTTGCCTGTGGGTTTCTACAATTATGTATGAAACGCTTAATCCAACTGGTAACACCCAGAAGCTTATCCAAGCTACTATACCGAGCAAGTAGCCAATCCGGCTCCGACGTCGTCTCAGCGACTACAGCATGTACACGGAGCCCAGTCAAACTCAAAGAAGTAACATCTGTCTGACAGACAGGCCAAGAAGTTTCTGATCCCATCAGCCACTCTGGGCCCCACCAGAGCGGGTGTGACACCAATTCTGGTGCCGTACAACCTCGGGAAGCACAGTCCGCTGGGTTAAGCTCTCCCGGCACATGTCTCCATGTTATATCAATTCCGATATTCTGGATTTGGGAAACCCTGTTTCCAACAAAAACCTCCAAGGTATGTGGGGCCGCGCGCAACCATGCAAGCGCGACCTGGCTATCCGACCAGGCGAAGATGTCCCGTATCTCGACCGTGGCCGCCAGCTCACATGCAACGTGATGCAACAATTTAGAGAGAAGGTGAGCTCCACTCAACTCAAGCTTGGGAATAGTCAGCCTAATCCTGATGGGGGCGACCTTGCTCTTCCCTAACAAAAGCGAGACATTGACCCGGCCATCGGCGTCAACTGTCCGCATATAGACTGACGCGGCGTAGCCTCGCTCCGACGCGTCACAAAAGCCATGCAGGCTGGCTCGATATTTCCCGGGGGCAATATTCGACGAGGCAAGGCAATCCGATTGAC
The DNA here is from genome assembly GCA_018467065.1 of Ephestia elutella. Classification (NCBI taxonomy): domain Eukaryota; kingdom Metazoa; phylum Arthropoda; class Insecta; order Lepidoptera; family Pyralidae; genus Ephestia; species Ephestia elutella. The sequence continues at coordinate 9,359,541 of CM031570.1, read as the reverse complement.
TTCCTTAATCGATGAAAACAACTCGAGCCAATCATCCAATGGAGAGCCAAACAGCGGCTCGTCCCACGAGACGCCCAAAGTCCAAAGTCTCTGAAGAAGACACTTTGCAGAGAATATCACTGGACTGATCCAACCGCTTGGATCAAACATACGGGCTATTACGGACAACACCGTTCTCTTAGTCCAGACCTTTGGTATTTCCAAGTCCACTTGGAATGTAAAAATATCGGTTAGCGGCTGGTACTGCATGCCCAGCACCGCTATCCTGTTGGGATCATCCACATCCTCAAACAGGTGAGGGTTCTGTTGGTGATCCTCCGGGATCCCTTCTAGAACTTTAGGCTCATTAGACAACCACTTACGTAGCTCGTAGCCACCTGTCTTCAATATTTCAATCAATTCATCCCGCAGTAGGAGGGCCTCCTCAATACTTTGGGCTCCGGTGCACACGTCATCAACATACAAGTCACGTGACAGCACAGAAGCCCCACGGGGAAAGCGGATCCGTTCCCGCTCTGCCAATTCAAGCAATGATCTGATGGCGATATAGGGACTAGATTTCAAACCATACGTGTTTGTGTTGAGTTCATACACCGTCACAGGATCCTCAGGGCGCTCACGCCAGAGTATCAACTGGAATCGCCTGTCCTCAGGATGTATGACTGTCTGGCGGAACATCATCCGGATGTCCGCACCAAAAACCACTTGATGTCTTCTAAAGTTCAAGATGATGTCAATTATGTCCCTATGCAATTTGGGACCCGAATGCAAACACAGATTCAACGAAACCCCGTTCGAAGTGGGTGCGGACCCATCGAAGACGGTCCTCAATTTGCCTGTTGAGGCCTTCACCACCGCGTGGTGGGGCAAAAAATAATGCTCAGTTGAGCTCCAATCAACTCGAGCCGGAGACATGTGACCCAAATCCTCGTACTCGCGCATAAATTCAATATATTTATCGCGAAGTACGTGGTCACGCTGCATGCGTCGCTCCATGGACAGCAGTCGTTTCTCCGCAAGCGCCCTACTTTGCCCTAGGCTAGGACGAGAGGCAACAAAGGGTAACCTAGTTACAAACCGACCGGAGGGCAACCTCTCCGTGGTCGATCGAAAAAGGGCTTCGCACTCAGCGTGTTCCGGATCCATCCTGGAACTCATAGGTGGCTCCTCCACCTCCCAAAACCTTTGCATGGTCTTGGCCAAGGACGCAGATGCGACAACCGGTGGCTCCTCCGCGGTGCCATTATCAAACACAGGGCCCATCAGGGCGAAACCAAACATAGTAGACACTGCCATCAGTGAAGACGAACCCAGAGCTTTCTGGGTACCCAACAAAATCCAACCCAATACGTCCGAGCCCAGGAGCAAGTCTACTGGGCCGGGATGAAAGACAAAGGGGTCGGCCAAATCCAGACCCGAAACCAAAGACAACACACCCGGCGGTATGTCTGTCGAGGGGTGCCAACCCGCAATGGTATCCATTACCATAGCCGAAGTCGTGATTCTCATTGTGGAGGACTTCAGCGAAGAAAAGGTGACAAGTGTCTGGCCCGTCAGACACTTCACTTGTATGCCACCAACTCCAAGAAGTGGCACAGGCGAGTCTTCCACGACTAAACCTAACTGGTGTGCCACTCGAGTGGTAACCAAACTGCTTTGAGCCCCTGAGTCCAACAGAGCTCTCAAATTAATGGCTTCCCCCACGACCCCATACGCGGACCACCGCGGTAGGGAGCAGAACCGTCCGCGGCTCTGTCCCAGCAAGGGAGCAAGCTAGTTACGGGCTCCCCACTCTCTCCAAACCAGGGGCGCGCCACTGACCCGGATAATATGGCGGGCGAGTGCACATCCCCATCTGAGGGGGGCATAACCCGCGGCCCGGCCATACATATGGTACGGCGGGTGGTACTCCAGCCGTGGGTACTCGTGCAGCGGCGGAGAAAACCGCTGCGGCTGCATGTGTTGGGCATTGGTAACCCGCGTGGAGGGGGTGTCCCCACTCTCACGTCCGATCTAGGGCCCCCGCCCATGGGGGCCCTATCCGGGGCCTGGCCAGCCACATACTGGCCCCGACCTTGGGGCGCGTGGTCCCGGTCCGCCAAGACCCGCGCCGGTACGCGACCCCCTCCCGAGGGGGGTGCGACGAGCGAAGCCGCGTCCTCCGTCCGATGGTGGAGGGCTTCGCGCAGGAGCGCCCCCGCCCATAGGGGACCCCTGCCTCAACAACCGGGGGCCATCCCCGTTCCGGTTCATGCAGAGCATCACGTGGTGCAGCCCACGGCATGCACTGCATGGTATGGCCCTGGGACAGTCACGTGCATAGTGACTGCCCAAACAGTAGAAGCAAAGTTCATGCCGCCTTGCCATGCGGCGCCGATCTTGTACTGGCAGTCTCTGCCAGTCCCTGCATTGCAGCAGGCTGTGGCCCATCCGGCCACATTGCAGGCAGTCCGCGTCCCTCGCGACTGCTGCCGTGTGTGCAACCCGCACACCAGCTCCACGCGGTGGCGGTTGCCGTCCCTTTTGGGGCTTACCTCTCCATGAGGGTTCCAAGGGCCTACGTTCAGGCGCTCTGGATGGCGCTGAGTCCGTCATGGTATTCTCAGCGGCCCGTGCCTCAAACTCCAAAAACTTCACCAAGTCAGTGAATGTTGGTAGGGTGGTGCTGTCCCGTTCCGCATTCTCGCGCTCAAACCGCGAGCGGATGTCATTGGGCAATTTGCCCAATACAATGTGCACCAACAAAAAAGACCATTGGTCCACCGGCAGCCCCAGTGTGCGGAGCGCGTTACAGGCCACTGTAACGGGCGTGAGCAACTGCAGGCGCAACTGTGCCCTGTTGGCCACCTTGGGCAGGGCCATCAACTGTGCGGCGTGCGCATCCGCTAACAAACGTAAGTTTTGGTAGCGGGAGTTCAATAACTCCCAAGCCGTATCGTACTGGTCGTCCTCCACCCGGAGGTGCTGGATGAGCGACCGCGCTTCATCCTCCAGAGTGGAGAGGAGGTAGGCCATCTTCTGGGCCTTCGACAAATCCTGTCGTGCTACGACCAGGGACTCAAACATATTTTTATATGCCACCCACTCCTCCATCCTACCCCCAAAGTGGGACAGCTGAAGGGTGGGGAGCCGACCAGTAACCGCTGGTCCTTCCTGTCTAACAGGTGTGCGAGGGGCTGGTCCGCCAGCCTGTCTCGCCCTTATTGCGGTCGCCGCCTCCGCGATATCATCGTGCAGACTCAGGATCTGGTCCATGTCCGCCATGTGACCTGCGTAGACCTCCGGGGCAAGTTCGGCTTCGGTAAGCACCACCATGGCCGCTTCCGCGCTAATCAATCGTGAGTGGAGGTGATCCGCTCTTAGCAGTATGGCGCCCTCCCTGTCCTTCCGGGACAGGAGTCCTCCGGCCGTCACAAACCATCTCAATTCGTTGGCGAGTGTCGCCCTAGCATTGGAGACCTTCGCCATCGCGTCAAGTCACAAACAAAAAATAACAAAAGGTAAATAAAAAACAACAAAATCAAACAACTACACGAAGAACCGCGGTAGGTATGAGAATGGCACAAACCCGGAACGCACGGTACAAACCGCAAACAAATACAAAAAAAGGTTACAAATATTCTTATACAAACAAACTAAGAAAAATCTAATAATTTTTACAAACAATTAATTATTTTTTACAAACGAACAAATAGAGGGTAGATAAACTACGCTCTGCTACCAGAAAATGTGCGCAGAGATTCCGGGCAGACGAAAGGGCGGGAGGGTTCGGTACCGAAAAATTTACCGGGTAAAAAAAATACCGGTAAAAAACCTCGACCCGACACTACGTCTGTCCGACTAACCTAACCTAACCTATACGCAGTCTGCTACCACTGTAGTTTACAACGGGAACTACAGAACCCTGTATATTAAACCTAACTTAATAGCTACAACCACCCACAAACCCAAGGGTCACTTACCAAACTTAATCTTCTGCTCTTCGGATCCAATCTTGAGTGTCTTCGGAAGAGGAGGGGGTTGTTCCCTAAATCACCCAACCTACCCCATGAGATCTCAATCCCCAGAAAAAATACCTGATCCGTCTAGCAGTTCCACTCGGCAACAGATTTCGGCGTCCCCAGGCAGCCACGTTTCGCATCTCACAAGAAACAGTCAAAGTAAAAGGTTTCACAAACACAAATGTTCAATAGTTATTTAACAAACAGGAAATTCACAAATATAACTCAAACTAATTAACAATCAAAGGACGCGGGACCTCTCGCGTATTAAAAATCAAACCGATATCGCACAGGACAATGGCGACCGTCCGCGACCCATTCGCACGAGCAATGTGAGAACCCCGAACGCCTGGCGGCGACAATAGGAAACGCCTGCGTTTAGTTTCACCCATTATATTACAAACACCATGTCATACAACTAAGTAGCTACTGATATGGGTGGGTATATTGCGAAAGCCGCCAATAAAATATAAGTTGTGCGGGATCAAAATAAATTGATACTTTTGTAGGCCATGGGCACATGGGCGTCTCAAATAGATTCTCTAAAAACCGATTGTTTGTTACATGTTAGAGTATGTTGTCGTGTCTTCAATTCATCATCCATTGTGCGCAAGAGCTCGTAGATTGACATAAAGATATTATTGTATGTCATATCCAGCCTTGGTCAAATACAGATACACAAAAATATAGCTATTTAAATGGAGATTTGTACATGTTCAGTCAGATGTATAGAAACCTGAGCCCCCATCTCACCGAATCGTTGTAGCTTTGAAACATAATATACTATGATTATAGAATTAGCTTTTTGATGTGGAAAAGAGCCTTCTTTTGAAGCCCAATTTTCAATAAAGATTTTTTTATTGAATCCTTATCTCAGGGGTCAGATTTCTACGCACCTGACGTATGTGAAAACTTTCAAGAATGTTTTATTTGTGTTTTTTAATAATAACTTTATTTCCTTCCTACAAAACATTATTTCCTTTTCCGGTGCATGTGCAGGTGTCATACGTAATATGAGATATAGATGCACTTTCAAATTAGGTCACCAGGGGTCACCGTCGTGCCTCAGTTACCGAGATATTGCCGACGTTAACTATCGACTTTAATTCTAACATTACGAAACAGTAAGATTTAATACGAAGCACAGTAGGACGACTAGTACTCAAAAATAAAATTTCGACTTACCCAATATTGTACGAAAAAATATTGGAATGTGTTAAGGACATTCCAAAGCATACTATTCAAACAATTTTTTGTAAATTTACCTTCAACAAAATTATATTGAACGCCTCAAAGCTGCGCACAGATATTGCTGCACTGATTATCAGATTAATTTATTGTTTGTTTGAATCCAGTTTTGAGAAAAATTACTTGTATTTATTATAAACTGTTAATTTTATTAGCAATGGCAGATGTTGGACAAGGTATATGCATAAACAGATTGACTTAATTTGTAATATATTTACCTATACAAATAATAATTGAAAACCATAATATGTTGACCTAATTTAAAAATTCAATTTGACTTTTAAAAAAATGTGAGCACATTTGAGTTCTGTAAATTACTATATTATGTAGTCAAACCCCTCTAGATATAGAATCCATAAAGACATTCTGCCCCAATCTGCCACCTTCATCAATATTGGCTTATTTCAGGTACAACTCCCTATGTTAAAATAATGGACTTGTTTAAGATATGGTTGAATAGCATTCAGAAAAATAAAATTACTGCAGTAATGGACCATTTAAAAGAGTGCTTGAGGCTACACGACTATCGTGGCTATATTCTAAGCTGCCTAAAGCAGTGTAAGAATATTGTGTCTTCAGTTTTCGCCACAAATAGCAAGATTCTAGTTATACACGCATTTGAATGTTTAATAAAAACAAAAAATGGCTAGAGGGTAATTTTATAATTCCGCAGCGAGTCAAACAGTATTTGGAGGCCCAAAGAACACCACTTGTAAGTTTGTCTTGGCTTGTGGAAAGCCAAATTCTAGAGTTAACACTAATATGAATTTATTGAATGCTTTGTTGATAACGTCAGATCCTTATTTGATAACAATAATGTATTATAGGTAAAGAAATGATATCATTTCCTATGTCAAACCTTTTTACAGGTCCGTGAAAGTATCATACGTATTCTGGATCCACATCAGTACCCTTTGGGTTCTTCAGATAATCAACAAATTAACGTGACTTCAAATTCAGAGTAATATTAATAAATATTGTATTTACATATTTTTATGTTTAAATATATTACTTTAGGAAAATATGAGCGTGTATATTATTTACACATGTGCTCATAATCTTCTTGTGACCCTAACCAAATAACGCTCATTATAAGGAACATTGGTTGCTAGTGTCCGAAAAGAACTTGGCCGGGTTTAATTTGAATTTTCGGGTCATAATTCGTAGAACTACGCATATTCATCAACATATGTAAAAATCATAAACCTATCTTTAATAGTTTAGGTTTTATCATTTTTGAACGTCTTTCCATACTAGTCGTCCTACTGTGCGAAGCCTTAATTGTCCTTTTGCGTCTCACGATTTGTTAGGCATTATTTAGTTAGCCGTAAATTCCTCTTTAACGTTTTTTTTACAAATAAACCTTTTAACAATGTAATGGAAAACTTTTTCTGAAAATTCCTTATATATATATATAACTCAAAGGTGACTGACTGACTGACATAGTGATCTACCAACGCACAGCCCAAACCACTGGACGGATCGGGCTGAAATTTGGCATGCAGGTAGATGTTATGATAAGACGTAGGCATCCGCTAAGAAAAGGATTAACGCGAGCGAAGCCCCGGGCAAAAACTAATTACTCTATGAATTATTCTTCTTCTTCTTCCTCAGCGTATAACTGCCCACCGTTGAGCATACACCGCTCCAATGTTTCTCCATTCTCTCCTGTTGTTGGTCTTCCGCATCCATGAAGAGCTGGCGGTGGTTCTGATGTCGTCGGACCACCTGTATGAGTTGTGGACTGTTTACTTGAGATACTTTGCCGATCTGACTGAGTAAGGCGCTGGTGGAGTTGGAATAAAATACTTGTTGAGTTTGAAAGACTAGCATCTGGCTGCGTGCTTGACCATAGTGGAGACTTCTTGGTAACTTGGAGGAGATAACTGACTGGGAACGCTAAACTTCCCGTATTATATGATCTAATTGTATGTCTCACTACGTATAGCTATGGCCGAGCAGACGTGAAATGTAGTCATGTAATTGGTTAATAATTTTCACATAACATTATAATTTTACATATGTGCGATATTAAGCTTTTACATAACAGCGTTTGGAGTGAAAAGTACATATTTTGTCTCACTCGACATTTAACGGTTATTACCGTGTTGCGCTATTGTGCGCTTACATGTATTGAACATAAGGTTTATATTTTATTAACAATAAGATCATTTCGTATACATAGCAAAATGTAGGATATGATTATACATTATTAACTATGGGTATATGATAGTGTGTACATAACTAATGTAGGATATTATAACTTTACAAACAAAATGACTATACAAACTGATTAACTAGCCTAAGTATATTATTAAAATTATTAAAATTAATCCTACATGCGACAGTCTCCCCCACGTGCGCTAGCACTACTTAACAGAGGAGCATATAACTATTAAACGTGCACTGGGACGCCGAATGGAGCCTGCGACGGTGTCGATGTCTGCTATTCGTACTCGTCCATCCGGGCCGGGGTATGTGTTCCGTCTTCCTTGAGGCCAGGTCCCTCGTGGCATCGTGTTGTCTGCCATTCCAAAAGTTGTCAGCTAGTAATTGACAGACTTTCCATGAACTGAGAGATAGTTTATGGTCATTAAAGAAACCAAAAAGGGATATGGCATTGGACCAACCAATCAGGAGATGACTGGGGGCCAGGGCTTTTATGCCCAAATAGGGGTTGACGGGAGTGAGAGGGCGCGAGTTGATGATATACTCGGCCTCTAGAAGCAAGGTGTGGAGAACCTCTTCATGTGGTGATCCTCTGCATGTACGCCACCTCTTGCGTTTTTTGAAGATATATCGTAGTACTCCCCTTGGGCCGACGATGTAGAATCTCTGCTTGAATTCGTTTATTATAGTTGCGTGGTTGCCATGGTTCATTTTCTCATGGCAGTGTTTTAGAAAACTCTTCCTTTGCGTGTAAATCAGGGATGAACGCCTTGTTTCTGTTATTGTCCCATTTTTAGCGACCATAAACAACTGAGATTTCTTATGTAATCGTTTATCAGCCTGTAGGTCTTCCATTTCTTCGTGAAATAATACATTTTGACTTTCTCTAATTAGTAAGAGCTCGGTGAGCCTAATATGCCCCAGATTCATTTCTGTTTCTGTATTCTTTATTAGCAAATAGGCCTTGAATGCCTCGGCCGCAACCAGGACGCAAACCGTAGCCCTAACAAGCCAAATGTATTTACAAAACCTACTTACTAAAGGGAGATAATTGAATTGATTTTGATTCTTATTTCTAACTGTACAAATTAATTTCAAAATCAAAGGAGTTGTGCGAGCAGTAACGAGAGTGGCCGTTTTCCCCCACTCTTCGCTCTCGCTTGCAGTGAGGAAGTATACGGTTGCGGCGTAAATATTTTCACTCGCATCGCAAAACACGTGTACTTTCTTGTTTTCCGTAGTTTTAGGGTAATCGATCGCGTGAAATTCTACGTTTTTCTTTTTAACATATGGTGCGGTTGTGGGTGACGACGCGGCCCCGAAAATGGAACGGGTCATACGAGACTCCGTAGGCGGCGTATTTCGGTCATTCCCCCTCCACAAAAAACGTAGACTATCACGGTGTGAATCGATTACTTCGACTTGCAAAAACATTTCGCGGATATTGACTATTAATGCATTTTTATCGAGTCGTATCTCGAGATTATAGAGGCGACGGAGAGCATGGTCCTTATTGTGGGGCAACGTTTCGTTTTCGTTGCGCCACAAGAGGCCAGCTTGGTACCTATTGACGTCGGGTAGTTTTTTACACGTTATGTCGGGAATGTCTAACGCGCGTTGTTCCGGGTCTGCCCTGGGTACCTTTTGTACAACCCCTAAAGACTCGATGTTGCAATGAGCCTTCGTTAATTCCAGATTTTCAGATTTTGAACTCACTGGGGTCATATGATTAACGAAAGCTGTGTTGGATTTAGGTGAATTGACATTTGTCACGTTAGCGCGCGTAATATTTACTGTTTGTTGCGTGAGCCCATGTAACAGTTTGTGGTGGCCAGCCTCACACTGGTTTACACCACAAGGTACATACTTACACTTAAAGGGCCTTTTATGGGACGCGGCTAAACACCTAAAACACAGTTTGTTATTTTTTTTCGCGATCTCCCAACGCTTACTAACAGAGGATTTCAAAAATTCGTTGCACTTCCCTAATAAATGGGTATTGCCACATAATATGCATTTATTATCTTGCGCTAAAGGCGCTGACTGCTTCTTATTATTATGAGACGTGCCCGATTTCCTGAAATCCTTAGTTTTACTGACTTTAGCGTTGGCTTGAAACGAGGAATGTTGCGGCGTCGTATCGCACTCGTAGTCCGAGCTACTACTACTGACGTCGCGTGGTGGGGGTGGCCGGTGATCTAGTGATCGCATAGACGACCGCTCGTTATGTGCGACGTTAATATGAGCTCTACCTTTGCGATGTTGTGATTTACGCGCATAACTACTTATTTCGTTTAAAAAGGTGGCCATGGCTACTAAGCCAGGCACACTGGAGTTCGCTGCTTTATACTTACTCCACTCGTAGCGAACAATTAAATTTAATTTGTCCACTATTTTATTCACTAACTCGGGTGAATGTAAATAATTTTCCTGGCGCAGCGACTTAATGGTTGCCACCACATTGGCAACATGGCTCGCGAATGACACAATATTGCTATTGTCTTCAGATAATCGCGGCATACGTTTTGCGTTATGAATTTCAGTGAGGACTATTTCCTCAGGATCCCCGAAGTGCCTCTCTAAGGCTTCCATTATTTCGAAAGGATCTTGGACCGTGTACATAATGGATTTCACGGCCGTGCGAGCTTCTCCTCTTAAGGCCTTACGGATTCGACTTACATTAATGACAGGGCTAAAAAATGGCGCGCTGTCTTCGAACTCGGCCCGGAACGCTATCCACTCTGTAATATTGCCATCGAAGTGAGGCAGTTCGGGGATCGACCTGTGAATTACAGGCGTCGCGACGTCGTTAGTATATGTGCGGGCGTTACGATCGCGCCTACCACTAGGACCCGGGTCCTCGTTGGTGTGTCTAATGGCTGGTCTCGAAACCTGCTGATTAGTGACCCAGTTAGAAACACGCGACTCTTCTATAATACCGTGCTGCGCATCGCCGTTGGAAGACCGCGCGGCGTCAATGCGCGCGATCTCCAACCTACATTTGGCGGCTGCGGCAGCCCGTTGAGCCTCTTCTAACTTTGCCTGCTGCATTTCGAGCTCAGCCATCATAACACTGAGGTTACTACTTACCGGGGGTGTGCGGAACGTCTACAACAGTGCCCGTTGCACTTCTATTATTTAACGCGTCTTCATATAACCCGTCTCGCGACACAGGTCGCGGAGGCGGATTCGCGACTTCCTTACTACCTACATTACTACCTATATTTTGGCTATGGGTTGCGTCCGTGGTTGGGCTGGTGCCTTTGCTCCACGTGTTGGTTTCACCAGTGGTGGTGTCACCTGGGGGCGGTGTATTTTCTCCGACCAGATGGTCCGGAGAGGGCAGAGGGCCCTTAGAGCGTAATGACCTGTCTGTCATTTTTAAGCGCACGTGGGGGTCCCTAACCAATTTACCTTAATACTACCTAACCCTAAATTTATCACTGCACTACAAAAGTCTTTTTACTCAATTGGTGTACTCGGCGAAGGGATGCTAAGCTTTCGCTCCAACAATCCCCTGTGGCTCGTGGAAGGGTTGCCGTGAGGCGATTTTGTAGGCGGGTTGCCTATACCACGAGTAGCAAGCGTTAGCTCAAACTGACTCGGGCCAGATACCACGGAGAACGAGCGTGTGATGCTCAACTTTCTCCGGCCTTATACCACGAATAGCGAACAGCTGTTCAAGCTATTTGAGGCTAGATACCACAGGGTAGCGAGCTGGCTCAAGCTGCCCTGGGCCGAATACCGTTGTAATACAGCTAAAGCTGTCGGCCAGGAGTTTTAAACCTGGCGTTTTTTTTCTTGATTATCCGATGCTCGTAGGACAATATGAGTTGTGGACTGTTTACTTGAGATACTTTGCCGATCTGACTGAGTAAGGCGCTGGTGGAGTTGGAATAAAATACTTGTTGAGTTTTAAAGACTAGCATCTGGCTGCGTGCTGGACCATAGTGGAGACTTCTTGGTAACTTGGAGGAGAGAACTGACTGGGAACGCTAAACTTCCCGTATTATATGATCTAATTGTATGTCTCACTACGTATAGCTATGGCCGAGCAGACGTGAAATGTAGTCATGTAATTGGTTAATAATTTTCACATAACATTATAATTTTACATATGTGCGATATTAAGCTTTTACATAACAGCGTTTGGAGTGAAAAGTACATATTTTGTCTCACTCGACATTTAACGGTTATTACCGTGTTGCGCTATTGTGCGCTTACATGTATTGAACATAAGGTTTATATTTTATTAACAATAAGATCATTTCGTATACATAGCAAAATGTAGGATATGATTATATATTATTAACTATGGGTATATGATAGTGTGTACATAACTAATGTAGGATATTATAACTTTACAAACAAAATGACTATACAAACTGATTAACTAGCCTAAGTATATTATTAAAATTATTAAAATTAATCCTACATGCGACAACCTGGCTGGCTGAATAACTTTATGAATTACTCATTTCTAATATATATATATATATTTATAATATACATAATGTACATATCGGTAAAATGGTCGTGAAACACAAATAATTCTGCTATAACGATGATAATGTAAATTGAGATTTCTAATAGAAATTCTCGGAATATTTTCTTAACACTCATTTTACGAAGAATTTTTCCGAATTAATACTCTCTAGATTGCGTCACTGAATTTGTCTCCGACTTTGACATTCAACTGTATCGATAATAAGAACATTTTAGGAATTAACTGTAATTGCCATAATTTTATATTTCAAGGACAAAGTAGTCGTTAGCTAAAGTGCGGATATTTCATTCGTTAAGTTAAATATACTTAGGTGTAATATTTTTATTACAGGTTACCGGAATTGGTATTTAATTGAATTCACGATTATTTCACTTTTGGCCAATCGTATGTCTTGTAATATTAATTTAAGTTGAATATTTTTTTTAATATATAGAATAGTTGCCTGACGACACCACGAAGACGCAAAGAAAAGTCAACTTCCTAGTGCCTGATGACCAATAAAAGGGTGCCCTTTCCAACTGATACTTACCTAAAATACCACCCTAGTGTTACGTCACTAGTTTGGGACCTCTGAACCCCGGGGAGCCCGTATAATTGACGCGCTAATACGGCCGTAGATACGCCCCTAGAAAAGACATCAACGAGCCTCATCTCATTCGAATATCTAAGTAAGTATTATTTATCTTCAGTTATTTGCAGGTCCTTAAGAATTATATGTGTTTTTTTTTATTTCGTATTTTATACAGATATAATAGTCTTATTATATATAGTCTTATTTAAACTAGGCGTTTTTTAATTATTCAGTTGGTATTTTTAACTAAACAAGTAAGTCTTAATTCCAAATCAAGTCTCAAAATTACTAGTTTGTGGATTAAAATATTGTAATCCTCCTCAATAAATAATACTTTAAATTGATTTTCCATTTGTTAATTCGTTTGGCATTGTAATAATTTATACTGCGAGTCGGGGAATGGCATTGATATGCATCACGTCTGAACAATAAATAAAAGCAAAGTCAATGCGTAAAATTAAGAACATACAAGTTCTTCAAAAACAATGCAGTCGTTAATTAATCTTTTGTGATCAAAATACTCGTATTCATTCTTTTGATATATTTTCCACGCCAGTGGCTTAAATCCGATTATGTACGGTAATTAAAATTAAAATGTTGTTGTAGTTCTGTATCTAGATTTTATATCAATTCTATCTAAGGTTTTTCAGTTTTAATTAAAAGCAATACTTAGTCGTATTTTATCATTATTACGAACTGTTTAGTTCCTAGCCTTCGGCTTCGTTCAAGTGAAAAGTACTTGAAGGATGAAAGCCACTTTAAACTATTGCCTTGTCTAATTATAGCCAAAAATAGAGTGTTGTGTAATCCTAGACTACGATAATACCGCCATATCGTCTATCATATTGATGTTATTAGCTCCGACAAAATGTGAGTGGTTTAGTTTTTGTTCTTGATTCGAACTGCATTAAATCTATGGCTGCATTCGAGATAATAGCAGGGCGCGGCTGACACACATTCACGCATGATATTATTTTACACATTCATCAACCAGGTTCACATTGGTCTAGTCAAATACCTACTGTAGTCAAGTGGTTTGACAGATATGAAATTATTGTTATCAGATATTAACTATGCGATTACAATAGCCTAAGTAGTTGGTCCTTTTAGTTGGGTTGGTCACGCTTAAGCTTACACAGCTTAAGCTTACACAGCAGTCCAAGTGTGTTACTTTCATTTTTTATTAATTTCTATTTGCGTTTTCAATAAAAGAATACAAATTGTTTCGATTCCTCTTATTTATTACCTTAGCATTAACATAATTATATTTAAATAACCATAAATAACTCAGCACTTTTCATATAGACGGAGACAACGGAGTTTAGACGGATTTAGCAATAATTCACTCGTCTCCTCACGAAACTGGCAATGCACTCCCTAAATCGTACAAGATTCCCCTTTACATATATATATGTAAATACATATTATTACATAAATAAAAGGTAGGTTTTACTTTAACAACTAGATTTGCAAATTTCTCAAAACTTACTTGGATTTGTCATCCCTAAATTAATTAAAATATTCATTACAATAAACTTAACAACTTAATAACAACAAAAATCCAGTTGGAAAGTATTCCATGTTTTTCACACTGTCTAGTAACAAATAGACACAAATTTAAAAATGTAAATAAATTGAAAATGGAACGGTTGTAACCCAACATCTGTTCCTGCCAGTCACTTGCATCCTCAAATCCGTCTAAACGTTGGGTTCTGTTGGACTAGTGAAGGTAGGCAGGCGCCGCGGCAACGGGAGCCACCGCCTTGACGACGCCTCCTAGAGGCTCCTTGTGGACGACGGCGTTGAAGCCGTTGTGAGGGTCGGCTGTGTACTCCACCACACGGCGAGTGCCGTCGGGTTCCACCAGAGAGTACGAGCCTTGGACCACGTCGCCAGATCGGGACTCCTGTTGGCTCTTTGAATCACCTGTCAAAGTTTAAACGATAGTACTCACTAAGCAATTTTCCATTATAGCAATAGTACAAATAGAATATGTGGGAATTTTGATATTTATATTTTATAAAAAGACGTGTCTTTGGCTTGAATGGAATGTACAGAAAACTAACTGAATTTTATTTGACCAATGATCATCGAGTAAACCATGGGGCATTGAATATCACAAATCTAGCTTTATTGAAAATGATATTGTCTGGGCCAGCCCTAAGTATATCCTTCACGATATTACCTATGTTTAATTTGGTGGATAAAAATCTTCGAGCAACAAGGACTTCCGCGCGCGGAGTCCGTGTTGCTCTGTGATAAAAATGCATACGAGGATCAAGAAAAAAATTATACATACCATAGACATAGAAAAAAAATCAGTATTTTTTTTTTCTAACTCTATGATACATACTCACACTCAGTAGGTAGGTACGCTTAGAAAGTGTCAGATAGAGCGAAATGGAAAATTTAAGACTATGACAATCGACTCTGCAAAATGTGGGTGGGATAAAGAAAAATATTTGTACTCACCGGTCAACGCATCCTGGATGTCATAAGCGTAAGAATACTGAGGGTTTGGGTCGTAGTCCTCGACTGGAGCGGCGACTCTGGCGATAGCTGGGCCTACAGCGTAGGGCGCTGCATAGGCGGGCCTTGCGACGGCCAGCGCTGGCCGGGCCACAAGGGGAGCTGCCAAGGGGCGTGCAACCCCAGGCCGTAGGGCCGCGCGTAGGCGAGGGGGGCGGCCACGGGCACGATGCCGGCCGCTCCTCTGCACACCGCCAGGATAGCAGCCAAAATTAGGACCTGTGAGAAACAAACAGCCCTGGTTGAAGCAAGAGAAAAAGAATCAGACCAGAAACATTTTCTTGCCTAGTATAAAAATCTGTAGGACAGAGATTCATTTTATCAGATTGCTCTAATTTGGCACATTGACAAGATTCGTGTCAGTCCAGCAAATAATGAAATGTTCAAATATTATTTTGTATGAAATTTTACGACTTTAATGTTCACTTGCCTTCATGTTGCGTAGGTACGTCGGGTCTGGCCTGCTGTGAACGTCAAAGGGTGCGCACACGTCGCTTTTATACGCATGTGTGGTCCGCGTAGAGCAGGCTGAACCCGCTTGGAAATGGTTCGATTTGTCAGGGCCAGCCCTATATCCTTCACGATATTGCCCATGTTTTATTCATGCATCTATTACAAAAGATCTAAATTTAACAACGATCAAATAAATAAAGCTTGTCTTCCATCTAAGCAATCGCTAAATATAAATTTTATATTTAGTTTTTGAACTAAAAATTTTAAGTTTCCTAGGTCAACTTGTCAACCAAAGAGGAAACAGCTTGTTGGATTAAGAATGGGAGGAGAGATAGAATATTTTTTGTACGGATAGTGATTATTATATTTTTATACGTAATGTAAGCAACCTGGCTTTCTTTAAAACCAGAGTGAATAGGCTGCTTCTGGGTCAGCTCGCTACATCGTAGACCTCATCTCACCAGGGTAAGATTGTGGTCAAGAGCAAACCCATCTTAATAAAAAAGAGCACCAGAACTCAAAATCTAGGGGAAATATTTGAATACAGTTTGCCCTTTTGAACACTAGTATTTTGGCAGCCAGTTTAGATGATGAAACTGAGCAGATTTTTCAAGAAATTTAATGCAAAAATATTCTTTTTGAAGTTGTCTATTCATAAACTGAGCATATAGTGAAAATTTGGCTAGTGATAAAAAAATCGCCTGTATACGTCTTCACGGATTATTTTTTTATCTGCGTCCTGTTTTAGACTTTCGCTCAAAGATATTATAACAAATACAAATATAGATAAATATACAAGACACAGCTCAATCTGAAAAAGATCATTTTCCACCTTGACCTGACCGGGAATCGGACTCGGGACCTCCGGTGTGACAACTTGCCATGATGATGAGGTCGTCAAAATAATGGCTTTTTTTATCTTTGAAAAGAAACAAAATCATCGTCATCATTTCGAGTCGAAATGGCAAAATAAGATTATTTTTTACCAGTATATGGACACTTCAACCAGAAATGAAATGGATACATGGCTTAGTTTTTTCAAAAATTGAGAGTTTACTTAATCTTTGTAACATCAGTGAGCATGTACCTACTATAATAGATTAACTGACAGGAGGCTGTACAACGAGATAAGAGCATATTTTTGGGTCACAGCTGTGCGTTATCACGACGCAAGTGTGTGCGTGTGATAGTGGTTCCGCGACATACGCTGTTATAATACATCTGTCCTCAAACGATATACGAGTTAAATACGAGTAGTACTTAATTGATCTTTGCGTTAGATACATGTCCACTAACTCTCGTACCAAACTTGGAGATACTAAAATGAACATTTTATTCAAGCCTATAAAATGATCATCGTTTAGTTCGCAAATTGCTTAGAACTTGAAAAATAACGTTCACTCTCAGTTTTTGATTTTTGAATTCAATCATCTTTTTCGTCTGGGTTTGTAAGTAAAATAGCTATAAACTAGAGGAAGACAAAATTATTTCCTCTAATAAATTTTTAAGAAGGAATATAGTTTACGATGGAACGCACTTTAGTCACGTGAAAAGAGCACAGACAGGATTAGGATATTATTACAATTTTGATTCCGAAAATCTACACGATTATTAGTATTCAAATAAAATAAATATTTAAGCAGAAATTCAAATAATACATTTATTCGTATTCCATATTCCATATTGGGAAAGGTCCGTGTTGCTGGAAATGCTTCGATCACATATATTTTAAATAAATCTATGGGAAAATGGAAATATTAAATCCTAATATCCATTGTTGATTGTCACTTTAGACTAGACAGAAGAGTGAGCCCCCAATAAATAAATAGTTAATAATTTATATTATAAATCTGTGCCCCGGGGCTTCGCTCCTAAAGGAATTTCAGGATAATAAATTCCCTAAACGTAAACGTGTAGGTATGTAACTACCAAATTTCATCAACATCCGCAAACATACGAAACGATCACATCCTCACTTACCATACCACATTTGAACTTTCGCACATGTATAGTGGGAAGTGGGATTGTGTTAGACAAATCATTTAATTGAAAACAATTGTTGATAAAAAAAATATTTACTTAGCATGAGTATTCAATGAGCCTTCGAGCAACAAGGACTTCCGCGCTCGGAACGGAAATCCGTGTTGCTTTATGGTATAATCAAAGGTTACCTTCATTTAAAAAATAAGAACTTGGTTTTAACAGTTTGTCTATAAAGTCGTGACATTATTGTTCGAATAACTAACATTGATGATGTGTCTGGCAACACCAAACATATGTACATCAACTGCCAATGCTGTTTTCCTTTTGTATTTTTATTGTTTTGATTAAACTGCAATAAATTAAGACCAAACTACGCAGGAAAGTTTAAAAAATTAGTAAAGTAAATCGGAGGAATTGATTTTTAAAGTTTTCCAGCGATGTTTTGCGGAGTGCAAGGCTAGACGAATTTTGTGAGATTTCGATTTCGATTATTACTTTTTTTTAGAGAAACTAAAGAGTACAGTTAGGCGGATAGTCGACGAAGCAACTTGTTGAAGAGGCCTTCAACAGCATCACATCTGAATATGGAAAAACTGCTGCCATTACGTTGAGACGCTCAAAAAAGAGTTCATGAGCGAGGACGTTACCGGTCTCTAGATATAGACAAATTGATTGATAGCAGCAGTGAGGGCAGTAGCTGTAGTAGTGACGGTGCCGCTGATAAAAGCGGCAACGAAACGTTTCTTGTTGTTGAATATTTGAATCGGATGACGAGTGAATGTGATCAATCTTAGTATTTGAACTATAAAAAAATTATTCTGATTAAATTAAAAATGTTTAGTATAACTTTTAATAAGCAGAGGTACCTACTGTAAATAAAACAATATGACTGTATAATGTGTCTTATTTAATATCTCATTTTACTTGAACGAACTGCAAGTATCAAAATAATTTTGGTCACACTATAAAGGGTTGCTAGTACATACCAGTGGCGCCATCATTTAATTTGACGACTTTATAGACACACTGTAACTTTCTCGACGAAAGTGTAGTGTATAACCAATTTATATATTTTCTTATGTATCATGTTATCATGTATGCTTTGCATAACAATAAAGCCTTGAGTACGTCAGTAGACTTCAGTGGTTTCACTCGTGTCCTGCCTCCCACCTTACATGGCGACCCTGCCAAATTTGGTAGTTGAGGCTCGGCTCGTGCTGGTGCGCAATATAATATTCAGTGGACAGTAAAATATCATATTTTATTATGAACTTAATATATTTTGAACTTTGAAAATTATTTCTAAATGTCATGGTGAAGCGAACATTAAATAAAAATTGAAAAATGAACATTGAATAAAGTGACGTGTACCTAAATGAAGTATTGGTTCGTCCCAATCTACCGAAGAAACCATTATCGCCCAAAATGCGGCTGGTGGCGATAATTTGGCCACACTTGAACAATTAAAGTCCCATATATCGATTACCACTTTCATATTGGGATTGATTTATTTTATTTTTATAGGAAGACAGCTACAATTTTAGTCTTAAATGTATAAATAAAATAGCTATCAGAGGAGCCACTTCAAGGTCCTCACAGATAAAAACAGATCAGATATTGATCGCAGTCATTATTTGCATTAGAGGTTCCATTTTATTATACAAAGCCTACAAGAACTGTCACCAGTCCTGGATGCCGTGTGCCTGGAAGCTGGTGTGGTATGACGGTTTCGCCATGTAAGGTGGGAGATAGGACACGAGTGAAACCACTGAAGTCTACTGACGTACTCAAGGCTTTATTGTTATGCAAAGCATACATGATACATAAGAAAATATATAAATTGGTTATACACTACAAAAGCAACATTTTAATTCTGTGGGTACGGTGGTATTATCAAGGATCTCATATGCTGTATCATTAAATAGGCAAGGGCTCTGCAATCATTGCAACTTGTAAATAAATAAGACGGATAAAATGAACGGACTAATATTACCTATATTAGTTAAAATACCTCTCACATCAAAATCTGTTAAGCCGTTCAGGACTTATGGTGGAATAAAGAGCAGATACATACAGACTTACATACATGAACCCTGAAAACATAACACTCCTTTTTGTTCAGTCGTGTAAAAACAAAACACTTCTTTTTTGGTCAATCGTGTAAAAATCAATAACGTGTATTTTTATATGGCAACACTTGTCGTTGTGCTCAAAACCCTGACAGCCAGATCACGAAATGAATGTCAACAAGTAGAAAAAAGTAACTGAGTGTGTTTATGAAATGGGACGTCACTTTTCTCTTCCATGAATGTACAATAAAATTTCACAAACAGAGCTTTCATTGGTTTGTTATGTGTTTATAATATATCGTGCTGTTCTAATTTAGTTAGTGTTCAAATAAAATGGCAGATTTCGATGCTATTTATCCAGACGAGACGGAAAGCGAGGAGAATATAGAGGAGACACATGTGACGTTAGTGCCTGATCCCATCGTAGTTCGAGGAGCTGGTAACATGACAGTGTAAGGTTTCCCTTATATTTTTGAATAATTCGATACCTTATCAGCTTTTTCTTCAGATATCTTAATTACCAACATTGTCTTTTCATAGAACTATGATAGCGTTGATAGCACAAGGCTATTCTGAGTTCTTTGTCGTCTGCTGTGTTCTGTGGCATTGAGCATATTTCTTGTGTTGGGGTATTGACCTGGCGCCAACTTTAAATTACAATTTCAATTTGTGTGCGTCATGTGTTAGAATTGAGAAACTAACAGTAACAGGAATTTATGATATTTGCAAACCTTTGTGTTATTTTCCCAGTACTTAACTCAGAACAATAACAAAGGCACACTATCAGCAAGAAATAAGTATCTATTATATTACTAGAAATTTTAACTGGTACATAAGTATCTATACCTAATAACCAAAAAATTGCTAATGTATGCAGTGCAAGCTACACCTACTAGGCTATGTCTTTGTTATTGTCAGAGCAAGGCTTCCATATGTATAATATTGTGGTCTGCCAGTTTATTATATTGAGTTCCTTTTAGTCCAAGCTATGGTAATCCACCCTGTCTCACTATATAATACATCTCTCTCAGCCGAAAGACGTCCACTGCTGGACAAAGGCCTCCCCCAAGGATTTCCACAACGACCGGTCCTGCGCTGCCCGCATCCATGCGCAACCCGCGACCTTCACCAGGTCGTCGGTCCACCGAGTGGGAGGCCTGCCAACACTACGTTTTCCGGTTCGTGGTCGCCACTCGAGAACTTTTCTGCCCCAACGGCTATCTGTTCTGCGAGCTATGTGCCCCGCCCACTGCCACTTAAGTTTGGCGATTCTGCGGGCTATGTCGGTTACTTTAGTTCTCCTACGGATCTCCTCATTTCTGATTCGATCACGCAGGGAAACTCCGAGCATAGCGCGCTCCATCGCCCTTTGGGTGACCTTGAGCCTTCTTATGAGGCCCATAGTATGCGACCACGTCTCTGTTCCGTATGTCATTACTGGCAACACACACTGGTCAAAGACCTTAGTCTTGAGACACTGCGGTATTTTGGACGAGAAGATATCGCGAAGCTTCCCGAAAGCTGCCCAGCCGAGTTGGATTCGACGGTTGACCTCTTTCTCGAAGTTGGACTTACCTAACTGAACTGTTTGTCCCAGGTATACATAATTGTCAACAACTTCGAGTGTAGAGTCTCCAACCTTCAGAGGAGTGGGTGCGACACGGATATTAAACATAATTTTCGTCTTGTCCATGTTCATTTTTAGACCCACTTGTTGAGAGGCTCTACAGAGGCCATCGAGCATTGTGCCTAGGTCTTCCAAGGTCTCAGCCATGACTACGATATCGTCAGCGAATCGAAGGTGAGTGAGGTACTCGCCGTTGATATTGATGCCGAGTCCGCTCCAGTCCAGAAGCTTGAAAACATCTTCCAGGGCGGCGGCGAACAGTTTTGGAGATATAACGTCTCCCTGTCTCACCCCTCGCTTCAACTGGATAGGTTTCGAGCCTTGATCCTGGAGACGGACGGACATGGTGGCGTTTTCGTATAAACACTTCAGCGCTTCGATATATCGATAGTCAATTTGGCACCGTTGGAGAGACTGTAGCACAGCCCACAAACGCCAAGCATAATGGCTGATTATACTCCTCAGTCTTCTGTATAATCTGCCGCAGCGTATGTAAGTGGTCCACGGTACTAAAGCCTTTTCGGAAACCGGCTTGTTCGGGAGGCTGGAAGTCGTCAAACCTGCGAGCGAGACGATTCGTAATGACTCTCGAAAACAGTTTGTAGACATGGCTCAGAAGTGAGATAGGCCTATAATTCTTCAATAAGGTTTTGTCCCCTTTTTTGAAGAAAAGTACCACCACACTTCTGTGCCATGCCGTAGGCGTTCGTCCCTCGAGTATGACGGAATCAAATAGCTTCTGAAGAGCTTTTAATACCGGCGTTCCACCTGCTTTCAGAAGCTCAGCCGTGATTCCATCGTCACCCGGTGCCTTATTGTTTTTTAACTGTTTGAGAGCCATTCTAATCTCGTATAGGCTGACGTCTGGGATATCTTCGGTGTAGTGTCGGGTCAATCTGGCTCTTGGATCTTTGGCCAGATTTATAACAGGTCCGCGTACGCTCGCGTATAATTGCCCGTAGAACTTCTCAACCTCTTCCAACAGCTCCGGCTTCGACGAAATGATTCTGCCTTCCTCAGTCTTCAGCTTGGTCAGTTGACTTTGACCAACAGACAGATCCCTTGCAAAAACTTTTGAGCCCTTATTACGCTTAATCGCCTCTTCAATACGGTCGGTATTGAATTGGCGCAAATCGTGAGTTAGGGACTTGGAGATCTGTCTGTTTAGACGTCGATACTGAGCAGCATCATCAGAGGACTGCAGAACCAAGTTTCGTCTTTCTTCCATGAGTTTGTTGGTGAGGTCCGAGATCTTTGGTTCCTTTTGAGCAGCGGGTTTTGAAGGCTTTAGACCCAGCTGTTTGGACAATTTGCACGAACCTGCGTCATTATAATCGTCCAGATTTTCGCAGTCTCCCAGGCATTCAAAGCGATTCTGCAACTCGAGCTGAAAGCTCTCGGGGTTGTGGAGCTGGATGGGCGCTGGTCGGAGCGTAGACTTCATCAGTCGACACCTTTCGAGTTTTATTCTAAGATTCAATGTGCCTCTTACCAATCGGTGATCGCTTCCTGTTTTTACGGCATTGATCACAGAGACATCATTGAATATGTGCCTCTTTGTCGATAAGATGAAGTCTATCTCATTTTTTATGACGCCATTAGGATGCAACCACGTCCACTTTCGCTGTTTTGGCTTTTTGAAGAAGGAGTTCATCATAAAGAGGCCCTCCTTCTCCATAAAGCCGGCCAGCAGATGACCGCGTGCATTTCTCCTTCCATATCCAAAATTCCCCACTCTCAGCTCATTATCGCTTCGTTTGCCCAGTTTCGCGTTAAAGTCCCCCATCACAACGGTATAGTGGGTCTGGGAGCTATGTATGGCTTTAGAAATATCCTCATACATAGTCTCCACCTCGTCGTCGGAGTGATTTGCGGTCGGTGCGTACACTTGTATTACCTTCAACGAATACCGTTTGGTAATTCTGAGTACAAGGCACGCTACCCTCGCCGAAACACTCTCGACCTGGACCACGTTGTTGACGAGGGACCTGTGGACGATAAACCCGACACCACCCTGGGACAGTTGGTCGCCCTCCCGGAAATAGAGCAGGTTTCCGGATTTGAGGATCATGGTGTCCTCCCCCTCTCTTCGGACTTCACATAATCCTACAATATCCCATCGTAACCTGCTCAATTCTTCCTCCAGTTCAGCGAGCTTCTCGTCGGTCCGCAGTGTGCACGTGTTGTACGTTGCCAGGGCCAAGGGTCGTCGGGGTTGGTAGCCTGGCATCTGCCGGGGATTCTTAGCACCCCCTGCCCCGCCGTTACCGTGACCGCTACCAGAGTCCGGGATAGCGGGGCCGCCGGGGACTAGGGACCGTGTTGTGGGTGTATTAACCATAGGGGGGTTTTGCCGTAATCGCCACGCTTGGCAGGCGGGTTGGCGATCGCAGTGTGATGTCATAGTACGCGGAAAGATGCTGCTGCCCATCCTCCGGTGTTTTAGATCCCTTAGTCGCCTCTTACGACACCCACGGGAAGAGATGGGTTGGTGCTATTCTAGGGCCACACCACAGGCCATATAATACATATCCTACCAATATTATAAACATAAATGTTTGCCAGAATTAATCTCTATTTGGATGATTGTAGTCTTTCATCCAATAACTACTGGATTACAGGATGAATTTCAATAAAATTGGGGTTGCTTTAGAATAGATTAACTGATTTTTAATATTTTTTTTAATTACAACAGATTGAGTTCTCTTTCCTTTTCACAAATTTACTAAAATTATAACTCTGAAATGCATTTTAATTTTGGGGCAAGTCGGTTCTGGCGCTTCGGCGGCCGCTGCCGCGGCACGCTCGCTTCGCTCGCTCGCCTCGCGCATTTTGGTTCATGTATAACCTAACGCTCGTCGCTTCGTTCCTCGCAACCTATCCATTCTAAAGCCAACCCATGAAATTTGGTACATGGGTACAATGAAAGCTGAATTAACCCATAGAGTACTTTCATTTCAAAACCAGAGCACCAGGAGCACCAAGGTGCAACTAGTTTATAAACTGCTCCATATCACTATACATGAGATATATGAACAGTGTAAATGCTAGGAGATAACTGATAACACTTTGTTTACATATCAAAGTACAGATTACTGCAGCAATCAGTTCCATGTTGATTCATGTCAATTGCATGTTAAGTGATAAATTCAAAACTATTATGATTCAAGTAGAAAAATATTCACTTCTGAAATTATGCAAATAAATGGAAATTTTCATGTATATTTCATTTATCATATTTTATTCCTAACCTACTATATTTAATGTTTTTATTTTATAACTCAATATCAGTTATGCTAACAGCGTAAGTGATAAGCTGAAATTTAGCAGACATTTAATTTAGCATATTCGTGAATCACTCAACTCTTAAAGATATAGATTTTTTTTATATCTCAAATTCGATGTACAGCTAATAAAGTGAATGTGTTATTAATTTCCTTTTTATACAACATTACAAAGTTCAAAATTTTGATTACTTTTACCATTTTTAATGAGAATATTGTGTTGTAGTAATGACTTCATTTTGTCTACATTATGTTGTATTCAGTTATATTTATCTCGAACATGTTCTATATTTAAATTTGCTAAGATACAATTTGACTCACACCAAACAGAATAAATAAATATGTGAATACAACAGTATGCAGCTTGCTTTATTTACTTACCATACTTAATTGAATAATATAAAATACATCAATATATGGAATAGTTATTTATTGGATCTTCAAAAGGCATTTTACTTTGCTCAATAAAAAATTGTGAATGAAGATTTTCCTTTCCTGTTTCAGTTTTGGTCTTAGCAACCGCTTTAACACAGAGTTTCCCTCTGGACTACAATCCCGCGTCGCACCAGAGGAATACCAGGCTACAGTGGTGCGTATCAACAGTGTATTGAAGAAAACCTTACCAGTCAACGTGAAGTGGCTATTCTGTGGATGTGTTTGCTGCTGCTGCACTTGAGGATGCTCTCTCTGGCCAGTCATATGCCTTAGTAAAAGGGTGAGTGTCTGATGATCTTTTTTAATACGATTCAAATAATTAAAATGATACTATATTTTTCTTTTTCTGATACTATATTTTTGCCTTACGCTACCCTTATCTCATTTAAATATTCCTTTCAAACACTTGGTTAACTGGAAGAAATCCCTTTTCAGATAAGTCCACCTTCGTACGCCTCTCTTTTTGTTTCACTATCTTTTGTATTTTTCTTGTGTGCATGTGCAATAGAGTTTACAAACAAACAAGGTTAAAAAAGGTGCAATAGTAAACCCATTACTTCCTGTGGTACACATACATTTATAGAAATGTCCCTTAATTTTTTAAATAAATGTTTTATATTTTCAGACTCAACATTCTTTGAACAAATTGTTAGAATGGGAAAACAGTCGACTTTACAATAAACTGGGTCTTCGCTGGCGACTTACGAAACAGCACTGCGACTCATCTTCAATGATGGAGTATGTACTTCTTATAGAGTTTATCCCTAAAATACCAATATACAGGCCAGACTAGATGTCTCATGGCTTGTAAACTTACTATTTGTAAATATATAACATAACGCATCCGCCATCATATCGATCGAAAATCTTATATATGTATACATATGTATCCACCCTGCTCTTACCCTGTTACGTACTAAAGTAGAAAAATGTTATTTTTTAACAATAATAATTAACCTTATTCCATTGCTATGTATATTTTGCTCTATAAAATTGTCTATGGCATTGAAATTATGCATATATGCAATGTTTAAAAAGAAATTAAACTCACTTGCAAATTAACTATTCTATTTATATGCATTATAAATAGTTTCAACTGATTGCTACATGTTTAAAACCAATCTTTAAGTTTATGCAATACCTAATCATGATCGAACCAACTCATATTTATTATTATATACAAAAAAAAGTTAGATTGAGAGTCAAAACAGGCTAGGTGTAGGTTAAACATTGAATTTGCTTGGATTTGTAAATAATAAAAATGTACTACTAAATATATTGACAAATAAGTGGTGTTATTCGCTTTTTATATAGTTGTCACATTATGAAATTTGCAAGCTTAGTTTGTTTAAGAAAGTGAATGTTAACTCAATGTGTAAAATTATATCTAAGGTTTCTCATGATGATCTATAGGTGTTAGTACTCTGGTAAAGATGTCGAATGTAGTACTTATTGAAATCTCTTTATACAGATGCTGTTATAAAGAAGTCAAAACTAGATGAGAATAAAATTGCTAGAGAAATGTTACGCCTACTAAGTTTATTTTTAATATTTCAAAATCCAGTTTTGATATTAAAAGTTAAAACACTAATTTCTAGCATTAATTTTATACTCAAGTTGTTTATACGACATTTTTTGTCAGGGTATAATGTACAGTCACGAGCATTGATATGTATACAATATTAGACCACTAGATTATCACATTGTCTTAAGGACAGAGATGTTTACATATAAATGTTCATTGCTGTACACATCTAACGGTTGTTAGGGCTGCAGTTGGGATAAAATTACGCCTGTTTGGTGCTGGCACGGAATGTTTTAATATTTACCGAATTCATGATAATTTGGTCTGTCTGACCGAAGATTTATAACAATCGAATTTACTTTTGCAATATTTTGTTTAGATCTAGACCTACTTGTAGACATTACTTCAGATATTTTTTATCTGATAGTTTATGCTATCGTTGTTTTTCTTGATCATTAACCACGGTTCCTAAAATTTTGTGTATTATATACATTTGTAGATCTTAAATTTGTACAAAGTATAATATTTCTTTATGAAAATATTAGTATTTACTTAATAAATTTTATTAGTTTCTAAAGATTTTTATTATGTTACAATTCATACTGGTACTTTAAACTGGTAAATGACTTAACAATAGCTTTGTAACGTGATTGTCCGTGAATGATCAGATGTGGACTGATTTTCATTGCAGACCCTGCTCTTGTAAATTACACTCAATTTATTCTAATCACTTTTACTTGTCACATTGTTCTGGAATATTACATACAAAAATAGATTCAACAGCAATCTTAGTAATATTTGATTTGTACCTGAATGTCCACGCTTGAGGGAAAATTAGTATGATACGCTATGGGCGGGACAGAAATTGTTATGAAGAACTAAATCCTTGAAACATTGTGCTAGGGAACTGTTCAGGACTGTGTTATTAGATGATTAGTTAATATATAGTATGCTATATATATTATAGTATGTACTCTACATAAGAAGCCTCACTCTCTTTTCCCTTTTCAACATGTTGTGAATGAGAAATTTTCACGTGCTCCGAGCTAATCTTCGCCATTTACGCATATGTCAAAATGTTCAATTTTAGGTTTGATATTTGTTATGTACTGGTAAAGTTGTCTTGCCATAGAGATATACAAATCATGAACTGTTTGTTCCAAGCAACGGTTGAAAAAGCGAACAGGGTATGTCGACATTAAGTTGTAATCTAAGGAATTGTAAATATTTTATGTACCTATAGTTTATTTTTGTTCAAATATTAAATGTCACTAATGTGAAGAAAATATACTTACATGTTTTATTGTAATGTTCTACTGATCAGTATGCCCAAGGTGTGTATTAAATAAAAAAAATGTGTATATTTCATATTGCATCAATTTTTTATTTTTTTTACATAAATAAATTCGCCATATACACATACTTAAGGCACTTAACGTTATGGTCCCACCAAAAAAATATTCTTAATGATAACAATGACACAAACTGAATTAACAATAAAAAATAATAATTACATTGAAAAAAAAAATTAACTGTGGTCATGGTTGGTCAATCTACTGACCAACTTAGTGAGATAATGGAATATTGAGTGTTAATATTTTTACATAGTCGTGACGGCCAGCAGATTTACCGACGCAATAAATATTAGTACAATATTGCGCAGCTATAAGCGCAACAGGCTGTGAGCTGAATAATATAATAACAAGTAGACGACATCCGCAGTAAGCCACACTTTGGACACAAAGTATATGGATACTTTTATTATTTTGGTCGACGACATTATTTACAAATTATATAAGCGAATTAATTACATTACTTATAAACTAACTATCAGATCCAATTTAATTTATATTACACAACCATTACTTACTAAAACATATATTAATACTCTATTACGGGACAATATTTTACAATTGTATATATTAATAAGTTCAGTCATTCCATCGCCTAACTTGCAGTGATTTATATTAAAATACAAAATGACTTCAAAAGTGGTATATAACACACACAAGCTTAGTGAATACCTATCGTTATTATGGCAACAACGGTGCGAAAACAATTAAAACACAATAATTGTACAACATATGGCTTCTCATTTTCTTTTTCTGGTTCGGTTACTAAGACAATTAAGTAGATAGTCATTTAAAGTCACAATTTAATTGGTAATTTTCTTTAAACAGTGCCATTCCAATAAACGTATCAAAAAATGGGACAGACAGTGCGTCCTCCCAATCTTGGAAGAATTTAATAATTGTAAATACAGCGTGATATGGTAGACATCAGTCTTCATGCACGACACCTCGATTCGTGACGCGATGATTATCATCAGTTCATTTGAACGTAATTTACTGGGAATTGTCCTTTAACGCCTTTGCACTCACCAAAATACCACTCGTCACTGAGTTTGTGGAGGACAGTGATGGAGTCTCCGATTCGGAAAGGCAGGTCTCCGGCCTGGTCGGGGCTGAAGTCGTAGAGAGCCGTGGCCGCGCCGAGCCGGGTGACAGGTGCCACGGACTCGTTTGGTAAAGGCACTTTCACCTCCACGTAGTTCGAGGGGAAAAGACCCTCTTCCCCGTGTAAGCTGCCGTATAGCCACTCGTGGTCAACTCTACGTATTAACTTGATTCTCGAGTTTGCCTGGAATTAGACATACTATAGGTTAGAAAAACATTATTTTTTACAGTGAAAGTAAAGAGAACCTGAATAAAAACATTGGACATTACTGGAACACCGAAATGATTAAAAATCTGCTTTTAGTTAAAAACGCAAGGCCACAGGCAAACGCTAGTGTAACGCCTAACTATCCTAACCTAACTGAGTATGTTTATTTATTTGTTTGCTCTTCACGCTTTATCTACTGAACCAATCTTCCTGAAAATTTGCATACACATAGAAGTACTGAGAACGGCATAGGGGCATTACATCATGGGGAAAAAGCACTGTTCCTGTGGGAAATTCACGCGGGCGAAGCCGCGGGTAAAAGCTAGTTACATGGCAAAAGCTAGTTACATATAAACACTTTCTTTTGTAATTGAAATGAAAATGATTTTATTTAAATGGGCTAAAAATAGCACAAATGGAAAAAGATAGAAAAAGGGTAGTCAACTGAACTGTCGGAACAAAGGTTTGTTTGCCTTTAATGATTTGAGATAATGCCGATAAAATTAAGATAGATAGTGTACTTAATTATGTGCGCATTAAAATAAAACATATCTAAAACTACGCATCAGACGAGGTGTCAGTCGACGATAAGATTAAAAATACCTAATTTATTCTGGTTAAGAAAACAAACACTTTGTTGTTATTTTTAAAAAGCAGACCCCAATTACTTTATCTGAACATAATAGTTCATGGAAGTGCAATCTTATAATAAAAGAAACAATAACAAAACTACGCAACCGCTTAGCTAGAAATCGTTCTTATATAATAACCGATATTTGCTACTGAGTGGCCAGCGTACTTTTCCCTGTAGTATAAAGCTGAGGAAATTTAAAATTATCACTACCTACTAAATCTCCATACCCATGGAACCATTGTACGTGTTGTACGTACATACTATTTTAGGGAAAGTAAACATCTGGCTGGGCATAAGACTTTACAAAATTATATACTTAGTTTATATTTCGAAAACCCTACTACCAACCAATAAGTGATAATAATCTTCACTATGATCAATAAAATCGCTAATTATATTGGCCTTCGCATGAATACTATTTCAATCTGAATACTAAATGAAGCTGCGCTGAGGCCACAGTGCACAAACTTTTATTGAACCAGACATTATAATGACAATGGAGCAGTGTTGTAAAAGTCTGGCTAACTTATACAGAATGGCCAATACCAACACAGCTATTAAAGTCTTTTTTTGTCAAAGGCGCAGAGCCTGTAGCTGGTGCCTAGTGCTGTGGCACATGTGTAGGGCTGTCATCAGCAAAATTAGGGACCCAAGACAAAAACTTCAACATATGGCTAATGCCACAGCCTACCTAACCTATATGGTTCACACAGTCGTTTATCGAGATGGCGGCGGTGAGGTTAGGGTCGGGGTGTAAATCAAAACATTTATTTGCACAAATAGGGTTACAAAAGCTGTTACAGATAGAGTACAATATATGTACCGTAAAATTAGCACACAGAGTTGGTAACCTTATCAAATATTTCATTTCATAAGCTATGTAAACAGTACATTATTTACCGCCCAGTTCCATATCCGTTTCCATATCTTTGGATGTAATCTTATTTATATTTATACAGTATTTGAATGAATGAAAAGTATTTTAGAGACTATATTTATTTACCTACCCTGTTGACTACACTACATAATATAATTAAGTAATAATGATACGAAAGGCGATAGACCAAACTCCTGTATACAAATATCTGCATAAAAATCGTGTCCATGAGCGGCCGGTAATGGAATAGTTTCATTGATAATGATATCAAGTTCCTGTGCTCGTCGATAAGGATACACCTACTCGATGACAGCTCATTAACAGTATCTAAAATGGAAAATTCAGATGAACGATTTACGTAAAATGTTTTCAAATATCATGTGTACATTATCGATAGCAACGCCCCATTCAGAATTCCTGAAACGTCACAACAGATGGCCGATACTTTTACGAAAAACATGTGAACACACAATGCGTCATAGTCGACACTCGTGCATCGATGATACATTTTATGGCTATCAGTATCAACAATATTAGAGATATTGACAATAATATAAGCATTTAATATTGTCACCTTAGCGTGTGATACTACTCCAATGATACACCTACGTATTTAAATTTACACAGACATTACCACCTAAATCTAGATGTTCCTAAAATCAAAAATGTTGAATGCTAATAAATACTGCTACCTACTCATAACATACCTAAATTTTTATAAGCTAAAAAATCAAATCAGCAGTAAAAACGTTGGATTTATTTTTGCAAACTAAAACTACATAAAATTTATTTTCAGGTCATTAAAGTCATGATAATGTTAACTTAGCCTAATTTAATTAGGTATTTAGAGAATAGGTACGCATCAAGACGAGTAAGATATGCAACTAATTTGATTTAGATGCGTCATGGTCACTTGCATTATTTTTTACTTTGGAAGCATTGCGATTCTACGTTTTTAAACGATAAAATTAATTAGCCAGATACACCGAATCCTATGCACGTATTTAAAATATATAATATTAGCACAGACACATAGACAGACATACTCTCGGAGAAGATTTTATGTTGTTATATTTTTATTGGTCGTAATAAACCCAACGACACGTTTTCTCTGAACGCCAAAATCGCCTTAGAAACGCGTCCTCATTTGAAGCAACTACCCATTGCAATATTGCGCCTATCCACGCTCCAATTACTTCACAACCTTCTGGCGTTTGCTTCAACACTGTTTGGAGACATAGAGAACATATTCATAACATAACAAACACACTAGAGGCTGGAGGGATTAATAAGATTACCCGTGTCCGCGCTCCGGTCACGTTTTGTTAAGAAACTGATGTTTCGACACCCGCCATGAAATCACATTGCGGTATCAATACTAGAAAACTGCTCAATTAGGTACTTATCTAATAAAAACACGAGACTGATCGTTGCTAGCTTGAAGTTGCAAGCAAAGATATATTGAGGAAGAAATTAACTTATTTAAAACGACAGCACCTTCCCTTTTCGCAAAATTAAAAACTATTTATTAACACTAAGTAATAAAACTTTATATAAGCTATTCAAGTACGTATAATAGATTAATTTAGTCAATGGTGGACCAAACTACGCAATATAAAGGTGAAGGTTGGATTCATAAAAGTCTACCAAGAGATGTTAAATGAAAAACATTAATGAATTGACGCGCAAACCTTGAACTTGATTAGTGATATGGTTCTTTACAAAGAAAACTTACACTAACATAATGCCTCTATAAATAGACGTGTACTTGGCTTCATGCCACCGCGTACACAAACGACCAATCGATATTTGGAAAACATATCCACATAAACTTACTACCTGTAAAGAAAAACGAAGGAAAGTATTGGAAGAATTATAGCGAGATCGTTATTCAATTCACATACTAACTACTTATAATTAAGGAATGGTAGCAAAGATAAACTCAAACTAACCATAAAACTAACCATAAAAACATAACAAACCTTTTTTATGCGGGCAGTGTCGTAAAGAGAGCATAGGTACTGAATTTTATGGGATTCTGGAAATAGAGAAAATATGATCTAGAAAATATCTAAACGAAATTCAAAATATCACGCAGAGACACATTGTTGGCTTAGTTCCAGCGTCATATTTACTTTCTAAGTAGATTTGTTTGTCAAACGTAACTCTCAGACATAAACAAAAACATCAGGAGCATAACACAATCGCATCATCTACTCATCTTCATCGTAATAATAGTATGATGTGATTAATCAATACATAGCTTTCTTAGAAGACATTTTACATCTCCGGAGTCTTTGATACTTTTTTACTTTTTACCTATACTGATACATTTTGCTTTTATAATAAGCGAACCAAGGAGTGCCAAAACAAGATATGACAGAAATAGATCAACTGTAAGAAATCATCGAACAACGAAAATCCATCAACAATTTTCTAATATTAGAAAATCCGATAAAAATCAATAGTAAGACCCGGATAAAGAGACCAACGCGGTCGGGAAATCAAAATAGTACCTACTATAGTAGTGATGAGTAACGAATAGTCTGCGCAATATAAGAGCAACGCAACAGGACACGGACGTCCCTTCTATCAATTGAGAGGACCTGATTCTTCGATATCATGCCTCAATGTTGATTCTACGGGTGAACAGAAAGTTGCTTTCAATAAATTATTTATTGTAGAAAATCGAAATTACCATTATCTCTCTATTATATTTCGTTTTGAAATTGCTATTTATAACAATATGTGTCAAATCAATCAATCAATAAAAATATGTATTACCAACGCATCACACTATAAGCTAATCTAATCTGGGTAATCTTACAGGTGTTCAGTTCTTCATATCCTTTGATTATTAATCATAGCCTTTGATCATTTTGTCATAACTTGTATAGTTTTCCTAAGAATTCAGAAAATTTGTAAAACGGGACACGTTTCAAGGGGGGAGGGGGTGACGCCGAAGGCAGGGGAAGGGGGAGGGTAGTGTTTTTTAATGTACTCATACATAGGCATAACACAGATACAAGAAAGCATGATAAATAATTTTGCCGCGAAATAATCTTTTTAGATGAATAGACTAAAAGTAACGTCCAAAAATCTAAAATTTTGTCGTCGTCCACGGTAATTTATCTGTCATGGTCATGGTTATCTTCATCAATGGACATGAGAAGTACAGAAATATTGTACGTTATGTAAGTACCTTTATGTGGCGTGTTTCTTCAATCTATTCACTGCCAAATAATTGTTGATTCGAATCGTAGACTATCAAATCAACCCTCAATGATCGTATAAAGTAAAAAACCAATTTGGGTGGGATTTCAAAAACCCTTTCCCTTGCCTACGCACTGTACAGACAGATATACATTCCACATGTTTATACGTTCAGCAGTTTGGACTCAGCGACGATGATTCGGTCAGTCGGTCAGAACAGAACATGTAAGAAGATAGGAGAAAAAGAGTGATAGAATCCCTGGTGTCTGGTATTCTAACTTAGAATACACCAACGGCACCAGGGATGTCGCTATTTATTATTCCGATAAAATTATATTGTAATTAATAAACAAGTGTTGCGTGACTCACTGGGTCGTCAACCTAGGAGTTCAATACACTTAACTACCACAAGAATCATATTGCAAATCACTTTAATTCTAAACAATAATATCTGCTTATTTTGTAATTATTAAGGTCAGATTAAATTAGTCTACATTTTAAATTTAAATCAGTAATCAGTAGGTAGCATATAATTTAATTTGGCCTATTTTAGTGTCACCGAATTAAGAGCAACTAATACTTTCAAGAGTGTTTGTATGAAGAAGTCTAAAATGCAGTTTCGAATCCAACAAACGGATTTACGATTTACATACATCTATGTTTTTGGACATGTCTGACTCATACCACTTTTTCCACGCATGAATCATATGCTCGAAAATTGTAGTCAAAACAATAACTGCCCAAAATTTGTAGGTTTACTTCCATTAAATTAGATGGTTTACTTCACACATATGATACTAAGGTCAGCAGTGGATTTCCTGCAGCTGAAATGATGATATTGTTACGAAAACGTACCGGCGTGGTATAGAAGCTTTCCTATGCCCTCAACTGTCGACCCTGATGCTGATAAAGATAGTATAAAACCCTATGGCGCTATTAGATAGCTTCAAAAAACATTTCTCTAAAAGAAAACAAACACTTAAAAAAAATGAGTTGTTAGAAAAGCACTTACCGAAAAACACAAGTCGTCGGGATGATCCGTGAAATAATCGAAGAGAGCTACTGCATAAGGTTCCTCCTGTCCGCTCAGGTTTAACTGGGGATCCAGGCCGGGCAAGTCGGGCAACTCGTCAGCCAACTCCTCGGGCAAGTAGTCGGGCCACGCCACGGGTAGGTCTTCGTCGACCACCGGCGGCGGGGGCGGGGGAGGTATGCTCGGCATTGGTGGTGACGATTCTCGATCTCGAGTTATTTCCACGTCCCAGCCGATGGGTTTTGAATTCTGGAATAACAATAATAGGCACTTGTTTATAAAACCTTCTAAGTACATAAAATAGTATATACTATAGCAGACACATTAACTTAAAAGTACGTACTAACTTGGTTTGGACAATAATAACATCAATATATCGCGTAGGAGCCTATTTGTAAGTTTTATAAAAATATGTAACTTTTGTGGACATATTACAATAACTCCATATGGTTTGTTCTCATACATGTTTGTTTTGCTGGCGATATATGTTGTTCTGTTTGTCATAACACGGCATACAGTTTTTTTTACGGTCGTAATCTTCATTCTAACGGTTCAAAACTTTGTCGCCCATTTCAAACCGTTCATTACACGTTCATTATGACCCGTAAGTGCCCGAAACCTCTTGTTATCTTGAGGAGAGAAAGCGTAACAAATAAATAGGTAACTAGGTATACTAATGTGTATTTCGTTTGAAAAGAATCTAAATAAATGTTTGCTAGCATCTATTTATTTAACAATTATAGGGAAAGAATTTTTAATATGTTCGATAAAACATATCAGGAATAATTTTGTAGGAGGGACAAAGAAAAAAATATTCAAACGTTATTATAAGTGAGCCAGAATTATTAAAAGCTGGTCGAAGTGTCACGTGACCAGAGGGCTGGTGAGTTCTTTTCTCAAAGAAAATTTTCTCATTGCCATCCAACGTGGGAATGCTGCCAGCCTTCTGGGTACGCTTCCGCGGGGCAATGACTTGCGGGACAATTTCTACTTATAGTTTTAATTTATTAGGATTTATTTTTCTTTTTTAGTTAGTTTTAGTTTATTTTTAATTAGTTAGTTTTAGTTTTCATTAGTATGTACTTTTATTTGATAAATAAAAATAAAAAAATTAAGTTTTGCCAGAATTAATGTAGCCCATATTGAGCATTATTAGCTTTTGAAATAAAATCAATTTACGAGCTACCGAAAACATCTATCAATAATTAATTACAATAAGGATTTTATTTGATTTTCTTGACGCTGGAATTATTGTACTTGTGATTTATGAAAATCTATGTACGAAAAAACTGTGTGATCAATGTTTGTAATTATAAAATCAACGTTGACTAAATAATGAGCACAATAAATTAGATATTTCTTAAGAAAATCCATATATTAATGTATAAATTAAATTGTAATTATATTGTACAATTTGTAATCTTAACATTCCTACGCCTAATAGGCAGAGTATGTCGCACTCGTATATAAATAACACCAATGTATGGATTATGGATTCTAAGGAATAAATGAAATCTATCTATCTATCCTTTTTTTGGTTTAAGGCATAGTAGTCGACTAAGAAGAAGATGCGATGTAAACTACAATGTTCAATGTTGTTGTTGTATGTATGTTAATGCCTCCGGTTTTAAGTCTGCCATTTACATGTTTTTGTAAAGAAGTTAAATAAATAAATAAAATGTTGTAGTATATGTAGTAGCTAGATTGAGGAAGATCTGACTGCCCAATGAATGACAAAGTGTGAATGACGCGTGTGGAGTGGACAGTCACACTTGCCCATCGAGAGACGTATTATTTGAGTCGGGTCCATGGTCCACCGTACTCACGACAATACATAAAATACTTCCTTCAATTACTTCGCTATTTATAGAAGAAATGATTAAATAGGTAGGCGCAAACTTTGATTTCTGCAAACGGAATAATCAAAGAGTCATATGCACATGCACATAGAAAATAACAATTGCAGAGTATTTTCCAATGCGCTAACACTCTCTCGTAACGTGATGACCGGACAACTTACACAACATTCATTACAAACAAACAAGAAATACCTACCTACATGATCATCATCAATCAATACATATAAGAAAACTGTAACTGGTCTGTGTGTCTTTCTGTCTAAATGCTTGTACGCGCATCACGCAAAAACTACTGGACTTTTGATAGTGTTCACTTTTGTATGGTTGAAGGTCTAACTTAAAATCTGACGCAGGTTGATTTTGATACGCCGCCGCTAAGACGCGTGGACGAAGTCGCGTTGGCATCCTTTCGTTAGGGAGTGTAGGGGAGAACCAAGAGAGGATTTCCCGTTTTACAAAAGTAAAACTGGAACAGCAACCTTTCTAGGGAGGAAAGTACTCATGAATATGAGAAACGCGACCTTCACCAGGTCGTCGGTCCACCGAGTGGGAGGCCTGCCAACACTACGTTTTCCGGTTCGTGATTTTTTCATCATCTAGAACTAATCCAAAGCACAAACAGGCGTTTGGTGGTAGAACTATATTGAAATCCATCAAAACCCATTCAAATGTACCGAAAATGATTAATATACAGCAAATTGATTTGCCCTTTTGGATTTGGCTAAAATTGCAACTGTGTGTTAATTGATATTGCATTACGCTAGATCGTTATACAATTAGGCACACTTGGTTTAAGTTGCAAAAACTAGATTTAATATTCAGAGCAGACTTACGAACAACGAATTATCATGCACATGACTACGAACGTGGCATCTGGCACAGGTGAACAAAAGGAGAAACATTATCGAGTGTAAATAATTCACTTGTGTTAAATCGATTACGACGTCGCATGTAATATTTTCTACGTAAACACTAATCGAAGTTACAGTTTCGGAAGATATTCAGTTCTTGGTGTTGGTAATGTGCTACTGTACTGCTGGTACTAATAAATAACAATGTGGGCAAGGCGCTAATTTTGTCGGACCATGAAATCCCTATCAGTTTGTTTGTTTTTTTCAGTAATGATTCAAATACGTTAATATTGATGTTTATGATGACCAGTATTAAATGTAAAAGTGAGGCAAATAACCAATAAGTTCAGGTCAAATTCGGTATTTAAAAAAAAATTAAATACCACAAATAGTCTTATAACTGGAGTTGTAAAAACATATTTCTTTTTATTTTTATTATGTTCACTTCATGCAAAAATTTGAACTTAACACATTATCATACAAAATGAACAATCATCAAGATAATTCTGGAAATTGCTTCAATTAGTCATACTAATTAGGTACAATTAGTAGATTATGTCTGCAATGGTCTATTGTTTCAAGGACTGTTTAATATACAAACAAAAAAAGTAAAAAACGTATACTTACATAACTATCTCCAACTCCAAAGCCA
The DNA here is from genome assembly GCA_018467065.1 of Ephestia elutella. NCBI lineage: Eukaryota > Metazoa > Arthropoda > Insecta > Lepidoptera > Pyralidae > Ephestia > Ephestia elutella. Next base: position 9,321,357 of record CM031570.1, on the reverse strand, counting down.
TTGCTGATTTTTTGTATAGGAGTTGTAGTGTTCACACTCATTGATGTAACCGGAAAACTTGACTTAAAAGTGTTCTTTAACAATGCAGAGTTATCAGGAGGTTTAGGTCTTGCTGGCTTTGCTCGGATTATTGTGGGACCCTTCAATCTAGGAACTGACTGGCCATTACTAGATGAATCATATACATCTCTACTGAACACAGGTTTCTTTGAAATTGGAGGCTTATTTGATGCTGGCAAAGGCGAAAATGGGTCTATTGTACTAAAATCATCCAAAGTATCCTCCTTCACAGGTTTTCTAGTGTTCAGAAATAGATCAAAATCATCTTCAAATCCACTTTCAGCTTGAGATGCGTTACCATTATTGGCATGATGATGATTCGTGGACGTAGTGGCATCAGACCCAAAACTGTCAACACTGAGTCCATCACTGCTAGACCTGGTAGTGAATGTTGGAGAACTTGGAGGAGACGATAAATCTATCAGTGCGGCAGTTTGCACATTCTTAGGTTCACATTTAGGAAACATTCTATGAGTGTCAAGCTCACTGCTGTAGTCTGTAAACACCACAGACTGTGGTGGCTCAGGAATAGTATTTCCTGCATTCTTTTTTCGAGACATCAAAGAAGAAAGCACTGTTGGTCTTCTGATAAAATGTGAAGGTTTAGCAGGAATGTCAGGTTGCTTATTCACTTTTGGTGGTGGTGGCCGTGGTGGTGGTTTTTTCTTTTGTGCAAAAGGTGTGGGCTCAAATACATCTGCACCAAATGGGTCATCATTCCAATTGGTGACAGGAGAATAGCGATTGACTCCGAGCCCTGGGGCTGGTGGTGCAGGCCTGGTTGGCCCCTTCATACCTGGATCAAGATTAATATTACTTTCGATAAGTTTGCAAGACAAGCCAACTACTATCTAAAACCTTAAATGCAAAGATAGTTCATTAAAATTTATGTGTTACCTTTTCAGAATAAATTATTTATGTAAAAATTTGGCATGATTGGCATAGTTGAAAATGTAGTATATGGACATTATCATTTTTTTAAGTCTTTGATTCTATTTGGAAATAATTAATTTCACCATTGAAATTGGCAAAAAAATTGAAAGCCACTGTTGTACCAAATAAAAAAAAGTACATCTAGTTGACTTTTATAAAGGAATTATTGTAGCTTTATATAATTATTTGAGATTCATCTTATATACTCACTTATTCCAAATCTTTACTTAGGTACAATTATGGAACAATGCAATGTTTTAATTCTGAAAGTTAGTAGGTACAATATATCACTGTTTGTATTTTGCTTTGAAAATAAGAACACAAATCACGTCAGATATTTCGCGATCAATTCACGATCAACTAAGACAAAGAACAGTGTCTAGCTCCGACGACCGAGCGATTCAGACTAACTAACCGTAGTAACTAGTCAGTCCAGAGTCAAGTCACTCGTGAATTAGGATAAAACGCAAAATACAAAACATAATAAGCGATAAGATTATAATAGTATCGACATCCACCCACCGAGTAAAACCGAGCACCGCGCCTAACGTATCACTTGTTTGGTACCAGGCACGGGAGAACACGGCCTTGATAAAGTTCGCATAAACCAATTATAAACGAGTTATCATCTTCGTGTATTCTTTCGCTACGTAAGAGTGTAAACTATCACGATCAATCACTTGATTTAGCGATTAACCCTCATAACTTTACGTACCATGCTTGAATAAATCCATTTCTTGATAATTTTATCACTGGACGAACTGTAACACTTCTGTTAGCTAGGTAGGTAGCACAAGAGATTCTGTATTTTATTTCAAATTAATTGCAGTATTGCGGTGCAGATTTGTTTGTAATATAATTCGGTATCAAGGAAAAAAATGTTTATTAGTGCTATTGCCGATCTCAGATTTTTTATGAAATTAGCTCACCCAACGTATCAAACAACGGAATACAAAATACAACAAAAAACTTAGGGAGCGATCGCGATACAATCTGCTCGCTGTCAATTTCGAGCACTGTCAAGTCAACGTCAACAAATGACGCACAGTGTGACCGTTTTAAAATTTTACAAAATTCCAAAAAATTGTGCTGTCCTGTCCCTGTCTGTACTAAAAAATACTAAAAGGAAAATTCAAAAATACTAAATAATAATAATAAATTGTATTATTAAGATTTTTTGAGAGTTGCTACTTAAAACACACATTCATTTGAATAACAAATATGAATAAATCGCATCGTAATTTTACAGGACGAGTAAACAAAAAAAAGGGGCGCGAACCGAACAATTTTACGGAGGAGCAAAACCGGAAGCGCATGGATAGTGGCGAGCCGGAAACTTTCTTGGAAATACATACTCGAGAACGAAAAAAATTCTTAAAAACCTGAGAAATTCCGAGGTTTTTCGAGAATTTTTGAAGGAAGAAATGTTTGGGGGGAACTTTATCACTGCCGCTCTGCAAAAAATCGCATTGTGCAAGAGCCCATAAAGTCTATTCATTTTAGATTATTTCGCGGCAAAATTATTTATCATACTTTATTGTATCTGCGTTATGCCTATGTATGAGTACATTAAAAAAACACTAACCCCCCTCCCCGCCTTCGGCGTCACCCCTTCCCCCTTGAAACGTGTCCTGTATTACATTTTTTTGAATTCTTAGGAATAATACAAGTTAGGACAAAATGATCAAAGATTACATTATTTATCAATAAATTACCCACAAATAAGTTCTCACATTTATTTTGATACGAGTCATAGTTTCAAAGCTATGTGCATGTGCAGCAAAGGTGCGTCTCTTATAGTTTTTCTAAGAATTCAGAAAATTCGTAAAAACCAAACGGGACATGTTTCAAGGGGGGAAGGGGTGACCATGGAAGTAATGAGTACTTTGTACACAAAGTACTTACTACTTCCATGGGGGTGACGCCGAAGGCGGGGCGAGGGGGAGGGTAGTGTTTTAATGTACTCATACCATGGAAAGTAGTAAGTACTTTGTACAAAGGTACTTATTACTTCCATGACTCATACATAGGTATAACGCAGATACAATAAAGCATGATAAATAATTTTGCCAAATTTTCCATACATTGAAATCTAGAATGAATATACTAATAGAGTTTTCACGTGAAAATACAAAGAAAAAAAAACGAAATATTCAAAATAGTCAAAATTCTACCAATATTATACAAAAATCATCTCATTATTTATACTCCTGTAGTTAGCACGAATTACAGGCAAAACTTATTTATCTGACGAACTGGCAATAGGTACAACCACATTGCAGATAAACTCGATCTCGACTTATTCCACACCAGCCTTCCAAGGCTAAGAAGTCTCTTAATGAGCGATTTTTCTGACAGCTAATTAAGAAAAAAAATCAGTACAAAAAAGTCTCAACAGATAGCGTTTTATGAAAGCCGAGTAGTAATAATGGCTGAACCTATATGGTGCGCTTTTACTTTTCAACCAGAGGCAGAAAAAAAAATCACATAACAGTTTGACAGTTGCACAAATCACAATATAGATACTTTTTAGTTTTTTTTTACTAAGTTTTATTTTTTTTTAATGCCAATCCCGTGGATTTTTTGCTTTTTGTATGGAATTTTTTCTCTCGGCTTTTACTAAGCGCCATCTATGAAGTCATTTGGAACTATTTCTTTTTTTAATTTGTGTCACGGAAAATCCCTCATTAGTTTCTGCTGTTTCTGGATAACTGACATTAATTTATTTATAAATATTCTTGAGTATTTTCTTGCGTAATGCTATTTATATAACTTTGTGAGATAAATTAATCATTTATTCAATTTAACTACGAGTAGTTTACCATCTTAAGGCTGTGAGAGAGAGAGACTTTTTTTTTTTAAATAATACTCTTTATTGCCTTTATTCTGGTTTTCTGATGTGAGGACCTGTAAGACTCTTACTAGGTACCCTATTCTTATATCCAGCGGATTCCAGCGGCTGTGATGAACCGTTTCCGAAATTTTCAGAGAAACAGCGGAAAGTTTCTTGGAAATTTCTTGGAAATATTCTCGAGAACGGAAAATTTTCCTAAAAACCCACAGAAATATTTTTTTTAAATCCAAGAAATTTCTTAGAATTATCAGAATTTTTCAAGGAAGAAATTTTCGGGAACATTAAATTTCTCGGCGGCACATCGCTAGATGACTGATGTGCCGCCGCACAAAGTACTTATTACTTCCATGGCCGGCGCATTTCCGAAAACTCTTTGTACCATTACAATAATTTTCAACAGCTCAATTTAAGGAAAAAAAAATCTATGTATAAAAAATCTCAATAGATGGCGTTTTATGAAAGCCGAGCCGTAAATAAAGGCTGCACAGTACGACTTAAAAGTAGAAAACGAATTTAGGGCGAACAAAATTTTTCTATCATTGCAAAACCAGATCGAATAGTCGACATTGGTTAAAAATGTATGCGCGATCTATGTGATTGGTTGATTAACACCTAGTGTTGCAAGCTAAGTGAAAATAGCGCCCCATTTATCTTCTACTCTTTTCTGTCACATATTGTGCGATCATATATTGTGCGCTTTTCCTTGTCAACCAGAGGCAGAAAAAATTCACCCAACAGTTTGACAGTTGCACAAATCACAATATTTACTTATATATTTTTTATTTAGTTAATAGGTCCCACTGCTGGGCAAAATCCACCCGCTTATCTCTCCAATTACATCTATCGCTCGCTAGCTGCCTCATTTTCGGTTTACGAGTGGTAAACCGAAAATGAGGTCTGTTGGCATCAGTCGAGTCGAGAGTCGAGACCCAAGGTGTGACTATTTTTGTCCATCTTTCCATCCCCATACGGCTGACGTGCGTGGCCCACCCAGTTCCATTTTAATTTTCCTGTCTTCTTACCAACGTCTGTTATTTTATTTGTATCTCTTTATACTAATATGTTAGTTTTATTCAATGAAATGCCCCGTGCATTGTTGCTTTCTTTATGGACTCGCTCGCTCGCCTTTTACTAAGCGCCTTCTATAAAGTCATCAGAAACTATTTTTTTATTTGGGTCTCGGAAAATCGCTCATTTTCCGTTCTCGAGAATATTACCATGAAAGTTTCCGTGTTCTTGGACAACGCTACATCACTATGCTGGATCCAGCATCGTCGTCCCTGGATCAAGCAAATGACTGACATATATATGACATGACATGGCCGCCAATCCAGCAATCAGCAAGTGAAAATAATGAAATGTCACTATGTCAGATTTTTATTTGTTCAAAATGGCAAAAGCTGAGTAAATAAAAAATTGGGTTTAAAAATTAAATGTGTTTGTGATTGTTCGTGTTGTTAGTTTACGTAAAAATTGATGATGTTTTATCTACGGTTTCTGCAAGGGACATTATTGGGATTGTGAAGCAATCCTTCATCAATCAAATCAGAATGGCCAATAAGTCTCTTCTCTCATTGCCACCTGAAGTATTGTCATATATTTTTAATAAATTAAATAAAAATGAGTTGCGGAATCTTATGTTAACCTGCAAGATTCTAAGGGAAATAATTAAAAATGATAACACAATTTGGAGATCTAAACAAGATGGTTTAATAATATATAACAGCGTAGGAAACAGGTGTTACATTACTTTTTTCTCTATCAATTTATTTAAATCTAATATAGTATTGACTTATAATATGAATGTTTTCAATATTAATAAAAAATACTAAGTATTTACTAAATCTAAACATTTTCAAATGTTGTTCCAGCAAGGCAGACATATTCACTTGGTATGACCGATGCAGAATATCATATAATTGGTGCAATGGAATATACCGAAACAAGGTTAAAATGTTTATTTTTATTTATAATTAGGTAGATAGATGTTGGCTTTAAATTACCAAAAAATTTGAAATTAAATAAAATTCTTATTTATTTAGATATATTTATTTGCAGGTACTGCTTCATCATTATGTAAATTACATGCCCTGGCTAAAATACCACAATTCAGAAGTTCTGCTTGTGTCTTTTGGTTCCGAACTTCACGGTTATAAAACAGACAGAAAGGGGATACCAAACTGTCGGGATGCCGCTTGGAAATTAGAAGTTCCAACAGTCAGAAGGCATGATGTACGCACAAACGATGTTTCAAGATTTGTTTTTAGAGACCAATTTCTTGTATGTGGAAATAGGTAACAAATTGTCCAAGTATATGGACTTGTTTATGGTTATGTTTTCGCTAGCTAAATAGAATATCTTTAAAAATCCAATAGAAGCATTAACTGCCAATGAACTTAGTAAATATGCTTCTATTGATTTTTTTGTAACTTTTGAATTAAACTTTTGTGAAAAATGTTACAAAATTATTTAAGGTTAACATAACATTTATTTATATATTTATAACATACAGATATTAGTCCACTTTGTACATAAGTTTTGTTAAAAATAGCATTTAACCCTATATCTTTATTAATTTTTTGACAGAGATGGTTGCTTTGCATTATACCAGGTAAATGATACAAGAAAAAAACCACATCTACTATGCCATGTTGTCGACTGCCATGACAACGGGCTTTTAGAAGTAACTGCTGTGGAATTAATAAACAAAGCCTCTTCTTGTCCTATTGTTGTTAGTGGTTCAAACTACAGTCCATATTTGAAACTATTTAGTATGAAATTGGATGAAAACAAACACAGAACATTTGATGGTAAGATTGAACAAATATATTCTAAGATGAGCATCCTCATATCACAATGACCTCATACTCTTTGCACCACCCTACCAACCAACCCGGAAGCTTGTGTAAATAAAATAGTAAAGGATAAATAGCTTCAGACCGCATCAAATTTAGTAGTTTTTGTGTTCAGTGTGTGCATGCATCTTTATGATAAACATGATCTGTTTTATGATTATCAAAACTATTATTTTTTTAGATGGAGTCAAGCATATAAATTCCACAGATATAGAAACAAAAGATGGAAGAGGGGTCAGCTGCATGCATTTCAACTCTTTGAATGACAGGCTAATAGTAGGACTTTTATGAAAACAGTAAGCCTATTTTGATTGATGTCAACACGTAGGTGTATTTTTGTACCATTACCATTTTTAGTAGATAATCTTAGAGACAGATTTGGCTTTCGAAAGGGTTTGACCAAGAGGAAATATCTCAAAGTGCTAGCACAAGTATTACAATATGTATAAAATATCCAATGTTGGTTGAGATTCTTATTTATTTGCTAACAGTGGTAGTTCAATCAAGCTTTGTGAACGCCCATTGGGCTATTAAATAATGCATGTATATGTCGCATTCGGATTGTATAATCCGCCGTATAAGGCTTTCATTCAGCCGCATTCAATCCGGCTAATCGTTGAACCGCCGCATTACAAAACGGCGCTGTTTTGTAAAACGGCTAGCCGTAATGTGATACGGCGGATTATACAATCCGACTGCGACATATACATATATTATCACGCCTTTTTCCCAGGCAGAGACTAACAATTTCCACTTGCTACAGTTGCTACGATCCTTAAAGCACTGTTCAAACAGACGAGAATTTTGCGCCGCGTGCGAAACTTGTATATGTGCGTCTCGCTCACTCCTTAGAGCAACTCTATTTCCCTCTCGCTCTAATTTCGCACGCGGCATGAATTTCGCGTAGGTTTGACTAGAGCTTAATGCATATGCAGCTAAATTAATAATGCTTTGCGAACAATATTTAATAGAGATATATTATTCTGTGCTCTAAATATTAAACATACATAATATGAACAATAAATAGACTTATATAGGTACTTGTTTTTTTTAATAACTATAATTTCTTTGTTTCAGTGGAGAAATAATAATAACACAAAGTGAATCCAGAAATGTGGTGCGCGATGTGCAATGGCACAGCGAAAGTGTTGTTGTTTACGTCACTCATTCGGGAGCTTTACAGTTCATGGACACTCGAACTCATAAAGTGGTGCGTAGAAAAATATAGACTACATTGTTCAAATAAGACTCAGAAAACTCAGAAATTTCATCAAATTCGAATTTTATTAAAATCTATTACATATGTATATTTTTAACACTCACTACACTGACACTCATAAATAATCACACTAACTCGTCCTGAATACACACCTCAGAGAAAATGAATGTAGCAACACAACCGCACTTGACCATGCCTGAGCCACATAATTAATATAAGTACTACATATAGAAAGGGTACCCCTGCGTACCCCGCACTTCTCCCCCGTTGGTTTGCGGAATGGGACGCTATGACTATGAAAACGCACACATTGACGTGTTCACGGATGTACTGTACAGTTTCATGTGTAGTAGTAGTAGGTATATATATACCGACGCCCCGTTTCTATGAAGTGCCCTCCCTGTGCCTGAGCCTAAGACTAAGACCTCCGTAAGGAGTACTCCTACGTATAAACAGTTGTTTATTATGATGTTCGCACGTTTGTTTTAAAGCAAAGGGGTGGGTGGGGGCGACAACATGTGTGATTCATTCATGTTTCACTTTGCCGTCGCATACCGTTTTGTAATATGAATTGTTTTATTTTGTACGACACTATGGTTTTTACATGAGTTATCGCTAAAAATTAAGACACATTTTGCGTAATTCATACATTTGCAATTTAGTATAATGGAAACGCGTCCTTAACCACATCGCATTAAGTAACATGCCATTTTTATAACATTACAGCCAGTTTTCGATCAGTTGGACCCGTCTTCCAGTCAACTTTATATTGCGTGAAGTCAGATGGGGATAGAGCAGTGGTGGTTGGGTTGGGCAGCGGAGTATTCTCGTTGTGTACTATTCGATGTGCGAAATACGAAGTATCACCAACAAGTAAGATATTTTATTTTTTACAGTTAATGTTATTTTTACAATTGTTGGCAGTTGGCAGTCCCGACATAATAGCACGTGAGTGGCTCCGCTTTTACCACAAATATAATACTCGCACAGCTCATTACATCATAATATATGCTGCATAGAATTTAATATTACATACATATATTATATATTATCAATAATAAATTATAATTGCAAATGAAGTCGCGGGAAAAAAGCCTCATATAAAATAAATATACAATTTCGCCCAAGAGGATACTGGCAGAAACGTCTCTACAAGCTATAAGTCTGCTTAAGAATTTGATGAAATAAACGCTTTTATGTAATAAAGGCTTCGCCGCCATGATACCTAGATTATCGATTATCTATTTAAATTATTATTTTCTTTTATTTTCAGATATACTTCACTCAGAAAAAGAGTGTCTCCCATCTACCAGTTTGGATTTCGATTCAACAAAAACAATGATTGCTGCGGCAGATCGGAGTGTAGCAGTTCTAAAATTTTAACGAAACATCACATGCCGAAAAAAAGAGACTATTCCCATATTTTTGAATTTGTAAATAGATAACATACATACATAAAATCACGTATTTATCCCTTACGAACTTACTCGAAGGCCACGCTTTAGCTAAATACTATGTACAAAAAGAAAACATGTATATTATAGATTTATTTTTGGTACTTTTATTTTTCTTTTCCCCATACAATGTATTTCTTCACAGCAGGTTTTATTAAAGGTATTTCTTACAGATGATAGTAACCAGAAGACACTTTAGTCTTGTGAATTGCTCTGCATTTAATCATCTCCTCTCTAGTCTGTGTCCATGCGGCCCACAGACATACACACTACATAGTAAATGAAGTATAAGGGCCTAGCCTTGAGGTCGTTTTGTCACGTGAGTCAGCTCACAGATACAGCCCCGGAAGTGTATTTTTTTCTCTTGCCCGGGGAAACCAGAGGCCTCAAGAAAAGGGAAAACCTGTTAGTAACAGGCGACAATATTTATTTCTCGTCCCGGTTTGAAATAATCGTCAGTTCTAGGTTAGGCGGCCACTTGATGGAAAACTGTAGCCCTGCCTCAGAGATTCATGTCCTTTTATATTCAACAGAAGATAATCTTGTTTTTTTCTAATTTGCAACCTTTGCCTTAAAAATATATACAATATCAATAATGCCCGAGATATAGTAGGGCCGTTACTTTAGTAAATACAAAGGTTTAAAATAATGTAAAACTATGAGGCTCTCGGAGGTAATATATATATTTCTTAGGCAGGAGTACTAAAAATTCAAAGCAACCGCCAACCATAAACAAAAATACTGACCACAAAAACTACAGACTAATTTTGATTGAGCAGACAGAGTTAGAGTGCCATGACCGTATGTCAACTGCCAGTGCCAGCTGATTGACGTACTAATAAATAACAAACAAATCCATCTAACCTCCATGAAAAAGGTTTTTGATAAAAAGTTAAAATTTTTAAAGTACTAGGATAAAAATCATTCTTTATGATGTAACTACAAGTATTTCAAAAGCCATTTTTATCAAAACTTTCAATACTAATAATGTTCAGAGCGAAGCTCGCAGTGAATGTTCTCCGTGATCTGCTTGCCAAGGCACAAAGAACATTGATACCGAAAATACCCGCAAAGTTACCCCATTAACTGTAGGATTTATCGCAAACGGTATATTTGTGAAGATAATCAAAATGAGTTCAGCGAGTTGAATATGTCATGGAGTGAAGATAATTTGGATCACGAGGTTCCTTTGATACAGGCAAGCGACATAACAGTGAAGATGTAAAATGCCCGCTACGCAGTTGCTTACAGTAACTTTAGTGGCTATACACGACACAAGTGGGCAACGGTGCAATGATCTATATAAGTTCATTATTTTTATCTACATGCCTCTTCACCATTTTCTTCGGGTAATGGAGTCACCCGTCTGATGCCACAACACAACTAGTAAATATGCCTCACCATCATGGCCAGCTTTCTACTATATGAAAATAATATTAATACATTATTAGTGTACCTTCTTATACAATTTTTTTTCTTATAAACACAATATGACTATCCCTGGGCCAGGATCACCGCATCAAGATCACAGTAGAAATACTATTGGTATATTAATTCAAAACAAGATGTTAAATGATATTTGGTATCTTCTGGAATTTTTTTTTTTCAGTTTGAGGGAAGCACTTACAAAGGAGATATGTTTGGTGTGAAACAAGCATTGAGAGTGGGGTGAGAGTGCAACGCCAGCTCAAGCATTAGAGGATGGAGTTGGTGGCAGTGAGGAGCTCACTCAGAGACCTCAAGCACAACCTTCGCACATTATTTGGTACTTGATCTTTTGTCATTCTATAAAAACTATTGTGTATGTATATATATATATATATACATACATTGTATATAAAGACATCTTGTCCATATAAGCCAAAATACTATATAAAATCATACTAGCCGAAGGTTGATAATCACAAACTGATTGTATGACTATCTATGCATGAGATCACATAAAGTGTAATAAATTATTTTCAATTTATTCCTCAAAATTAATTCTTAATTTCAGGCTACATGGACTATGCTGAAAAAGTTAGCCACTGTAGCTGCTGGAAATATCATACCTTTCTGGAAACTTACTACAGCATCTGACGCTATATGCGAGAGGAATAGACCAAGCATGCAGGTCAGACGAATTAACAAAAACAAATACAAATGAGAAAACATTTAATAAAAGCATTATTTCATGTGTAATTAAAAAAAATCTTCCAATTTTTTTCCTTAAATTATCAGTTTGTCAAGTAATAATAAAATTAACAAAATTATATTTTATAAACTAGGCATAATTCATTGACATTCGATATTATTTAATCTTATTTTAAAATCAAACAATAGTCACTTCTTCTGATCTGCTAACATTGTAATAATTGTAACAAAATTTTTAAAATAAACAAAATATTTAATGTTATTATTATGGTTATATGTACATTATTGGCAGTATTTTTGTGTCAGGACTTGCAATGCGCAGAAGCAGTTGGAAACGAATGAGCTCCAGCAAGAGAGCCTGGAGCTCCAGCAGCAAGCCATCATCAGCTCCCCGCAGCTCGAGGAGAAACTGAAACAAGGATCCGGTGACGATAGGAAGGAAAACGGAAATCCCATAATGCTACTATTTAGCATCCCTAGTCTATTAACTAGCAGAAATTGAAATTTATATTCAGTTTTATAACTTTAAATTCCTAATGTACAAAGTTAAAACACAATAAACTTAGAATATAAAAGGCACATTGTTATTTAAATTACGCATGTTACACCTTATTTTTAGGTAATAAATTTTCATGAATTGGCAACCCGTTAGAGTCACATTATATGTAGGATAGATTCACCAGTAGTGATGCATACCTGTCTCATTCCAGAAGCTGGCGTCCTTGTTGAGATGGGTCTCAGATGTCAGACGCGGCAGATCGGGCAGTGCATTGTTGGGTTGCTCAAGCCACTGGTCCACGCACTCCATGTTGGAAAAGGTGCATGCACGGCAACCGTCTGGAAATATTAAACGTACAATTATAAAAAAAAATCCCAACATACAAATTCATACACAGCTATTTACTATTTGTTGTTGGTCATCCAAATGGAATAAAATAAAATAATTTTCAGTTACCTGCAGTCAGAGTCGACCTCGAATATGGATAGACAGATGGTGCACCTTCTCATCCTGCAGTGGTGCGGCGCCGGCGCCGCATATGCGTGTCTGTAATAAATAAGTACAATAATTGATAATATCAATATAAAGAAACTTGAAAATAATAGCGTTTGAATGCGCGTATGACTCTCCTCTTTCTGTTTACTCACACACCCTCAATAATCGATTTTCGTTTTTTAATTTACACATTTTTTAATTTGTACACCATATTTTGCTGGACATTGATATAGTAATCTGTGGTTGATATTCTTTAGTGGGAAATTCATCCGCGGATGAGTTATATTCGTGAATAATTTATCCGCGGATGAATTTGGCCACAAATAAATTATCGGTGATATTATCCGTCATTTGAATAACGAATAAATTACGGTATCATTTTCATACAATCGTTTTAGGTATGTAAGACTTGGTCGTTTTTGATGTAAAATATCAGTCCTCTCGCTTCTGACAATCTGTAGGAGTGATTTCGTAGTGTCAAATTTTAACTTAAAACCATCCTCTTAAACCATCCTAATGAGCTAGCATGCAAACTGAACAACATTAGCTACAATAAACGGCTGAAGCGACACGACAATTCAGAGTCTAAATTGTGTAGACATTGAAGAAAGGCAGCAACCACTGGGGAGCGCCTTTGACCGGACATATCCCACCTGCCTAATCCGCTAAAAGTCTAAAGACTGATCGCAGATATAATGACAAAACAAAAAAAAAAAAAAAAAAATTTGAATCTTAGGGAAAGCGCGAGCCCGCGCAAGGCCGTTTCGACTAATTTTGGGCTTGAACATATTTTGATGTGTACTAACATTCTTCATCTATATATCCTGAAGTAAAACATCTGAGCATCTAACCCTCCCTGGTCTTCGTTATGTTATACATAATATGATTTGTGGAATGCGATCTGATAATCTTTTCTGGGACTCTGAAATATGTTCCTAATCTCTCTTTTTGTGCTCACGATTCAGTCCAAGTCCATTTCGGCCCATTCAGTCCAGCCTAATCAGTCCATTCCGGTCCAGTCCATTCAGTTGGCTGGAGTGAGTAGGGCCATGTTTTGCGACATGAACTTTGGACATGAGCCAAGTCCCAGGTTCAAGTGTAAAACATCTGACATTTGAGCAGAACGTTTTGGTCTAACTCAAAAGGTGCCCGCTTCCCTAAGTGTAAGTTTGTCGCTATGAAATCACTCCCACAGATTGTCAGAAGCGAGAGGACAGATGTTTTACATCAAAAAGCAAAGCAAGCGCTACATATACCTAAAACGATTGTATGAAGAAAATGATGATATAATTTATTCGTTATTCAAATGACGGATGATATTACGGATAATTTATTCGTTGGCGCCAATTTATCCGCGGATGATTTATTCGTGAATAAATTATCCGCGTATGGTTGTTACGAACAAAATTTTATTCGGATGATTTTCATTTCGAATAAAAATTTGCCCATCTCTGAAGACACTGATTTTCGGTTCACAGATCCGCATCAAATTTCCTCCTGCGTGAAGTGAATAAACATGCAGACAGAAAGACACAGAGTACACGTAATTAAAAAAAACTTATGAAGACCTCTCATAGTTTTTTTTTTTTTTAAATATCTCCTTTATATACAGATGAGACCAGTTACAGTTTTATTATATGTTTTGATGATGAGCGTAAAAGATTGGAGGCGTGCTCGAGGCGTGCCTTGTGCAAGAAATTGACTTGCGGGCGATTCGCTTAGCAAAGCAATCGCATCGCCATTTTACCTTGCATTTATAAACCTATAGCTACCTGCTTATATGTTCGCTCCGATGACAGCGCTGCTAGCTCGCGCGAGGCTGTTGCGGCGTTCTGTTGCCATAGCCACCTGTATGTGTTCCGCTCGATGACACTGCCAGCACTGCCGAGGCGTTGCGGCGTTCTGTGCCTATAGCCTACCTGTATGTGTTCCGCTCGATGACAGCGCTGTCTGGCCTGCGCGGGGCGTTGCGGCGTTCTGTCCACTCTCAGCTACTGCTGTGTTCGCGCTCGATGACAGCGCTGCTGGCGCCGCGAGGCGTTGCGGCGTTCTGTGCCTATAGCCTACCTGTATGTGTTGCTCAAATGAACAGCACTGCGCCTCGCAAAGGCGTTGCGGCGTTCTGTGCCTGCATAGCCTACCTGTATGTGTTCCGCTCGATGACAGCGCTGCTGCGCCTCGCTGCGAGGCGTTGCGGCGTTCTGTGCCTGTAGCCTACCTGTGTCATATTTCCGCTCAATGAGCAGCGCTGCTAAGCGCGCCGCGCGAACGTTGCGGCGTTCTGTGCCTACCAGCCTACCTGTATGTTCCGCTCGGTAATGCGCTGCTTCACTTTCGCCGCAGAGCGTTGCGGCGTTCCCCTGTGCCTACCATTCTTGCTTATGCCCGCCGGTGGCGGCACGCATCCGCGCAGGGCGCGGTGCGGCGATCTGGCCTGCGGCCTGCTGTGTTCGCTCGACAATGTGCTCGCCAGCCACCGCGCGAGGCGTTGCGGCGTTCTGTTTCTGGCCTGCCTGTATGTGTTCCGCTCGATGACAAAGCCGCGCTGTTGCCCTGCGGCGAAACGGTGCGAAGTTCTGTCGCTATCGCCTACATGTATGTGTTCCGCTCGATGAGCAGCGCTGCTGGCGCCGCGCGAGGAGCGTTGCGGCGTTCATGCCTATAGCCTACCTGTATGTGTTCCGCTCGATGACAGCGCTGCTGGCGCCTTTGCGAGGCGTTGCGGCGTTCTGTGCCTATAGCCTACCTGTATGTGTTCCGCTCAATGGCATGCTGCTAGCCACCGCGAGGCGTTGCGGCGTTCATGCCTATAGCCTACCTGTATGTGTTCCGCTCATTCTTCGCGCTACTAGCTGCCAGCGCCGGGCGTTGCCGGCCTTCTCGCTCGCCTCTCAACCACTGCATATGTGTTCACATCCGTGACGGCACCTTCCCTGGCTGCGCGAGGCGTTGCGGCGTTCTGTGCCTATAGCCTACCTGTATGTGTTCACATCGATGACAGCGCTGCTAGCACCGCGCGAGGCGTTGCGGCGTTCTGTGCCTGCCTTCCTGTATGTGTTCGCTCGGTAACGCGCTACAAAAGCGCGCGCCGAGACGTTGCGGCGTTATCGCCTGGCCACCACTGTATGTGTTTCGCTCGATGACAGCATACGCTTTAGCGCCGCGCCAGGCGTTGCGGCGTTCTGTGCCTATAGCCTACCTGTATATTGTTCGCTCATTGACAGCGCTGCTGGCGCACGCGCCGAGCGTTGCGGCGTTCTATGCCTATGGCTACCTGTATATGGTCCGCTCGACCGCTGCGCCTGCGAGCGTTGCGGCGTTCTGTGCTATAGCCTACCTGTATGTGTTCCGCTCGATGACAGCGCTACTGGCGCGAGCGTTGCGGCGTTCTGTTGCTATAGCCTACCTGTATGTGTTCCGCTCGATGACAGCGCTGCTAGCGCCGCGCGAGGCGTTGCGGCGTTCTGTGCCTATAGCCTACCTGTATGTGTTCCGCTCGATGACAGCGCTGCTAGCGCCGCGCGAGGCGTTGCGGCGTTCTGTGCCTATAGCCTACCTGTATGTGTTCCGCTCGATGACAGCGCTGCTAGCGCCGCGCGAGGCGTTGCGGCGTTCTGTGCCTATAGCCTACCTGTATGTGTTCCGCTCGATGACAGCGTTGCTAGCGCCGCGCGAGGCGTTGCGGCGTTCTGTGCCTATAGCCTACCTGTATGTGTTCCGCTCGATGACAGCGCTGCTAGCGCCGCGCGAGGCGTTGCGGCGTTCTGTGCCTATAGCCTACCTGTATGTGTTCCGCTCGATGACAGCGCTGCTAGCGCCGCGCGAGGCGTTGCGGCGTTCTGTGCCTATAGCCTACCTGTATGTGTTCCGCTCGATGACAGCGCTGCTAGCGCCGCGCGAGGCGTTGCGGCGTTCTGTGCCTATAGCCTACCTGTATGTGTTCCGCTCGATGACAGCGCTGCTAGCGCCGCGCGAGGCGTTGCGGCGTTCTGTGCCTATAGCCTACCTGTATGTGTTCCGCTCGATGACAGCGCTGCTAGCGCCGCGCGAGGCGTTGCGTCGCGCCTCGGCGGCGGACGCGGCGCGAACGACCGCCACCATCTGCGCAGCAAACGCGGCGTTTGACGATTGCTGGAATACAAACTGTACATATATACCACTCACGCACTTTCATACTATACACGGTCCGTCAACACATCATAATCTATAAGGAATACAGGGTGTTTTGTTAAACACCAGCATCCTCTCTAGAGGTGCCTGTAACTGAAACAGTGGCTGATTGACAAAACATTTTACAGTGTCGAGGAATTCATGACCTCAAATTAATGGTTGTATTTTTGTTTGTTTGACTGTTGTTTATTGCAACTAGACTAATTTTAATATAATTTATTATAATAAACATATTTGTAAACTGCATGTGTATCGATTTGATACAAAATTGTAATTTTACCATATGATTATTTCTTTATTATTATTTTTCTTTGTATTGACGTATAACATGTTTATGAATAAATGAGTATTGAGTATTGGGTGCACTTTCACCTTTAACCTCATGATTACGAAAATCTATAATGCATACAGGGTGTTTTGTTAAACACCAGCAACCTCTCTAGGGGTTAGAGTGCTAATGATTATGAGCAACTTTTTATATGGGACCGGCTCTGAATTCTTAAAAAAAAATATCAGCTGGTCCATACATTTTAGGCGTGTAGGTCAAGCTTCATAAGTTCAGTCAGTTCACCTCGAAGACCTTATCGCCTAGCCTTAATGATCATAATGCCTTGTAGATTCTGACTGCACTCTTGACTGTACAATGCCGCCCAATCTTTGATTTGTTTGATCTCGAATCAAACAATACTTTACGATTATGCATAATAATTTTTTTTCTTACTGAGTAAGTACAGTCAGGGGCAGATAAAACTAACCCTCCGAGACAGGGGGGGGTCAGTAATATCTCGATGTCCTTACCTTAACACGTGTGGGAAGACGGGTCCGGCAGGTTTTTTAATTATTATAACACAATTATATATAGAACAGGAGGATACAATTCCCATACAATCACGTCTTGCAAATAGAAAATTAACAAGCGACACCAGGCAATATTTCTGAATGAGAAAATACTTCCACATCTACGCAATTTGTTTTGCTTGGTCCTGATTATTTTAGTCACACTTTACACTAATATTAGAAAGAAAAAGTGTCTGTAAGTTTGTTTGTAGAGAGTAATCTCCGGAAGTCTGAACCGATTTTTAAAATTCTTCCACAAATAGAAAGCTTCATTATACCTGAGTGACATAGGCTACAATAAGGGTTGGAAAAAAAAAAACAGTTTTTTTAAAATTTTATAATACAAACAGTTCAATTTGTTTTAAAAAGTGTTTTTTTGTTTTTTATGTTTTTTTTTTTTTACTTTTTAGTTACGCCCTTAAATTTATAATCAATTAGACTTATATTCACTCATTTCTAGACAAACTAACTCAAACGTGTAAAATAATAATCAATATTTACGAAAATAGATCAATGCTGTCAGTACTGAACGCGTTACATTCACACTGTATGTTTTAACAAATGTTCATTTTTAATTGGGGCAACCCCATTATTTTCAAGGGAATACCCACAGAAACCGTTTTATATTTAGGGGAATAACCGCAGGGGAATTACTTCCTTTTGATGGCCGACTTTCCTAGCGGGACTTTACCGGCGGGGAACCGAATTACCTATGAACTTTATTCTATACTAGGTGTTGCCCGCGTCTTCGCCCGCGTGTGTTTCGCTTAGATGAAAAATCTTTTTGTGTTCCAAACTGTAGTAACCTAAACTCTAGTACTCAAAATTTCAGCCATTTGGTCATCCCGTACAGTCGCGGTGTTAAAATAAATCAAAAGTGATATTTCATTCAATAAACGATCTTCGTCTGCTCGTTATCTACAATTTCCCGTGTACCACCACTCCCACCCCGAGTCCCTCAAACCCTATCCCGTGTCCTGTTTATTTATATACGTCAGTAGAAAATGCTCATCAGGTTGAACGACTTTTGCTAAGGCCCCATTTCCATTTATTTTATAGAGTAGCTGGTCTCTTGGAGTTCTTCATCAGATGTTCCATAATCTTAAAATTTTATTACGTCAGCAGAAAATGCTCATCAGGTTGATCGACTTTTGCTAAGGCGCTATTTCCATATATGTAATAGTTTTGCTGTTCTGTTGAGGTTCGTCATCAGGTGTTCCAGTTTTCAAAATCAATTATAGCCTATGTTGCCCAGGCTTAATAGCTATACAACAAAAAAAGTTTCCTTCAAATCCGTCCAGTAGTTTTTGCGTGAAACGCGTACATACATACAGACAGACAGACAGACAGACAAGAAATTCCAAAAAAATATTTTTGCTTTCTATTATTCTTTTTAAGTGTCCCTCTATCCATTTCAATCAAAAATACTAAATGTACAGACAAAATATTTTTACCGTTTTATTATATGTATAGATAGATAAATAGGAGTGCCTTTCTTTTTAACATTTCATTTTGTTATTAATTTAATAACAACTAATTAATATCATAATGACAACTATAGGACGCAAAAAACTTGCGATTCGGGAACAATTCACATCAATTACTCAAGAAAATACTAAACTGAAGACCAATAGGGTGTGTTCCGTTTTCAACGTAAACTTCGTTTACTTTTCAATTCGAATTTCGCGCGCGTTATCGACGCACTTGTCAATCATCATGATTCGTCGTGCTGCAGGCGATTTAGCCAATGGAGCGCCCGGATTACCGCCGGCGCATGTACTATCCTACCGGCGTCTTGGAATACAGCGCCATAGGCTGGTGGCAGAACCAGTAAACGATTCTGAGTCTGGACGTTGAATCGAAGGCGCGCGCGCACCAAACATTACATCTTTTTTACTCAATTATCCTAATCAAACTTCAAGTGCTCAACAGTGTTTTTGGAACTTTATAATCGTGTGTGGCTGGCCGGCCAGGTGTCTAAAGGAAGAACTATTCGTGAGGAATCGTGCTAGAAGCCTGCCTACGTGGTAAGTGGTTTGTGCATTGTTTCTATTGTCTAAATCGTCTGTAACGCATATTAACGGCGAATGCTCCCAGCATTCGATCCAATGTGGTGATTGACAGTGTACAAGTGCTATTTATCGAGTCAATTTAGCCAAATTTTTTGGTGCCGAAACCCGGGAACTTTGGATACCTACCTTCAGTCTGCCGCCAAATACCAATTCGATTTAGTAATTGCTACTTCATTTACCGTATTCCACGCTTATTATACTTACTAGTACAGCTAAAACGAATAAACATAACATTTTGTTTCAATTACTAATCGGAAAACAAGTCTTTGTTCCATTTTGTTTTGTTGAGTACCTTACCTACCGTTTATCGATTTAAGATGGCTTCCATCAGTTTCTAGAATATTTGTTGAAAATAAATTCTTTTGTCGTTTTATACTTATTAGCATAAAATTATCTACCGTTTTACCGTTCGCAATAATACCATATTGCAAATCCACCTTCTCATAATTTTATGTTGATAGTTCGTTATAACTCGACTACTTTTTTCCAACCGTTCAACGTTTCCTCTTGATATTTATTTATCGAAAATTTATTTCGTTTCAAATTACGAAATATTTTTTATCGTGACGTTGTATCGTTTATCGTATCATATTTTCAACGAATTTTGGTGCGTTCACATTTTCATTATTACCGTTTTAGGTTAAAAATCATAGTTTTTTGTTTTTACAAAAAAAACTGATTTTTATTTTTTTTATTTACCGTACATTAACGAATATCGCAAACCGTTTTTAGTGTTCCTAACGCTCATTTAATTCATCCTTATCAATTTAATTTATTTCAATTTAAAACTCAGGTGACCGAGGTGACAATATTACCTGTTGTCGTGTAATACCGCCCCAGTGATTCTCGTCGATTCTTGTGAACGCGGTCTCGCTGAAGACGTTCGCAACTAAACTTTTTTATCGAATCCGAATATTTGTTGCTATCAGGTTTTATTGTTTTGATATTAATTATGTCTTTACTATCAAGGCGTAAATCTAAACCTACTATTAAAAAGGGTATCGAAAATACGTACACTATTAATAATTTGCCCAGTTTGCGACGTAAACGAACTATAGCATATAATCGCTTAACGAAGGCTTTGGAAGTAGGTACCTTAGCCAATACCGATGAATCACAAGTAGGGTTATTTCTTTCATATTGTCATGAAATAAAAACGATTGCTGATAGTTTTCATGACTCCCATTTTATTATTTTGGACCTTCTTAAGGATGATGCCGATGAGGAGGACGATGAAGTTCAGGATCGATTTGACGAATTGTATTTTCAAGTGTTGGCAATTCAACGAAAATTTGAACAACGTTCATCTCAACAAGCTGACACTTCGAAACATAATTCATTGACCGGTTCGCACAGTGGAAATATGCGGTTACCAAAAATTTCGTTGCCAACTTTTTCCGGTGCTATCAAGGAATGGCCTGAGTTCATTGCAACTTATAACGCGTTGATACATGATTCTACCTCCTTATGTAATATTGAGAAATTTCACTATCTCGTGTCAGTTTTAAGTGGTGATGCTTTATCGTTCATTAGAACTTTTCCTGTTGCAAGTGAACATTATTTAAGTGCGTACGAGGCTCTCAAGTCCCGTTATGAAGATAAACGCGAATTAGCGTTTACGTGCTGGCGTGATATCTTGGACGTTAGTTTAAAGACTTCGAACGCTCAAGATTTTCGACGCGCCTTAGACACGATCGATGAGAACTTAACAATTTTAAAAACTTTAAAATTACCTACCGATAAATGGGATTTTGTTCTTTGTTATAATGTTCTGGCCAAACTCGATACCAAATTAAGACGCGAGTTTGAGGAAAAACATACCGATATTGAGCTTCCACAGTATAACCATTTAAGGGCATTCTTACACTCTAAAGGTGAAGCATTAATTCGCGACACGCACTTTTCGAATGTTACCAATAAAACCGCTAACGTTTCAAAGGACACACCGGGAACTTCACAGAAGTTCAAGCGACATAACGTCACGCATTCGCTTGTCGCTCCCACCGTCACTACTCATAAAAATGTTGGTGATAAACAACAAGCGAAACCTGCTCATAATTCGAGCACTCCGATTCGTAAATGTGCCTACTGTCGTAATGAACATCACATCTCGGCCTGTAGTGATTTTTTGGCAAAATCAATAGATGAGCGCATGGCTGTGGCCACTGAAAAGAAATGGTGCTACAATTGTCTTAACGCATCCCATTCAGTGCGAGAGTGCACATCAATGTTTTCATGTCGACAATGTAGACGTAAACACCACACTTTGCTACATAAGGAGCCGGCGGCAAGCTCGGCGACCTTAGTGGCTAAGGATTCGTTAACTCAGTCTGATCCAACCGTAACCACAACCGTGTTACTGGCAACAGCTCTCGTCCAGATTCGTGATGCTTCTGGTGAATTTCATACATTTCGCGCGTTATTTGACACCGGCAGTCAAAACAATTTTCTCACGGCTCACGCCGCTCAACGATTAAATCTAAAACCTATAACTGGTAATATCAACGTTTATGGGTTAGGGGGCAGCCCTGCCTCAGTCAGTGGCTTTGTTACATGCGACATTGGCACCAACTGTAACGTAAAGTTTCGTCTGGGAATGCTCGTCATACCGAGCATTTGCGGAGATCAACCGATAGCAAGGCTAAATACGAAAGGATGGGAGGAGGTCAAAACACTACCGCTAGCTGATCCTGGTTTTGACATCCCTGGTCCAATCGACGTCTTGTTAGGTGCCGACGTCTTTGCTGAGTCACTTCTCGAACAACGTCTGAAGGGTAACGCCTCTCAACCGCGAGCTTTCAACTCAGTCTTCGGCTGGCTTCTTCTTGGGAAGTCCAGACTCGCATCGTCCAGTCTACTAGAGTAGCCCCTTCTACCGTAGACGATAGTTTAAACAAAATTGTTCAACGTTTCTGGGAAATCGATAACGTTCCACAATCTTCCCGATTGACCCCAGAAGAGCAACGCTGTGAAAATAGTTTTCTCAGTAATCACTACCGTGACGAGACAGGTAGATATGTAGTTTGTCTCCCCTTCAAGGACGACGAGGAGCCAATCTTTGAAGGTTCTCGAGAGATAGCCTTTACGACGCTTTCATGCCATTGAAAGGCGTCTGTATCGCGATCACAATTTAAACCAACAATACGTGGAGTTCATGACTGACTATATCGACAGTGGTCACATGACTCTGGTACCTGCCAAGCAAATGGGTCAAGGCAAGTATTATATACCGCACCATTGTGTGCTACGTCCCGACAGCGCTACAACGAAGCTTCGCGTTGTATTCGACGCCTCGGCTAAAGATGCAACTTCCAAATCGCTAAACGACTCGCTGCTGACGGGACCGAAGCTACAATCAAATATCGTAGAGATCCTTCTTCATTTCCGTGAGCACGCAATTGTCTTCATGGCAGACGTGCGCCAAATGTACCGTCAAATCAACCTAGCTCCTCAACATCGTGATTATCAACGTATTCTCTGGCGAGCTCACCCAGATGAGCCTCTTCAAGAGTACGTATTAAATACCGTAACGTACGGAGTGTCTTCCGCTCCATTCCTGGCGTGCCGCTCTATTCAGCAACTGGCCAACGATGAGGGTCACAAGTACCCAAAGGCCAAAACCGTTTTAACTTCCGACATATACGTTGATGACGTCATATCCGGAAGCTCATCGCTGAAGGACGCCAGAGAAATCAAAACTCAACTCATCGCTCTTTTCGGTCTTGGCTCGTTTGAGCTCCGAAAGTGGGTGAGTAACCGACCCGAGCTACTTAGCGATCTTCCCGCGGAGGCGTGTCTTTCAGAAGCAATCACTTTTACCGAAACTGAAGACACAACTATCAAGGTTCTGGGCCTTAAGTGGGAGCCTGCTTCGGATTCGTTCGTCTTTACCGTAAATCCATCTAATCAACCGTGCACCAAGCGAACGATTCTGAGTGAGGTTGCCAGAATTTTCGATCCTCTGGGTTTTCTATCTCCTTTAACAATTCATGCCAAATGTCTTATTCAAAAGCTTTGGATTCTAGGTCTTTCATGGGATGATAAGCCCCCACCGGAAATTATCTCTCAATGGGAAAAGTTCTCTGAACAGCTTCCTCAAGTTAGGAATCTTAAGATTCCACGTAAATACGCTACCGATAGCGCTCAATCATATCAACTGCATGGATTTTGTGACAGCTCCGAAGCAGCATATGGCGCCGTTATATACCTGCGCGTTACCGAGTCTGACGGCTCCGTTCGCGTCTTTCTCGTTTGTGCTAAGGCTCGTGTAGCTCCTTTGAAACGTCAATCGTTACCTCGCCTAGAGCTGTGTGGTGCACTTTTGCTCGCAGACCTTATCAAATTTGTCAAGGGCACGCTGCGGATTCCTGTTCATGACACTTATCTGTGGTGTGATTCCACCGTTACCTTATCCTGGTTGCGAGCTCCTTCTTCTCGCTGGGTGACATTCGTTGCAAACCGCGTAAGTCACATTCAAGATATCGTGCCGACCGAGTGCTGGAGGCACGTACCATCTGTCACAAATCCTGCAGATGTTTGTTCGCGTGGGCAATTGCCTCACGAGTTGCTGAACAATGCCCTATGGTGGGCGGGCCCAGAGTGGTTGTCTCAACCACAGTCTGAGTGGCCAATCGATACATCGAGAAATCGTTCAAACGACGACAATGCGGTGCTCTCTGAGCAGCGTCGCACCACAGTTCTCGTTTCGGATCAAATCGAAAGCGTAAACCAAACTTCTATAATTGATCGACTATTCGAAAAATATTCTTCTTTAGATAAAATCTGTCGCATTATCGCTTACGTTCGCAGGTTTTGTAATAACATGCGTAACACTGTTCCGCGATCAGATAATCTTTTCGTAACGGACGCTGAGCGTCATCGTGCGTTACTAATTATCGTGAAACATTTCCAACAACGTTGTTTTTCGGATGTCATATCCAAATTACAATCAAAGATACAGTTACCTCGCAGTTTTCGTAAACTAAACCCGTTTTTGGACGAGCAGGGTATACTCAGAGTAGGCGGGCGCCTATCGCGCTCCGATCTTGACTTCGAACATAAGTATCCCGCATTATTGCCCAAAAAGAGTGTTCTTACATCAGCTGTAATCGAATCTATTCATCGAAACAATTTTCATCCCGGTCTGAACACAACCAACTATCTGATTTTACAACAGTTTTGGATACTTGCGGCAAAGCATGCTGTACGTCATCATCTTTCAAGATGCATAAGATGCTACCGTCTTAAACCGAAACCTTTGCAACCTTTTATGAGCGACCTTCCGGCCTTTCGTGTCAATCAGGCAAAACCTTTCTCTGTCGTAGGTGTCGATCTAGGAGGGCCTTTTCGAATTAAGCTCGGGCTTCATCGTGGTGCTAAAATCGATAAAGCGTACTTGTGTTTATTCGTATGCTTGAGTACAAAAGCAGTGCACCTTGAGGTGGTTTCTACTTTATCGACTGACGGCTTCATCGCGGCATTGCGTCGCTTCGTTTCTCGTCGTGGCCGCTGCAATGTTATTCACTCTGACTGCGGTACGAATTTCGTTGGTGCAAGTTCACAACTAGCATCATGTATCGAACAAGCCCCTCATGCGGAAAAAATAGATTTTAAACGTAACGTACCTTCTGCTCCCCACTTCGGAGGGGTGTGGGAAATCCAAATCAAAGCCGCAAAGAGTCATTTGTACCGTATTGTTGGCGATCAGGTCTTAACGTTTGAAGAGCGTACCACACTCTTCGCTCAGATCGAATCAATTTTAAATTCGCGGCCTTTGTGTCCATTGAGCTCGGATCCCAACGATTTGAACGTTCTTACGCCCGGTCATTTTTTAACGCTGGAACCTCTTACAGCAGTTCCTGACTTCGACTACAAGGACGTAAAAATCAATCGACTAAATCGATGGCAACTTATCCAATCTTTTCAACAACAATTTTGGAAACGCTGGAAAAATGAATATTTACATGGGTTAACTCAGCGAGCAAAATGGACCACGGACTCAACACCGTTAATTGTAAACTCAATCGTACTTATAAAAGAGGACAATCGGCCTCCTCTTCAATGGGCATTAGGACGAGTTGTTTCTTTGCATCCTGGCCCTGATGGGGTAGTTAGAGTCGCAACCATTAGAACAGCCAGAGATCACTCGCTTAAGAGACCTTTGGTCAAACTATGTCCTCTACCATCCGTATAATCGTTATAACTTAGCATTTCTTAGCTTTTAAGTTTAGGATAGTAACTTAAACATATTTATCGTTAATTACCGTTTCTTATTCTTACTCTGGGAAAATCCCATTGGTATTTTGGTGGGCGGAATGTTCCGTTTTCAACGTAAACTTCGTTTACTTTTCAATTCGAATTTCGCGCGCGTTATCGACGCACTTGTCAATCATCATGATTCGTCGTGCTGCAGGCGATTTAGCCAATGGAGCGCCCGGATTACCGCCGGCGCATGTACTATCCTACCGGCGTCTTGGAATACAGCGCCATAGGCTGGTGGCAGAACCAGTAAACGATTCTGAGTCTGGACGTTGAATCGAAGGCGCGCGCGCACCAAACATTACATCTTTTTTACTCAATTATCCTAATCAAACTTCAAGTGCTCAACAGTGTTTTTGGAACTTTATAATCGTGTGTGGCTGGCCGGCCAGGTGTCTAAAGGAAGAACTATTCGTGAGGAATCGTGCTAGAAGCCTGCCTACGTGGTAAGTGGTTTGTGCATTGTTTCTATTGTCTAAATCGTCTGTAACGCATATTAACGGCGAATGCTCCCAGCATTCGATCCAATGTGGTGATTGACAGTGTACAAGTGCTATTTATCGAGTCAATTTAGCCACAGGGTGCGTTAGATTGAAGAAAAGTAGTTTCAAATTTGTTTTATTTTCTTAATGTTTTATACATTGTTTAAAACTTGTTTTAATATGTGTTTTAAAACACGTGATAAAAAACACAGTTTTATTAGAAACTGTTTGAAACACTGTCTTAAACATGTGTTTTAAAACCATTTGTTCTAATCATGCCAACCCTGGCTACAATTTATGTATGTACCTCCCGAGCGATGCCGGGGCAGTACTAGTAAGTAATATAATAAATTAAAATGTCATACCATAACAGACGGCTGTATCGAAATGTGAAGATGAGGCGGGTGCATCTGCAAGTAGTGGTGCATGTGGTGGTGGATGTGCGGACCCTCTCTGAAATCAACAATATTAATTTTTTAAAAAACCGGCCTTTGAAATATTTAGGGAAGTTTTGATATAATTTAATTATTTTAATTTTCAATTGCCATAAAAAAATACAAAAAAAAAAACTCACAGCATCATAGGCGCAGAGACTCCGGTGGCGAGCCCTTGGGGCACGCGATTTGAACTGAGATCGTGCGGTTCAAGTTCATCTGGGAACTGTAGAAAAAAAATGTTGGTACCTATGACATTTTGCATTAAAACAATTTTAAAATCTAAATCTTTCTATGTATTTGTTGTGTACAAAAATTAATAAATAAAAAAGTTATTGAAACAATAAAACAGTATTTTAACTAAGTTTTGATCGGTGAATAAATGATATTTCATTTGTAATACCATCTCCATTAAACCACCATAATCATCAAGCGAGAAGTTTCCATGACCTTAGTTAGCTTATGTCAGAGAAATAATCCACTTTGATTTATTAACTTCTCTAGTTGAGGCGTCGCGGCATTTTTGTGCTCTGTGTGATCGCCAACGCCTCTTAGCGGAGAGCAAGACCGGACAAGGAATTTTATTTAAATACCTACTAGCTTTTACCCGCGACTTCGCCCGCGTGAATTTCCCACGGGAACAGTGCTTTTTCCCGGGATGAAAGGTATCCTACGTCCTTCTCAGTACTGAAATTTCGCATACACATAGAAATGTGTATGCGAAATTTCAGCAAGATTGGTTTATTAGATAAAACGTGAAGAGGTAACAAACAAACTCACTTTCGCATTTATAATATTAGTGGGTGTAGTAGGGTGCTCCAGGATTTGCCAGTCGACCTCACCAATAGTGGGGTGGTAAATCGTACTGACCAGCGCTCTATAAATTCTCACCAGTGGCTCCAAGTAATCGTTGTGACTACACCCCGGTACAGAATTAATATTAGTACTACGTACAGAAAGGAAACTCCCTGCCCCTCCCGCAATATGGCACCCCCCCGCTCCTTCCGCACTTTTCCCCCGTTCTTGTGTAACTGTGGGACGTTCGACTATGAAAACGCACACATTGACGTGTTACTGACGTGTTCACGGATATACAGTTTCATTTGTAGTAGTAGTAGTAGGCATATTTGACGCGTCGTTTCTATGAAGCGCCCGCCCTGTGACCCCGGTAAACCACGTCATAAATAAAAAAATTCCTGCGCAGTTGACCGCTTCAGACTAATAGCGCCCTTAATTCATGAAGTGGTCGCCATGACCGAAATCGGTCGGACACACATAATCATTAGGATAGTATGTACTTACAGCTAGTAGCGTAGCGGTGGGCGGGGGTATAGCGTACGGGGACAGCGCTAGGCCTCCGCTCATGTCTCCCATCATACTGCGCCGCTGTACTTCCTATAAAAAAATTAGCGTTTATACTATACTAGCTTTAGCCTGCGCCTTTGTCTGCGCAGTATCATCACGGCAAAATAATCCTTTCCTTCTCTTCCAAGATTAAGATCACCAGCTATACTAAGAAAATTAAATCCTATAAAATAATAATCAACAGACACGTACACGCCAATGTCTCTTTTTCAATTTTTCCTTCGCGGGTCTACTGGAAAAAATTTCTGTAGAAATAAGTAGTACCTTTGTACAAAGTTTAAGTTTCCTTTCTATGTTTTTGTTGTGTACAAAAATTGATAAACAAATAAACAGAATATAAAAAAAAAGGGAAAGTTACCAGCATATGTTGTTGCCGCTGCCACAACCGTTCGTGGACGAGGTACGGCGGCGCTATGGCCACGTCACGGCGGCGGTCACCCACTGGAAAATAACAATACGCAAGTTTGTATGGAAACTTCATCATTTATGATTTTTGTTTTACATTTTTTGTGATTCAATCGCACGAAGTCTACTGTAAGGATCTCAACGAAGTTTGTTGAAAAATCACATAAGGTAATTTTTATCCTGAAATTCCCAAGGGAGCGGAGCCCCGGGGCGTAGTAAGTTTTCCATACCTATGAAAAATGCTATATTAGCTGCAACTCGGGGCCGTACTACTTTCGTAGGAATTTCGGAATAAAAAGTACCCTATGGGCTATATCCGGTATTTTTCTAGCAATGGAACATTTTATCGAAATCCGTCCAGTAAAAAAACTTGACCCTTGCTAGGTTTTGAAATTGCACAGTCGCATTCGGTCTACAGAGACAATTCTAGTCTAATTTAGTCTAAAAACGTCCCGAGAAGGTTGTATCAAAAACTAGGCCTTAAGAGTTCTAATCACCAATATTTGATGAAAAAAAAACTATTTTTTGCGGTTTTTCCGATATTTGACAAAGTTGCGTTCGACGCTCGAGGTCACAAACTTGGATTATTCATTAGGCCAACATCATAAACAAGTCTGCAAAAAATCAGAACTACCGGATTTGACGCATGCTGTGATGTATAAAGTTACTGGACTATATCGGAAGTATATGACGGTGTGGTTGGCGGGCGGCGGGTGCGCGTGCCCGTGGTGCGCCAGCGCGGACCCTGATACACATGCACCCTACCCTTCACATGTGATCATAGAGCTTCAAAGATTTTTCCCTTACTACTAGAGGACTATTATCGGCCAAGTCCTATTGTTTTCTGCGTGAGCAGACAATTCATAAACAAGATAGAAACAAATGACAAGATCAAAAATAATATTTTAACACCAACATTCGATCAAAATTGTAGCAATTTTCGGAAAAATTCAACTCAGAGAAAACATTTCGATTTGCTTGGGAAGGCCGAGGAGAAAATTCATGACGGAAAGGAGCTTGATTCCTCAAAGGAGCGACCCGACTCCTTTTCTCCAATGACTCCCTCGCCCCCGACACACCGGACACTGCAGCTGCATTACAATCCAAACATCCCCCAGGCCCTTCTACCCCCTTTTTTGTAGATCCCCCATTAGAAAATTCCTCGTGCCTGCAAGCCTCTGACAAGGACATCATAGCCGCCATCGCATCCTTCCCAAAAGGGTTGGCGTCCGGCTTGGACGGGATTTCACCGCAGCATCTGGTAGATCTCACCAGTCACGGCACAGGAGTGGCTGGTCAAAAATTAATTTCTTGTATAACTAAGCTGGTTAACCTGATGCTGCGTGGAGATGTCTGCCAGGACGTGACGCCGATTCTCTATGGGGCGAACCTCATAGCCCTGACAAAGAAGGACGGTGGCGTGCGTCCTATTGCTGTAGGCACAACATTTCGACGTTTAGCAGCCAAAATTTGTGTGCGTATTACCCGCCAAAAACTTCAAGACCTGTTTGAACCCGTACAGGTTGGTTTTGGCACACGTGGCGGGTGTGAGGCAGCAGTACACGCCGTGCGCACGTTTGCCCAGAGCAACCTGTGCGAAGTTATTTTAAAATTAGACGTGAAAAATGCTTTTAATTCGGTCAACAGAGACACCCTGCTGAATGAAATAAAGTATCACATACCCGAAATTTACAATTTTATGATTCAGTGTTATCATAGTCCATCGAAATTGATGCATAAAAATAATGAAATTCTTTCGGCAGTAGGTTGTCAGCAGGGTGATCCCCTCGGTCCAGCAATTTTTAGTTTGGCTATCAATTCCATAATTCATAGTCTAAATTCCAAATTAAATGTATGGTATCTCGACGATGGAACACTAGGTGGAGACTCACAAACCGTTCTGAACGATTTAACACAAATAATAAACAAATTTCAAGAAATTGGTTTAGATTTAAATTTAAATAAATGTGAATTATTCATTAACAGAAATGATAATACTTTGGCATCAAAAATTATTCAGAATTTTAACATCATCGCCCCAAATTTAAAAATTATAACAAAAGAGAGTTTTCATCTACTGGGTTCACCAATCTTTGAAGATGCCATACCTTCCCTCCTAAGAAATTCATTTTCAAAATTTAGCGACTATTCGGACCGCCTTGTTAAAATTAGTAGTCATTCAGCTTTATTTATTTTAAAATTTTGTTTAATAATGCCAAAATTCACCTACCTGCTTCGCTGCTGTCCTATCTGGAAATTCCCTGATCTGTTGCAACCTATTGACTTACTTCTGAAATCCCAAATTGAAGCTATTTTAAACATTCACTTAAGCGAGCAGGCATGGGCTCAAGCTTCTTTGCCTATAAGGCTTGGTGGCTTGGGAACCCGCAAAATTTCAAGTGTAGCTTTACCAGCATTCCTGTCCTCAATTCATAGCACTTCCAATCTCGCAGGTAAAATACTTAATACCACTTCGGTAACAAACTGCGAGATTGCATGCTTGGATGAGGCCTCGAATGCTTGGTTAGCTGGACCGGGTCAAAATTTACCACCCAAATTGTATAAACAAAGAGCCTGGGACACCATTTCATCAAATAATTTGTTTCAATCAATTCTAAATTCTACCTCAGGGAGGGAGCGGGCAAGACTTTTGGCTGTATCCAGGCCAGAGTCTGGTCATTGGCTCCATGCCTACCCCTCGCCTGCACTCGGAACCTTCATAGACCCATTAACACTACGCATAGCTGTTTGTCTCCGACTCGGAACTGATGTATGCGTAAGTCACAGCTGTGCTTCCTGTGGTGCTGCCGTTGATGGTCTTGGTCACCACGGACTCGCCTGTTCCTCGGGCGCCGGCCGTCAGTCCCGTCATGCTGCCCTGAATGACATCCTCAGAAGGGCGCTCGTCAGTGCCAAAGTCCCCGTAGCTCTCGAGCCCCGGATTGCACGGGACGATGGTAAGCGCCCCGATGGGATGTCTTTAATCCCATGGAATATGGGTAGAGCGCTAGTCTGGGATGCCACTTGCGCAGATACCCTGGCTGCGTCCTACCTCCCCGCAACAAGCAGACAGGCCGGGGCGGCGGCAGATGCCCGAGAACGCTTAAAGACCAACAAATATAGTTGTCTCGGCGCACAATACCAGTTTGTGGCTTTTGGCGTCGAGACTCTAGGCTCATGGGGCAGTGGCGCACGGGGGCTCCACAGGGAGCTCAGTAAACGCCTGAGGGAGGCAACAGGTGACCCTCGTGCGGGCAGCTTTCTCGCGCAGCGATTAGCTATTGCTATTCAGCGCGGGAATGCTGCCTGTGTGATGGGCACCTTGCCAACGACACCAAATTTAGAGTTAGATTTTTAATATATAGTATTTATTTATAGGTAGTATTAGTATAGTAGTATTTAATTCATTAATGTTTAAAATGTGTACATCATGTGAAAATTTATAATAAATAAACCTAGTATGGATTGAATGACAAGATAGATGTATTAATAATTGGCAAAGCCGACACTCGCACATAAATATATCATAATCAATAGATTCATCTAAATATGGAGTTCATTTGTTACATGTAAATAGTTTAAAGTAATGTATAAAGTTCATAACACAAAATAGAAATGCAAACAGGCCTCAAATATTTTATTTATCTTCTATTTTATTATAATCGATATTAAATACTTTAAAAAATCAGCATGATGAAAGATTGAAAAGTTTATATGTCTCATCACTATCGAATTTAACTGTCAATAGATGCACCACGCGATGCACCGACGTGTCATGATTTGCGAATTATAGGCTTGGTCTGTACTGAGAAACAATTCTATTTCTCTATTTATTTATTTATTTCCAAACTTATTATTTTTACAGCTTTAGCCAATGCAATAGAAAAGCACATATGTAGGTATATCAATTATTTACAACATAACTTATTACATAAATAGCAACCTTTGTAAATTCACACTGAGTACACTGGAAGATATCTATCCTATCCGCGATCAAATTCAGAGTGCGTATCGCGCGTGCCAGCGGAGACTTGTTCACCAAGTTAGTACGTCCGAGAGGTACCTCCAAAAGGCGAGGCTGCCTTCGACGCTCCAATTCAATAGTCTAGGCATGTGATACTGACTGTGCGCGTGCAGCGGCGCGTGGTGCGTGTGCGGCAGCACGGTGTGGTTGGCGGGCGGCGGGTGCGGCGGGTGCGCGTGCGCCGGCGCGTGCCCGTGGTGCGCCAGCGGCGGGTGCGCCAGCGCACCGTACGGCACGCAGCAGCACCCGCGGCACGACACCATGCAGCCGCCCACGCGGACCCTGCAACACGTGCACGGACTAATTACAATCATTCAATCCTAACACACGAGCAGCATTTCGCTGTCGACCACCCAACTGCATGCTGCCGACGCAGCAAACTGCAGCAGTCGACTAACAACGGCAGCTTCAACTTTACGTCGGCGTGAGCGTCGACGAATGGTGACAGCTAGACACACCTACAGTCGGGACGAAACATAAACTCCCGAATGACAGGTGTCATCAGGGTCAAACCTATGAAGTTCCGATTTTTTTAATTTTTGAATCTATGCGCGGAAATGAAGTACTCGAACTTCCGGCTTGCCCGTTTAGGGAATTCACGCCGACACGTGAAGTTGAAGTTGCCGCTGTTAGTCGACTGCTGCAGTTTGCTGCGTCGGCAGCATGCAGTTGGGTGGTCGACAGCAAAATGCTGGTTGTGTGTTTGGTGCCTAACTAATATCAGAACATCATCATCATCTTATGTGAGAACACCTACAGGTTTAATACTTATTTTTGTAATTTAAATATTCATGTATTTGTTTCAAGTAGTGTAAAAAAAAATGTGCAAATTCGCTGTTACCTATGTAATATTTTTTCTATTTGTAAGGACCTGTAATTGGCTTCTTTAGATCTTAAATGTTAACCTATTGTTGTATAAATGGCTGTTGGTCTTCCTAATAAATAAATAAAATAAAAAATATTATAAATGTAAAAGTGTGTTTGTTTATTTATTTGTTTGTTTGTTACCTCTTCACACTTTATTTACTGAACCAATCTTTCTGAAATTTCGCATACACATAGTTAGAAGTACGGAGAAGGACATAGGGTACCTTTCATCCTGGGAAAAGGCATTGTTCCCGTGGGAAATTAACGCGGGCGAAGTCGCGGACAAAAGCTAGTAACAAATAAATAAATTAGATTATTACAACAAATCATATAGTGCTCGATGAGAGAGAGAGCTACTTAGAGACAAATACCTCTCTCTCATCTGAGCACTTTCCTGGTTGCATCCTCAGCTACGCCTCGGAGCCCAGGATACGCTTTCCTACTATTTTCTCCACTTCGCACGATCTTCGGCATCCTTGGTTGCGAGAACATCACACCCATTGCTTTTGTCGGGATGTGTGAGAGTTTGTTAGTTTGTTCCGGGCTAGAGGTCCAACTTTTGAACGGATCCTTACGCAAATTTCGTAAGGAGACGTTCAGAAATTCGACCTCTAGCTCTTCGTCGTTGAAGGTTTAAGTTCCGCGTGGTTCACGACAGGAGGGAAACCAATATTACAGTACAGCATAACTTAAATACAGTGAATTCATTACACACTTACGCCATTTCAGGAAACTTTTTACTTATTTTTATTTCTCTTGTTTTCAACTGCCAGTGGATAAGTCAGTCTGTCAATTTGATACAATGAACAGAGAGAAAAACTACTAAAAAGTTATACTAATACTATTTCAGCTCTGAATGTTTATAAAACGACTATGCATAGCGAACATACACCGAGATTATAATGAATTATTTACGCAAAATCGACCACTGATTAAACATTCGATAAAATCCAGTGTGGATTGATATGAAACAGTGTATTACATTTCATTCGAAAATTATGTATAATTTTTTAAACCTAGCTAATATTGCTAAGTCAACTTTAGCCGCTAGATAACATTGAGAAATAATAAATCCAGACACATAATTTTTATTTGACCCATGATCAATCTTCTCTTTTTATAACTAAGCAACGAGGAAATGCTTTAGCCTCTAATATACTAATTCGTCTTTTTTACAACGCCTACTAAATATTTTAAGGTAAGCGTCAATTAAAGATCAACAATTATTTTTACTTGTCTTTCTGATTTATAAATTGCCACCTAATTTAATAACCGCTATTCAGCCACAGATTTTACAACTTATCACCATTTTACGTTTTATAGCTTCAAAACTAGCTCCTCAAAAAAATTAAATTGAAACTTCAATTTACAACATCATATATTATTATCTCTCCTCTATTAGCATGTGAAATAATAGATCATAATTCTTTTATCGTGAAAATGGCCACCGCACGATTTGGTGCGACTGCGCCAGATGACAGCGACCAGCCATTTGCACCAATCAGAGAGGGCCATTTATTTATTTTTTCAACTTTATTACAAAAAAGTAAAAGGCGGCCTTAAGAGTGTATCACGTCCGCGCGCCCGACCGAGTTTAGGTATTTGATAGACCGCAGCTGGCTGTGTGCAAGTCACACGCACACATCGACGTGAGATTGCCGCCAACCCGAAGTAATAAGTGACAGGGATCCGGCAAAGGATTTGTTGGTACCTATATAATTTTTTTTTCTTGCTTTACGGTAATGAATACTAAAAATAAAATTACGACCATTTTCTCATGTAAAACATACTTGGCGCGACTTGGCAGTAAAATGGACACGAATGCCGCGACAGAAAATAGCATGACCGTCGTGCCAGGATGCTAAGATGTTAAACATCTGCCTGGCATCCCATGAAGGCCAATTTTTCGGGATGAGGTTTACAAAAATAGTATTTTTGGATCCAAGATGGCAGACAACTTTTTTTAAATTTTGCAATATGGGTATCGTTTTATAAGTGTTTCAGTGCGCTGATTACGAAAATAACATTTATTTTGGAGTCCAAGATGGCAGACAACTTTTTTTTCACGTTTAAAATATGGGTATGGTTATATAGGTATTTCGGTGCGCTGATGACAAAAATAACATTTATTTTGAGATCCAAGATGGCGGACAATTTTTTTTTTTAATTTTGCAATATGGTTAACATTTTGTAGGTTTTTGGGGACGCTGATGACGAAAATAACATTTATTTTAAGATCAAAGATGGCGGACAATTTTTTTTTAAATTTTACAATATGGGTATGGTTATAGTATAGGTTTTTGGGGACGCTGATGACGAAAATAACATTTATTTTGAGATCCAAGATGGAGGACAGTTTTTTATTTTATTTTACAATATGGGTATCGTTTTATGGGTTTTTGGGGACGCTGATGACCAAAATAACATTTATTTTAAGATCAGCGTCCCCGAAAACCTATTAAACGATACCCATATTGTAAAATAATAAAAAAACTGTCAGCCATCTTGGATCTCAAAATAAATGTTATTTTCGTCATCAGCGTCCCCAAAAACCTATAAAATGATACCCATATTGTAAAATAAAATAAAAAATTGTCCGCCATCTTGGATCTCAAAATAAATGTTATTTTCGTCATCAGCGTCCCCAAAAACCTAGAAAACGATACCCATATTGTAAAATAAAATAAAAAACTGTCCTCCATCTTGGATCTCAAAATAAATGTTATTTTCGTCATCAGCGTCCCTAAAAACCTAGAAAACGATACCCATATTGTAAAATAAAATAAAAAACTGTCCTCCATCTTGGATCTCAAAATAAATGTTATTTTCGTCATCAGCGTCCCCAAAAACCTATATAACCATACCCATATTGTAAACTTGAAAAAAAAAACTGCCCGCCATCTTGGATCTCAAAATAAATGTTATTTTTGTCATTAGCGCACCGAAAAACCTATAAAAACATACCCATATTGTAAAATTGAAAAAAAAAGTTGTCCGCCATCTTGGATCTCAAAATAAATGTTATTTTCGTAATCAGCGCACTGAAAAACTTATGAAACGATATACATATCGCAAAATTAAAAAAAAAGTTGTCCGCCATCTTGGATCTTGATTTAGATTTATTTTGATTTTTATGATTTCGATTTCTATGATTTCGATTTATTACGATTTCTATGATTGCGATTTATTACGATTTCTATTTCATCAAAAATTGTCGGCCATCATTCATGAGTATAAAAATGGTACCTATATAAATTTTAAAAAGATTAAAAGTAATAAATATTTAACTCTGATCTACATTACTCTCTGCTGTCTGTGAATACATGAACACGCGAAAATTAAATGCCTCCCGAGCAGCAGAGCGACGTGGATTCCCCTTGACTCTTACCGGCAGACTGATTTTTCGTGGGCTTGGAACTCGTATATATTGAGCGATGGCATTGCCATACAAAAATGTATGGGGAATTTCTTAGTGAATTGTTACGATATATAATATTTTTTTCCAGTTATTTTTCAAAAATCTAAAACGAGCATCTTGTAGCTAGTTTAATAAACTCGCGATTTAACATTATGTAGAAATTATAATTTGTGTTTTACATAATGATTTCGTTAAAGCCGTGAACCTTGTTTTTCGTATTTTTCGTGTTTTCTGGAAGGTATTTACGCAAAAATAAAAGGCAAAATATTTTTATCTGTCTCGTATAAGTAGTAGCAGTTATTTGAGAAGCCTATAGTACTATTTTTATTATCAATAATGATCTAGTTTTGGCACCAGGGTCAATTCAGTAACGCCTGTTTTGACTAAAAACGTGTGATGCAGGCTTAAGGTGAAAGCCAAGCTTTGGCTGTCCATACATTTTGTTCTACAGCAATGCTCTAAACTTCGTTAATGATTCTCATAATAAAATTGAATTTCCAATTCTTATGAAGTAATTGTGCTCTCATGTTGAATTTAACATAATAATGTATAATAATTTACGAGAAAAACGGCATTTAAAATACGACAAAAATTGAGATTCTTGTTGATGTGTGCGTAATATTTTGTGACATTTAGGGGCGACGTCTAGCAGATTTATTACAAACTACTGACTACTACTATTTATATAAAAGCACTTTGAGACCTAAATGCATGCTACCTCGATGTTGCTTGCCTTGACAGCGCCATCGGCTGTACGTGAAAAACAAAAGAAAATCATGAAATGCTAAAAAATTATAAAATAGCGTTTCAATATTAAATACAATTTAGGGTTCAATATACTTATTTTTATGAAAGATTTTTTATGGTGAAATTTAAATTTGATTACTGGGACTTTTGGATATCAAGACAGGCTATCTAAATATGACATCTGGACATCGCCTGTACATCTGGATGTGATGTCCTGGACTTTATGTCCTGCTGTCCAGGTTTTCGTATCCACATGACCAGACTCCCACGTCTTCAAATCTATATGTGCAGGTGATGTCCAGATGTCCAGGTCTTCAGCTCCACATTTTCAGATCTTCATTTCCAGATGTTCAGGTGATCATCTCCTGAAGCTTTGGTCTTCATATTCAGCTGTCCAGCATTTCATATGCACATGACCAGACACCCAGGTCTTCACATCCAGATGTCATATTCAGATATCCCTGCCTTCATGTTCAGGGGTCCCAGTTATCAAGTTTAAATTTCACTATAAAAGGATCTTTCATAAAAATACGTACTGAACCCTAGATTTAATATATTATAACAAGCTTGCCATTACGTATATGACTGGACTGGAATATTTGTGCGAATTCATCTCAGGCATTCATCGATACGTTGTTGCCGATCTGTGCGAGGTGTAAGATGGCAACGTTGCTTTTTTTTACCCAAAAAGATAAATTCTTTTTCAATCATAAGTTTCGTTCTGAAACTTAAACAATTTAATTTTGAAAATACTTTTATCAAAAGACATTATAGTAGGTAGATATTATACACGTAGGTATTCATTTACAAAAAATAAACTATTGGAATATGTGCATACATTTATATTTAGTTTCAAAGAAAACAAATATTACTGATTAATTATTTTTTAGTTTGCATTTCACAACATGTTTTCTGAACGTCTAATTTAATCCTAGAACTTCTAGGGCACGAAGTATCGATACTTTGAATTATCGATAAAGTCGAGGTGGGCTCGACCTCCGTGATTTATATTAATTATTTTTTTTTCCGATTTTATTTAAATACATTTCATTGAAAGTGTGATTATGTATTGACCGTTGACAGTGCTGAATGTAATCGATCAGATTCGGATAAGTATTAACAAATTATCAATTAAAATGTAAATAAGGTACCTGTGTATTACTTTTTCACTTTATGCATAAAATACGCATTTATTATTTGCAGATTTATTTTTACACGACTGACCATAAAAGGAGTGTTATGTTTTCAGGGTTCATGTATGTATGTAAGTATATATGTAAGTTTCTTTATTCCACCATAAGTCCTGAATGGCTTAACAGATTTTGATGTGAGAGGTATTTTTAGATTCCTTGCATTCCTCCGAGTGACATAGGCTATATGACGTCATCATAAAAACAAAATGGCGGATTATATATGCGATAAATAGCAGACCAAAAAACAATAAAATTTGATCAATCTTATCGAGTGGGGTATCAAATTGAAGGGGCGATTTGAAAAATGTATATTACTTATATGTTTATACAGGGTGATTTTTTATCCGAAGGATATATTTAATCCTACGGTAGGTCATGCTGGCATATAACTACAAAAAATATTAACTAATAAAAATACTTGTAAATAACTGAGAAAAACTTTGTTAAAGTTTCATGAAAGTTTTCCGAACGTATGGACACCCTTGCGTGCGGTTGCGGTTTCAACTTATTTACGCGTGCGAAACAGGTAGGTATGATCCGTTTTCCCTTCATACTTTATCCTGGCTTAGGACAGGCAAAAATACCTAGGTATGATTAATAGTTAGGTATTTGTTATTTATTTTAATACAAATGTGAATTGTAAGTTAATTTATTTAAGATAATGATGTAATACAAGTTATCATAAACCTAAGCATTTTTGGCGTATTTAAAAAGGGAATCACACCTATTTACAATGATGAATATTATTTACACTTGTTTACAATAAACGACTATTTACACCTAATTAAATTTTACACTACTCCTAAAAATTGTTCGAAATGACCGCCACCTCGCTCAATGCATAGATCGGCACGTTTGCACATATTGTTTTTTAGTCTAATAAGGACAAACGGATCACTGCGTACTTGGTTAAAGGCATCCGTGATGCGTGCCTTCAACTCATCCCGGTTTGAGTACTCCGTAGCGTATACGAGTTTTTTTACGTGACCCCACAAATAGAAATCTAATGGGGTGAGATCGGGAGAGCGGGCCGGCCATGGCACGGGCCCTCCTCGACCTATCCACCTGTCGCCAAAATGGGTATCTAGGAACTCACGCACTCGTACCTGATAATGCGCGGGCGCTCCATCGTGTTGGTAGTAAAGATGACGTACGACACTGAGAGGCACTTCGTCCAACATTTCATCCACCACACTTTTTAAAATGTCCAAATATGATACACCATCAAGTCTACCATCAATAAAATATGGGCCTAGTACAAAGTTATTTAAGATGCCCGCCCACACATTTACACTGAATCTGTGTTGAAATGAGTCCTGTTTCGTCACATAGGGATTCTCACAGCTCCACCAATGTTCATTATGCACATTGAAGATACCCATTTTTGTGAACGTTGCCTCATCGGTAAATAATATGTTTTTGTCTAGATTAGACAAAAACCAGCGGCAAAAATTAACCCGTGGCTCGTGGTCATTGACCCCGAGCTCTTGTACAGGTAAATAATGATATGGGTGCATCCCTTCGTTGTGGACGAGATTCCATACAGCCGACTGAGATACGCCGAAATAAGATTCAGCAATTCTAGTACTTCCATTCGGGTCATGCTGGAAGTACTCGATTATTGCTTCCTGGATGTCGACAGGATGTGGAGCTCTACCACCTCCTCGAGCATGTCTTGGCACAGTAAACTGGCCATATTCTCTTAGGCGTTGGTTGACACCTAACATCAGGCTGTACGAAGGTACTTGGCGATTAGGATACAACTCTCGATACAGACTAATGGCTCCTCGCACACTATCATTTGCTACCGCGTAGGCACGCACCATGTCCCAATACTCTTCATTGGAGTAATGATAAGGCTCTGGATTAGACATTTTCTTTGATTAAACACTGTATCTACACCTTATTAACCGAAACACGATAGCGCACGCGACTACGTAAGCTGCGCGGCGGCAACGGGGCGGCGCATTAGCATAGACTGAGGGCGGTGTCCTGTGATCCTTGGGCACGCGCCGCCCGGGGTGGGGACGCGGCTAGCGCGGGGTGCAGGCGATACTGAGTACTTTCTTTCGGCGGCTCGTCACGTGTCGGCCGCGTGTGATCTTTTCGCGCGCTCGGTGTCCATGTAAGCGTTATTTAATTGGATAAATATGAAAAAAATAAAGACATTTTTTTTTTCGCTAGTTGGGTCGAGAATTGAATACCACATACCCTCCTTGAATATGTCCGTCGGATAAAAAATCACCCTGTATATAGGTATACTTTTTGAGTAAAAACTTGTCAGTCGTGTTTTTTATTTTTAATAATTAGCTTGTTGCATATTTAAAAACGATATTAATTTATATCAACAATAAAAGATATCGATATTCGTCGTGGTATCGATGTAAGTCTACACTATATACATATCTATCTACTAGCGTTGCAGGACTATCGATAGTATTGGCACGTGTCAAATGTCAATACTGTGGCAGGAAATGCACAGCACAAGTGTTTCTTTATACACTATAATCGGGCCGAAACCTAAACTCCCGTATGACGTATGTCAGTTTGACAATAATAGTGATGTACCTAAACACGAGTCGCTACGATTATTAGATTTTACGTAAAAATAACAAATCCAAATAAAATAATTATTTTAATTAATCAGAAGTCTGAACCATCAAAGTAGCTGTCATAGTCACTAACATGGATAATAAATTCATAGTGAATAATATTATCTACTCTGATTTTACGATTCGATACGATTGCGTGAATTCTTGTCCCTCTTTCTATTTTTTTTTGTATTGCCCTAATGTTATTTTTTTTTAATTTTAAGTTATATTCAGCATTTAAAAATCAATAACAAATCTTATTAAATAATTCGAAAAATTAAACGATGTATCGCGATTTTTTATATTTTTACTATTGATTTATTGTAGCCGGATGCAATGGAACTCTCTAAACGGGCAAGCCGGAAGTTCAAATACTACATTTCCGCGCATAGATTTAAAAATCAAAAAATTCGGAACTTCATGGGCTTGACCCTGATGACACCTGTCATACGGGAGTTTAGGTTTCGGCTCGATTATAATTCTGTAATACAAAAACAAAAACTGTAACACAGGTTTGTCGTGATGAAGAATTTATAATCACCATCCATCATTCCAAGCAATGAAGGAGTCATCATGAATAATGACTGCAATATTTAACAATTTATGTTGGAAAGGAATAACTATACCTAATCTTTTGTTTTCTTTAATAAAAAAAAGTTCGGAAAATAAATTTCCACTTCATTACTAAAAATAAAAGTCAACAATATGTACTATTTAGTTTTATTTAAAAAATATAATTCTAGTCATACAATTCAATAGAACATTATGACCATAACGTCTGCGGTGCTGCTTGCTGATTGATTTTTGAAAATGGATGTTCGAACTATTGCTAGATTTATGTTGGGAATCTAAGAGGTGGTGAAATCCAAACTGCTGAAACTATTGGTAGATAGGTATTTAAATTACAGTTTCTTATTACTAATTATGATTTTGCACTACTGAACTAGTGCCTCTCCATTACTGAAGGTTGGCCGTCAGATTCGCAAACTCTTCTCTGTTCGTCGCTAAGCGAAACAGCTCCTCAACCGTGGTGACTCTGGTCCACTCACATATGTTTCTCAGCCATGATTTTTTGCGTCTTCCAACACATCTCTTGCCTTCTATTTTTCCCATAAGTTGAAGCAGCTGATATCTGTTGTGTCGCAAAACGTGTCCCAAATATTCAACTTTGCGCTTTTTGACAGTTTGCAACAAAAGTCTAGACATTGCAACGCGCTGGAGGACGTTTTCGTTGCTGAGTCCAATTGATACGAACTTGAACTACATAGGTACCTATATTAATTCTCATAAATATATTTTTTTGCTTTCTTACAAAATATGACAATGACAAGAAGAAATTATAGGTTATTTTTCGCTCTATGTATTTTTTAAATTTCTTTTTCTTTTTTCTTATGCTGCCAGCCAGTCCGATTGGCATTATTGTAGTTAGACACTCTTTTGAAATAAGTGCCATCTAGTAGCGTATTTTTAAATTTATAACAATGCTTTGCGCTATATTTAATGTCATTTTGAAAGCTCTCGTCGTAGTGTGAGTGAGTGTAGAGATACGAAGATTCATGGCAGATTGTATTCTAAAGCTTTTTTTTCATTATGTTGACTGAAATATAATCGTAGGCCATAAAATAAATAAAATAGTATGTTTACCGCTCGCCTGTTTACCGCTCGCCAATTCAAAATGTTTGCCTATAAGTACTGCAACAACGCAACAAAAAAAATAAAACGGAAAATGTTGCTATCAACGCCATCCAGCGGAAATTGTTTAATGAACAGCCCTTCGCTTTATCCTTAAAGACAGTAAAAACAGTTAAAGGCAGTAAAAAACTTAAAGCTTAGGTGTGGCTAAATTGATTCGATAAGTAGAAATTAGAGTACACTATCAATCACCACATTGGATCGAATACTTATTGAAAGCATTCGCCGTTAATAAGCGTTGCTACAGACGATTTAGACAATAGGAACAATGCACAAACCACTTACCATGTAGGCAGGCTTCGAGCACGATTCCTCACGAATAGTTCTTCCTTTAGACACCTAGCCGGCCAGCCACACACGATTATAAAGTTCCAAAAACACTGTTGAGCACTTGAAGTTTTATTAAGAATAATTGAGTAAAATGTAATGTTTGATGCGCGCGCGCCTTCGCTTTCACGTACAGACACGGAGAGGTTTTTACTGGTTCGTACTTAACTTTCTGCTACCAGCCTATGGCGTTGATCTCTCAGACACCGGTAGGATCTGCGCATGCGCCAGCGGAAGTCCGGGCGCCCCATTGGCTAAATAGAACTGCAGCACAGCGAATTGTGATGATTGATAAGTGCATCGGTAAGGCGCGCGAAATTCAAATTGAAAGGTAAACAAGATTTGCGTTGAAAACGGAACATTCCGCCCACCAAAATACCAATAGGATTTTCCCAGAGTAAGAATAAGAAACGGTAATTAACGATAAATATGTTTAAGTTATTATTCTAAACTTAAAAGCTAACAAATGATAAGTTGAAACGATTATACGGAGGGTAGAGGACATAGTTTGACCAAAGGTCTCTTAAGCGAGTGATCCCTGGCTGTTCTAACGGTTGCGACTCGAACTACCCCATCAGGGCCAGGATGCAAGGAAACAACTCGTCCTAATGCCCATTGAAGAGGAGGCCGATTGTCCTCTTTTATAAGTACGATTGAGTTTACAATTAACGGTGTTGAGTCCGTGGTCCATTTTGCTCGCTGAGTTAACCCATGTAAATATTCATTTTTCCAGCGTTTCCAAAATTG
The DNA here is from genome assembly GCA_018467065.1 of Ephestia elutella. NCBI lineage: Eukaryota > Metazoa > Arthropoda > Insecta > Lepidoptera > Pyralidae > Ephestia > Ephestia elutella. The sequence goes on along the minus strand of CM031570.1, from coordinate 9,277,226 downwards.
TTGTTGAAAAGATTGGATAAGTTGCCATCGATTTAGTCGATTGATTTTTACGTCCTTGTAGTCGAAGTCAGGAACTGCTGTAAGAGGTTCCAGCGTTAAAAAATGACCGGGCGTAAGAACGTTCAAATCGTTGGGATCCGAGCTCAATGGACACAAAGGCCGCGAATTTAAAATTGATTCGATCTGAGCGAAGAGTGTGGTAAGCTCTTCAAACGTTAAGACCTGATCGCCAACAATACGGTACAAATGACTCTTTGCGGCTTTGATTTGGATTTCCCACACCCCTCCAAAGTGGGGAGCAGAAGGTACGTTACGTTTAAAATCTATTTTTTCCGCATGAGAGGCTTGTTCGATACCTGACGCTAGTTGTGAACTTGCACCAACGAAATTCGTACCGCAGTCAGAGTGAATAACATTGCAGCGGCCGCGACGAGAAACGAAGCGACGCAATGCCGCGATGAAGCCGTCAGTCGATAAAGTAGAAACCACCTCAAGGTGCACTGCTTTTGTGCTCAAGCATACGAATAAACACAAGTACGCTTTATCGATTTTAGCACCACGATGAAGCCCGAGCTTAATTCGAAAAGGCCCTCCTAGATCGACACCTACGACAGAGAAGGGTTTTGCCTGATTGACACGAAAGGCCGGAAGGTCGCTCATAAAGGGTTGCAAAGGTTTCGGTTTAAGACGGTAGCATCTTATGCATCTTGAAAGATGATGACGTACAGCATGCTTTGCCGCAAGTATCCAAAACTGTTGTAAAATCAGATAGTTGGTTGTGTTCAGACCGGGATGAAAATTGTTTCGATGAATAGATTCGATTACAGCTGATGTAAGAACACTCTTTTGGGCAATAATGCGGGATACTTATGTTCGAAGTCAAGATCGGAGCGCGATAGGCGCCCGCCTACTCTGAGTATACCCTGCTCGTCCAAAAACGGGTTTAGTTTACGAAAACTGCGAGGTAACTGTATCTTTGATTGTAATTTGGATATGACATCCAAAAAAACAACGATGTTGGAAATGTTTGACGATAATTAGTAACGCACGATGACGCTCAGCGTCCGTTACGAAAAAGATTATCTGATCGCGGAACAGTGTTACGCATGTTATTACAAAACCTGCGAACGTAAGCGATAATGCGACAGATTTTATCTAAAGAAGAATATTTTTCGAATAGCCGATCAATTATAGACGTGTGATTAACGCTTTCGATTTGATCCGAAACGAGAACCGTGGTGCGACGCTGCTCAGAGAGCACCGCATTGTCATCGTTTGAACGATTTTTCGATGTATCGATTGGCCACTCAGACTGTGGTTGAGACAACCATTCTGGGCCCGCCCACCATAGGGCATTGTTTAGCAAATCGTGAGGCAATTGCCCACGCGAACAAACATCTGCAGGATTTGTGACAGATGGTACGTGCCTCCAGCACTCGGTCGGTACGATATCTTGAATGTGACTTACGCGGTTTGCAACGAATGTCACCCAGCGAGAAGAAGGAGCTCGCAACCAGGATAAGGTAACGGTGGAATCACACCACAGATAAGTGTCATGGACAGGAATCCGCAGCGTGTCCTTGACAAATTTGATAAGGTCTGTAAGCAAAACTGCACCACACAGCTCTAAGCGAGGTAACGATTGACGTTTTAAAGGAGCTACACGAGCCTTTGCACATACGAGAAAGACGCGAACGGAGCCGTCAGACTCGATAACACGCAGGTATATAACGGCGCCATATGCTGCTTCGGAGCTGTCACAAAATCCATGCAGTTGATATGATTGAGCGCTATCGGTAGCGTATTTACGTGGAATTTTAAGATTCCTAACTTGAGGAAGCTGTTCAGAGAACTTTTCCCATTGAGAGATAATTTCCGATGGGGGCTTATCATCCCATGAAAGACCTAGAATCCAAAGCTTTTGAATAAGACATTTGGCATGAATTGTCAAAGGAGATAGAAAACCCAGAGGATCGAAAATTCTGGCAACCTCACTCAAAATCGTTCGCTTGGTGCACGGTTGATTAGATGGATTAACGGTAAAGACGAACGAATCCGAAGCAGGCTCCCACTTAAGGCCCAGAACCTTGATAGTTGTGTCTTCAGTTTCGGTAAAAGTGATTGCTTCTGAAAGACACGCCTCCGCGGGAAGATCGCTAAGTAGCTCGGGTCGGTTACTCACCCATTTTCGGAGCTCAAACGAGCCAAGACCGAAAAGAGCGATGAGTTGAGTTTTGATTTCTCTGGCGTCCTTCAGCGATGAGCTTCCGGATATGACGTCATCAACGTATATGTCGGAAGTTAAAACGGTTTTGGCCTTTGGGTACTTGTGACCCTCATCGTTGGCCAGTTGCTGAATAGAGCGGCACGCCAGGAATGGAGCGGAAGACACTCCGTACGTTACGGTATTTAATACGTACTCTTGAAGAGGCTCATCTGGGTGAGCTCGCCAGAGAATACGTTGATAATCACGATGTTGAGGAGCTAGGTTGATTTGACGGTACATTTGGCGCACGTCTGCCATGAAGACAATTGCGTGCTCACGGAAATGAAGAAGGATCTCTACGATATTTGATTGTAGCTTCGGTCCCGTCAGCAGCGAGTCGTTTAGCGATTTGGAAGTTGCATCTTTAGCCGAGGCGTCGAATACAACGCGAAGCTTCGTTGTAGCGCTGTCGGGACGTAGCACACAATGGTGCGGTATATAATACTTGCCTTGACCCATTTGCTTGGCAGGTACCAGAGTCATGTGACCACTGTCGATATAGTCAGTCATGAACTCCACGTATTGTTGGTTTAAATTGTGATCGCGATACAGACGCCTTTCAATGGCATGAAAGCGTCGTAAGGCTATCTTCTCGAGAACCTTCAAAGACTGGCTCCTCGTCGTCCTTGAAGGGGAGACAAACTACATATCTACCTGTCTCGTCACGGTAGTGATTACTGAGAAAACTATTTTCACAGCGTTGCTCTTCTGGGGTCAATCGGGAAGATTGTGGAACGTTATCGATTTCCCAGAAACGTTGAACAATTTTGTTTAAACTATCGTCTACGGTAGAAGGGGCTACTCCTAGTAGACTGGACGATGCGAGTCTGGACTTCCCAAGAAGAAGCCAGCCGAAGACTGAGTTGAAAGCTCGCGGTTGAGAGGCGTTACCCTTCAGACGTTGTTCGAGAAGTGACTCAGCAAAGACGTCGGCACCTAACAAGACGTCGATTGGACCAGGGATGTCAAAACCAGGATCAGCTAGCGGTAGTGTTTTGACCTCCTCCCATCCTTTCGTATTTAGCCTTGCTATCGGTTGATCTCCGCAAATGCTCGGTATGACGAGCATTCCCAGACGAAACTTTACGTTACAGTTGGTGCCAATGTCGCATGTAACAAAGCCACTGACTGAGGCAGGGCTGCCCCCTAACCCATAAACGTTGATATTACCAGTTATAGGTTTTAGATTTAATCGTTGAGCGGCGTGAGCCGTGAGAAAATTGTTTTGACTGCCGGTGTCAAATAACGCGCGAAATGTATGAAATTCACCAGAAGCATCACGAATCTGGACGAGAGCTGTTGCCAGTAACACGGTTGTGGTTACGGTTGGATCAGACTGAGTCAACGAATCCTTAGCCACTAAGGTCGCCGAGCTTGCCGCCGGCTCCTTATGTAGCAAAGTGTGGTGTTTACGTCTACATTGTCGACATGAAAACATTGATGTGCACTCTCGCACTGAATGGGATGCGTTAAGACAATTGTAGCACCATTTCTTTTCAGTGGCCACAGCCATGCGCTCATCTATTGATTTTGCCAAAAAATCATTACAGGCCGAGATGTGATGTTCATTGCGACAGTAGGCACATTTACGAATCGGAGTGCTCGAATTGTGAGCAGGTTTCGCTTGTTGTTTATCACCAACATTTTTATGAGTAGTGACGGTGGGAGCGACAAGCGAATGCGTGACGTTATGTCGCTTGAACTTCTGTGAAGTTCCCGGTGTGTCCTTTGAAACGTTAGCGGTTTTATTGGTAACAGTCGAAAAGTGCGTGTCGCGAATTAATGCTTCACCTTTAGAGTGTAAGAATGCCCTTAAATGGTTATACTGTGGAAGCTCAATATCGGTATGTTTTTCCTCAAACTCGCGTCTTAATTTGGTATCGAGTTTGGCCAGAACATTATAACAAAGAACAAAATCCCATTTATCGGTAGGTAATTTTAAAGTTTTTAAAATTGTTAAGTTCTCATCGATCGTGTCTAAGGCGCGTCGAAAATCTTGAGCGTTCGAAGTCTTTAAACTAACGTCCAAGATATCACGCCAGCACGTAAACGCTAATTCGCGTTTATCTTCATAACGGGACTTGAGAGCCTCGTACGCACTTAAATAATGTTCACTTGCAACAGGAAAAGTTCTAATGAACGATAAAGCATCACCACTTAAAACTGACACGAGATAGTGAAATTTCTCAATATTACATAAGGAGGTAGAATCATGTATCAACGCGTTATAAGTTGCAATGAACTCAGGCCATTCCTTGATAGCACCGGAAAAAGTTGGCAACGAAATTTTTGGTAACCGCATATTTCCACTGTGCGAACCGGTCAATGAATTATGTTTCGAAGTGTCAGCTTGTTGAGATGAACGTTGTTCAAATTTTCGTTGAATTGCCAACACTTGAAAATACAATTCGTCAAATCGATCCTGAAGTTCATCGTCCTCCTCATCGGCATCATCCTTAAGAAGGTCCAAAATAATAAAATGGGAGTCATGAAAACTATCAGCAATCGTTTTTATTTCATGACAATATGAAAGAAATAACCCTACTTGTGATTCATCGGTATTGGCTAAGGTACCTACTTCCAAAGCCTTCGTTAAGCGATTATATGCTATAGTTCGTTTACGTCGCAAACTGGGCAAATTATTAATAGTGTACGTATTTTCGATACCCTTTTTAATAGTAGGTTTAGATTTACGCCTTGATAGTAAAGACATAATTAATATCAAAACAATAAAAACTGATAGCAACAAATATTCGGATTCGATAAAAAAGTTTAGTTGCGAACGTCTTCAGCGAGACCGCGTTCACAAGAATCGACGAGAATCACTGGGGCGGTATTACACGACAACAGGTAATATTGTCACCTCGGTCACCTGAGTTTTAAATTGAAATAAATTAAATCGATAAGGATGAATTAAATGAGCATTAGAAACACTAAAAACGGTTTGCGATATTCGTTAATGTACGGTAAATAATAAAAAATAAAATAAAAATCAGTTTTTGTAAAAACAAAAAACTATGATTTTTAACCTAAAACGGTAATAATGAAAATGTGAACGCACCAAAATTCGTTGAAAATATGACACGATAAACGATACAACGTCACGATAAAAAATATTTCGTAATTTGAAACGAAATAACTTTTCGATAAATAAATATCAAGAGGAAACGTTGAACGGTTGGAAAAAAGTAGTCGAGTTATAACGAACTATCAACATAAAATTATGAGAAGGTGGATTTGCAATATTGTTTATTGCGAACGGTAAAACGGTAGATAATTTTATGCTAATAAGTATAAAACGACAAAAGAATTTATTTTCAACAAATATTCTAGAAACTGATGGAAGCCATCTTAAATCGATAAACGGTAGGTAAGGTACTCAACAAAACAAAATGGAACAAAGACTTGTTTTCCGATTAGTAATTGAAACAAAATGTTATGTTTATTCGTTTTAGCTGTACTAGTAAGTATAATAAGCGTGGAATACGGTAAATGAAGTAGCAATTACTAAATCGAATTGGTATTTGGCGGCAGACTGAAGGTAGGTATCCAAAGTTCCCGGGTTTCGGCACCAAAAAATGTGGCTAAATTGATTCGATAAGTAGAAATTAGAGTACACTATCAATCACCACATTGGATCGAATACTTATTGAAAGCATTCGCCGTTAATAAGCGTTGCTACAGACGATTTAGACAATAGGAACAATGCACAAACCACTTACCATGTAGGCAGGCTTCGAGCACGATTCCTCACGAATAGTTCTTCCTTTAGACACCTAGCCGGCCAGCCACACACGATTATAAAGTTCCAAAAACACTGTTGAGCACTTGAAGTTTTATTAAGAATAATTGAGTAAAATGTAATGTTTGATGCGCGCGCGCCTTCGCTTTCACGTACAGACACGGAGAGGTTTTTACTGGTTCGTACTTAACTTTCTGCTACCAGCCTATGGCGTTGATCTCTCAGACACCGGTAGGATCTGCGCATGCGCCAGCGGAAGTCCGGGCGCCCCATTGGCTAAATAGAACTGCAGCACAGCGAATTGTGATGATTGATAAGTGCATCGGTAAGGCGCGCGAAATTCAAATTGAAAGGTAAACAAGATTTGCGTTGAAAACGGAACACTTAGGACTTTTTCTACCAGTCAACTAACTGGGTAATGTAGAATCAGTAACGTGTAGAACCATTCGATTCATGTACATGAGTTATAAAATTTGAAGCCAATAGAATTACTATTTCTTCGATTATTGCCATATATCAATATTTTAGAAGTTTATTGCTTGAATGAATGTAAAAAATTTAGATGCTAAAAAATAATTACCGTGCTGAGTTATATTTAGAGTGGCTTACTAGAAGATAACTAGTGGCTAAGATAGCTTTATTCAGATGCGCGTCGATTGTGGCTGACTTAGTAATTTAGAAAGCAATTTATATATTTATATGTGAATAATGCTAATTAAAAGAAGTCAGTTTAATTAGTACCCGATAACATTTATCTCTATTCTCTACAAAAAAAAAAATTAAACCTCGCTATTATTGCTAAGTTAACTTTAGCCGCTTGATATCATTTATCTCTACTCTTTTTGGTGCAATGTACTTGTACAGTCATGTCATGTCCACTTAGTTAGCAAATAAACGAATATGAATAAATCGATAAAAAAAACATTAAAAAATAATAATAAATAAATAAACATAATACTTAAAAAAACATATGAATAAATTGAAACTTGTGAAATTCATAATCATAGAGTTATCACACAGAAATGAAATGGGAACCCATCACTTTATCGCAATTTACTTCAACGATTTTCATGTCCCATAAAACCATTCGCAGATATTTTAATACAATATGTAACAAATCCTTAAATCTGTTTACATCGAAATTTCATTCACACGATTATTCATTACGTACAAACACACTCTATCGTTATTTCTTTTCATATTTTATGTATTTCATCGAAATAATGAAACATCAAAGTTTTGTTACCCATAATTTTATTTCCACGTAAGTTTCAGTTTGCAATATATTTGAAACATCAAATATTATATTATTATGTTACCCTATATAGATAGATTAATCTGGTAGTATTGTATTGATCAACAGTAAATTTATAGCTAGTCCATTAATTATAAATGGATCACAAATCCGACTCAGAGCACCCCGACTCCACGTGGCTCAACTTTGTCATATACTAGAGTGTTATTCCTTCGCGCGGAACCAGAAGGCTCGCGAAGGAGGTCCTGAGAAAATGAGGGCACGAGGCCGAAGCGAAGCGAGGGGGGAGGTGGCGAGCGAAGCGAGCCGGCGACCTCTCGAGCGGAGCGAGGTTAAGTGCCCGAATGAATCGAAGGGCCGACGGAGCGAGTCTTCTGGTGGAGCCACCCAGAAATACTTGCTTGCTGCATGCTTGCATGCTTGCTGCATGCCTGCTTGCATGCTTGCTGCATGCTTGCTGCATGCTTGCTGCATGCTTGCTGCATGCTTGCTGCATGCTTGCTGCATGCTTGCTGCATGTTTGCATGCTTGCTGCATGCTTGCTTGCATGTTTGCTGCATGCTTGCTGAATGCTTGTTGCATGCTTGCTGCATGCTTGCTGCATGCCTGCTGCATGCTTGCTGTATGCCTGCTGCATGCTTGCTGCATGCTTGTTTCATGCTTGCTGATGCTTGCTACATGTTTTAAGCAACAACAAGCGAATGCAGCGTTCGATGAAACGTTACTGCGATTAAAAGTTAAGATGCGCATCGTTACATATTGAAACATGTTATTATAAATGGTTGCATCGATATCTTAATACATGTGTGAAATGTTAGTTTGATATATCGTTTTTCTTGGAATAGTAGAAATTTTATAACGTTTTTTTTAGGAAATGTTGTTTGATATTATGAAACTGCGATATTAAGTTTTTCGATGTTTTAAGAAAAAAATATATTGTCAAACGTGGAATAGTTTTCTGGGACATGATAATCGATGTGATAAAAATCTGTATTTTAATAGACACCCAAATGAAATACCTCGTTCTCAAAAGATGCGCATGCGGCGGATGAGCGCTGTGTTGTATGGGGAGCGGCGGGAACACTCTCGGCGTGTCAAAGGTGGGGCGCGGCGGGTCTACGGGCGGCGGGGCGGGGGCGGGCGCGGGGGCGGGAGCGGGGGCGGGGGCGGGGGCGGCGCCCGGCGACGCGGCCCGCCCCGGGGAACTCGTCAGGTCTATCACTGCACGCTGTAATAAAAACAATCAATTGGTATGTTCAAAAATCATTGGTGGTGAATCTTATTATGAATAGATAAGGTTTAATATTTTATGGGAATATACCCAGGCCTTAGGCCTAATATCAGGAATTATAATAATAAATACAATTTTTCTTATTTATTTTATAAAATACCTGTTTAATGTTTTCAGAATTATTCATATTCCATTAACAATTTGTTCTGACATATTCAATTTCAGCCATTGCTCTCATATTGTAATATATCTAATATCAGGTTGTGACTGCGAATTTACTAGTGTTCTCGGTTCTAAGTGATGTATAAGATGTAACCTGCACCAGTTTTTAAGTAAGCTCTTCAGCAATATACTTGATAAAACCGCAACATATCATTTAGTAGTTGTCTGACAGTTGAGCGGAAGCTCATAAAAAAAAAAAAACAAAAAGATGAAAAAAAAAACATTTTGGCCTAATACATTTTTTCTTAAACATTTCCTATGTACAGACATAAGACCAGTTATAGTTTTATTATATATATAGATGTACAGTTAGACCAGTTACAATTTTATTATACATAGAGAAGAGATAGAGATTGTATGTAGTAAATTTTATATTAGAATTAAATTATAAAAGTAGTTAAAACTTACCGGATTAGCGTCTTCCTCCAAAAGTTGCACATCATCATCTGAGCTTGAATCTGACACCCAGTCAAGTTGCAAGTCCGGTGCAGACAACACTGCATTTTGTCCAGAAGATTGATCTTCCTAAAAAATTATGAAGAGTCAAAATAAAAAAGCTAAAGCTACTAGGTAGACTGTAAAGGATTTCTAGATATTTGCTTGAAAAAGTTAAGGATTGTTTTTGTAGTTAAAAAAAATATTAGAGATTAAAAAAATAGATAGGTACCTATGTGTATATTTGTTCAAAATAAGATTAAAAAATATAAAACTTTTAAGTAGTGTTTGTAATATATTGGGTAAAACTAAACGCAGGCGTTTCCTGTTATCGCCGCCAGGCGTTTTGGGGTTCTCACACTGCTAGCGTGGATGGCGTCGCGTGTGGTCCGCCATTTGTATTGTCCAGGGCGATATCGGTTTGATTTTAATACGCGGAGCGGTCTCGCGTCTTTTGCTTGTTGTTTAGTTTGAGTGATAATTGTGAATTTCCTGTTTGTTAAATAACTATTGAATTTGTGTTTGTGAAAAACTCTGTTATTGTGACTTTTTCTTGTGAGAGGTGAAACGTGGCTGGCTGTTCACATCTGGCTGTTCCCGAGTGAAACTACGGGAAGAAATCTATTTAGTGGTTCTGGGGAATTGAGATCTCAAGGGTTAGGTAGGGTGATTAGGAATTCCCCCTTCCCGAAGACACTCAAGTTTGGATCCGAAGAGAAAGAAGATTTAGTTTGGTAAGTGTTCAATTGTAGTTAATTTATAGGTTAGGTTATCATATAGGGCCCTGTAGCTCCCTTCATAAGCTACGGTGGTAGCAGACTGCGTTAAGTTAGTTAGGTTTTAGTCGGGCAAACGTGGTGCCGCGTGGAGATTTTTTCCCGGTACTTATTTTTACCGGTGGTTTTTTCCCGGTGAAGTTCCGGTACAGAATTCTTCCCGCCGCTTCGTTTGTCCGGATTCTCGCTGCCACATTTTCTGGCAGCAGAGCGTAGTTGCTCTGCACATTTTCTGGTAGCAGAGCGTAGTTTATCTACCCTCTATTTGTTCGTTTGTAAAAAATAATTAATTGTTTGTAAAAATTATTAGATTTTTCTTAGTTTGTTTGTATAAGAATATTTGTAACCTTTTTTGTATTTGTTTGCGGTTTGTACCGTGCGTTCCGGGTTTGTGCCATTCTCATACCTACCGCGGTTCTTCGTGTAGTTGCTTGATTTTGTTGTTTTTTATTTACCTTTTGTTATTTTTTGTTTGTGACTTGACGCGATGGCGAAGGCCTCCAATGCTAGGGCGACACTCGCCAACGAATTGAGATGGTTTGTGACGGCCGCAGGACTCCTGTCCCGGAAGGACAGGGAGGGCGCCATACTGCTAAGAGCGGATCACCTCCACTCACGATTGATTAGCGCGGAAGCGGCCATGGTGGTGCTTACCGAAGCCGAACTTGCCCCGGAGGCCTACGCAGGTCACATGGCGGACATGGACCAGATCCTGAGTCTGCACGATGATATCGCGGAGGCGGTGACCGCAATAAGGGCGAGACAGGCTGGCGGACCAGCCCCTCGCACACCTGTTAGACAGGAAGGACCAGCGGTTACTGGTCGGCTCCCCACCCTTCAGCTGTCCCACTTTGGGGGTAGGATGGAGGAGTGGGTAGCATATAAAAATATGTTTGAGTCCCTGGTCGTAGCACGACAGGATTTGTCGAAGGCCCAGAAGATGGCCTACCTCCTCTCCACTCTTGAGGATGAAGCGCGGTCGCTCATCCAGCACCTCCGGGTGGAGGACGACCAGTACGATACGGCTTGGGAGTTATTGAACTCCCGCTACCAAAACTTACGTTTGTTAGCGGATGCGCACGCCGCACAGTTGATGGCCCTGCCCAAGGTGGCCAACAGGGCACAGTTGCGCCTGCAGTTGCTCACGCCCGTTACAGTGGCCTGTAACGCGCTCCGCACACTGGGGCTGCCGGTGGACCAATGGTCCTTTTTGCTGGTGCACATTGTATTGGGCAAATTACCCAATGACATCCGCTCGCGATTTGAGCGCGAGAATGCGGAACGGGATAGCACCACCCTACCAACATTCACTGACTTGGTGAAGTTTTTGGAGTTTGAGGCACGGGCTGCTGAGAATACCATGACGGACTCAGCGCCATCCAGAGCGCCTGAACGTAGGCCCTTGGAACCCTCATGGCGAGGGAAGCCCCAACAGGGACGGCAACCGCCACCGCGTGGAGCTGGTGTGCGGGTTGCGCACACGGCAGCAGTCGCGAGGGACGCGGACTGCCTGCAATGTGGCCGGATGGGCCACAGCCTGCTACAATGCAGGGACTGGCAGAGACTGCCAGTACAAGATAGGCGCCGCATGGCAAAGCGGCATGAACTTTGCTTTTATTGTTTGGGCGGTCACTATGCACGTGACTGTCCCAGTGCCATACCATGCAGTGCATGCCGTGGGCGGCACCACGCGATGCTTTGCATGAACCGCAACGGGGATGGCACCCGGATGTTGAGGCAGGGGTCCCCTATGGGCGGGGGCGCTCCTGCGCGAAGCCCTCCACCACCGGACGGAGGACGCGGCTTCGCTCGTCGCACCCCCCCTCGGGAGGGGGGTCGCGTACCTGCGCGGGTCTTGGCGGACCGGGACCACGCGCCCCAAGGTCATGGCCAGTATGTAGCTGGCCAGGCCCCGGATAGGGCCCCCATGGGCGGGGGCCCTAGATCGGACGTGAGAGTGGGGACACCCCCCTCCACGCGGGTTGCCACTACCCACCACATGCAGCCGCAGCGGTTTTCTCCGCCGCTGCACGAGTACCCACGGCTGGAGTACCACCCGCCGTACCATATGTATGGCCGGGCCGCGGGTTATGCCCCCCCTCAGATGGGGATGTGCACTCGCCCGCCATATTATCCGGGTCAGTGGCGCGCCCCTGGTTTGGAGAGAGTGGGGAGCCCGTAACTAGCTTGCTCCCTTGCTGGGACAGAGCCGCGGACGGTTCTGCTCCCTACCGCGGTGGTCCGCGTATGGGGTCGTGGGGGGGAAGCCATTAATTTGAGAGCTCTGTTGGACTCAGGGGCTCAAAGCAGTTTGGTTACCACTCGAGTGGCACGCCAGTTAGGTTTAGTCGTGGAAGACTCGCCTGTGCCACTTCTTGGAGTTGGTGGCATACAAGTGAAGTGTCTGACGGGCCAGACACTTGTCACCTTTTCTTCGCTGAAGTCCTCCACAATGAGGATCACGACTTCGGCTATGGTAATGGATACCATTGCGGGTTGGCACCCCTCGACAGACATACCGCCGGGTGTGTTGTCTTTGGTTTCGGGTCTGGATTTGGCCGACCCCTTTGTCTTTCATCCCGGCCCAGTGGACTTGCTCCTGGGCTCGGACGTATTGGGTTGGATTTTGTTGGGTACACAGAAGGCTCTGGGTTCGTCTTCACTGATGGCAGTGTCTACGATTTTTGGTTTTGCCCTGATGGGCCCTGTGTTTGATAATGGCACCGCGGAGGAGCCACCGGTTGTCGCATCTGCGTCCTTGGCCAAGACCATGCAAAGGTTTTGGGAGGTGGAGGAGCCACCTATGAGTTCCAGGATGGATCCGGAACACGCTGAGTGCGAAGCCCTTTTTCGATCGACCACGGAGAGGTTGCCCTCCGGTCGGTTTGTAACTAGGTTACCCTTTGTTGCCTCTCGTCCTAGCCTAGGGCAAAGTAGGGCGCTTGCGGAGAAACGACTGCTGTCCATGGAGCGACGCATGCAGCGTGACCACGTACTTCGCGATAAATATATTGAATTTATGCGCGAGTACGAGGATTTGGGTCACATGTCTCCGGCTCGAGTTGATTGGAGCTCAACTGAGCATTATTTTTTGCCCCACCACGCGGTGGTGAAGGCCTCAACAGGCAAATTGAGGACCGTCTTCGATGGGTCCGCACCCACTTCGAACGGGGTTTCGTTGAATCTGTGTTTGCATTCGGGTCCCAAACTGCATAGGGACATAATTGACATCATCTTGAACTTTAGAAGACATCAAGTGGTTTTTGGTGCGGACATCCGGATGATGTTCCGCCAGACAGTCATACATCCTGAGGACAGGCGATTCCAGTTGATACTCTGGCGTGAGCGCCCTGAGGATCCTGTGACGGTGTATGAACTCAACACAAACACGTATGGTTTGAAATCTAGTCCCTATATCGCCATCAGATCATTGCTTGAATTGGCAGAGCGGGAACGGATCCGCTTTCCCCGTGGGGCTTCCGTGCTGTCACGTGACTTGTATGTTGATGACGTGTGCACCGGAGCCCAAAGTATTGAGGAGGCCCTCCTACTGCGGGATGAATTGATTGAAATATTGAAGACAGGTGGCTACGAGCTACGTAAGTGGTTGTCCAATGAGCCTAGAGTTCTAGAAGGGATCCCGGAGGATCACCAACAGAACCCTCACCTGTTTGAGGATGTGGATGATCCCAACAGGATAGCGGTGCTGGGCATGCAGTACCAGCCGCTAACCGATATTTTCACATTCCAAGTGGACTTGGAAATACCAAAGGTCTGGACTAAGAGAACGGTGTTGTCCGTAATAGCCCGTATGTTTGATCCAAGCGGTTGGATCAGTCCCGTGATATTCTCTGCAAAGTGTCTTCTTCAGAGACTTTGGACTTTGGGCGTCTCGTGGGACGAGCCGCTGTTTGGCTCTCCATTGGATGATTGGCTCGAGTTGTTTTCATCGATTAAGGAAGTCAATCGGATTGCCTTGCCTCGTCGAATATTGCCCCCGGGAAATATCGAGCCAGCCTGCATGGCTTTTGTGACGCGTCGGAGCGAGGCTACGCCGCGTCAGTCTATATGCGGACAGTTGACGCCGATGGCCGGGTCAATGTCTCGCTTTTGTTAGGGAAGAGCAAGGTCGCCCCCATCAGGACTAGGCTGACTATTCCCAAGCTTGAGTTGAGTGGAGCTCACCTTCTCTCTAAATTGTTGCATCACGTTGCATGTGAGCTGGCGGCCACGGTCGAGATACGGGACATCTTCGCCTGGTCGGATAGCCAGGTCGCGCTTGCATGGTTGCGCGCGGCCCCACATACCTTGGAGGTTTTTGTGGGAAATCGGGTTTCCCAAATCCAGAATATCGGAATTGATATAACATGGAGACATGTGCCGGGAGAGCTTAACCCAGCGGACTGTGCCTCCCGAGGTTGTACGGCACCAGAATTGGTGTCACACCCGCTCTGGTGGGGTCCAGAGTGGCTGATGGGATCAGAAACCTCTTGGCCTGTCTGTCAGACAGACGTTACTTCTTTGAGTTTGACTGGGCTCCGTGTACATGCTGTAGTCGCTGAGACGACGTCGGAGCCGGATTGGCTACTTGCTCGGTATAGCAGCTTGAATAAGCTTCTGGGTGTCACCAGTTGGATTAAGCGTTTCATACATAATTGTAGAAACCCACAGGCAAAGCGGTTGGAGCCGATTGCAGGTGCAGAAGAGCGCCGGAGCGCATTGTTGCATTGGGTCCGTGTCGTGCAGACCGGACGGTTTGAGTCAGAGCTTCATATTTTGCGCGAAGCACGCGCTAAGTTGAAGGGCGCGGTCGCTCGTTTGAACCCGTACATCGACTCGGATGGGCTTCTTCGGGTTGGAGGCAGGCTCCGGAAGGCGGATCTTCCATATGAGACTCGCCATCCTCTGTTGTTGCCCAAGGGCGGACCCTTGGTGCAGCTTTTGGTGTCTGATCGACACATTCGTAACGCCCATGCTGGGTGCAATGCTTTGTTGGCTATTTTGCAACGCGAGTTTTGGATTTTGTCAGCCCGAAGAGCAATCCGTAGTGTCCTGTTTCGATGTATTGCATGTTATAGGTTGAAGGCATCCACGATGCAACCACAGATGGGTGATTTGCCCGCTGATCGAATCCGACCTTCGAGACCGTTTGACGGCGTTGGAACCGATTTTGCCGGTCCCTTTTCGATCAAGGCTTCTCCCTTTCGTAATGCCCGTATTGTGAAGGGCTATTTGTGTGTATTTGTTTGTTTGGCCACCAAGGCTGTCCATTTGGAGGTGGTATCGGCTCTGACTACGGAGGCCTTCGTCGCCGCGTTGGATCGCTTTGTTTCGCGTCGAGGTCTACCTTCCCTTATTAGGTCTGACAATGGCACAAACTATAAAGGAACTGTAAATTATCTTAAGGATGTTTCTGTGTTTATTGATAAAAATTGTACTAGTTTAAGTCAAATTGCTGCTCAAAGGGGAATAACCTGGAAGTTTAGTCCCCCAAGTTGCCCCCATTGGGGAGGGATTTTTGAAGCGGCTGTGAAATCCGCAAAGACCCACCTCCGCCGCATTATCGGAGAAACGGCTCTAACTTTTGAAGAGCTGGCCACAGTGTTTTGTAAAGTTGAGGCGGTCCTCAACTCTCGTCCTCTCTGTCCGCTATCTCCAGATCCAAATGACTTGGAAGCTCTCACCCCTGGTCATTTTTTGGTGGGAGGGCCGTTGAATGCCCTGCCCGAATACCCGTGGAAGGATGAACGCGTATATCGGTTGTCGCGTTTTCAAATGTTGCAGCAAATGAGCCAGGACTTTTGGCGTCGCTGGTCGCTTGAATATTTGCATTTGCTGCAGCAAAGAGTGAAGTGGACAGACAGGACTGAGCCTCCCAGGGAGGGTGATTTAGTATTGTTAAAAGAGGCAAATTTGCCCTCATTGCTTTGGCGACGAGCTCGCATATTACGTTTGATTCTTGGCGGAGATGGCACTCCGCGTGTGGCTGAGGTGTTGGTCGACGGTTCGATTTTAAGGAGAGGTGTGACCTCTCTCGCCCGCCTTCCCGTAGAGTAAGCTAGCGGTCTGCTTCTCAGACCGGGACGGGGGGATGTTTGTAATATATTGGGTAAAACTAAACGCAGGCGTTTCCTGTTATCGCCGCCAGGCGTTTTGGGGTTCTCACACTGCTAGCGTGGATGGCGTCGCGTGTGGTCCGCCATTTGTATTGTCCAGGGCGATATCGGTTTGATTTTAATACGCGGAGCGGTCTCGCGTCTTTTGCTTGTTGTTTAGTTTGAGTGATAATTGTGAATTTCCTGTTTGTTAAATAACTATTGAATTTGTGTTTGTGAAAAACTCTGTTATTGTGACTTTTTCTTGTGAGAGGTGAAACGTGGCTGGCTGTTCACATCTGGCTGTTCCCGAGTGAAACTACGGGAAGAAATCTATTTAGTGGTTCTGGGGAATTGAGATCTCAAGGGTTAGGTAGGGTGATTAGGAATTCCCCCTTCCCGAAGACACTCAAGTTTGGATCCGAAGAGAAAGAAGATTTAGTTTGGTAAGTGTTCAATTGTAGTTAATTTATAGGTTAGGGTATCATATAGGGCCCTGTAGCTCCCTTCATAAGCTACGGTGGTAGCAGACTGCGTTAAGTTAGTTAGGTTTTAGTCGGGCAAACGTGGTGCCGCGTGGAGATTTTTTCCCGGTACTTATTTTTACCGGTGGTTTTTTCCCGGTGAAGTTCCGGTACAGAATTCTTCCCGCCGCTTCGTTTGTCCGGATTCTCGCTGCCACATTTTCTGGCAGCAGAGCGTAGTTGCTCTGCACAAGTAGTCAACATAATGTCTAAGTTTTTGTCTAGCACTCAAAAAAGTAAGGGAATTCAACATACTTAATATACATATGGTTTATAACCATTTTTTCAAACACATTTAGATAAGTTTCTGGCACTGAAAATAGTAAATAATTTAACTTATTACAAGTTTAATAATATGAAGCTTATATGAAAATAACATTCCTTTAGTTGAGTAATTTATCATCAATGATGATCATTTACCTGATTATTTGTAGGTCTATTTTCTGCCGTTTGTTGCTGAGCCTGACATGGTCGTCCTGAACTGGTGCCAGGCTGAGGCGAAGCATTTACAACTCTGTCCCCTGCAGCATTAGGGTCACAGCACTGGCTTGGGTTATCCTCCTTTTGGGTTTCACTTTTAACAGTCACATTTTGTTGCATTTCCAAAGGCCTTGGAGGACTTGGAGCTCCTGGTTCCACTTTCACATGAGCTTGACTACTTCTCTCAACTTTGATTGGACAAGCTACAGTTGGAGCAGGATTATCTTCCAACCTTTGTGTTTGTGCTTGTGAAGAGTCCGACTCCTGTTTGACATTTTGTGTCCCTGGCTCTTCTTTTACCTGGGATGTGGAAGGATTTCGTATAATTGGTTCTTCTGTGTTATGAGTGCAAGATGTATGCATTCTGTGATGATGGTGGTGATGGTGAGACCCATTGGCGTGGTGACAATGACTAGAATTGCGCCTATGTAAGTCATTTTGAATTCTGGTTAAATGGATAAGTGAACATGAATTGGGCATATGATTAATTCGGCAACCACAACCATGGTTATGAAGAGCACAACTCGAGTTCTCTTGTTTAATATGTATCACTGGTGGGTTTTGTGCACAGCTGTTATGGGAGGGCTGTGCATGAGGACAGTTCTGGCCGGTGCGCTCACTGCCACAGCTTTGTTCAGACTGCTGGATGTTGTCTGTGGCATCGCCACTAGCTTGAGTAGCCACATCTGCATGTTCACTTGGTTCTTTCTTAACATCAATCCTTACTGCCACATCATTGGTGCGGCTACAGTTCCCTCTGCTGTTAGCGCCACTGCTTCCAGCCATTTGGTGACCAGTACTTTTATCACATTGCTTTTTTCTAGGTGTAGCATTATCTTCTTCCTCTGAACTTACTTCTATGAAATAAGAACTACCTGTATTTCCTTTTGATTGTCGCCTCCTGGGAGATATGTTTAGTTTTCTACTAGGCCTTTCCAAATGATTGGAGACTTGATTACTAGCAATATTATTCTCACCAGGATGCATTTGATTATAATTATTAGGGTACAAGCTTGGGTAAGCACCAGGCATTTGATTGCCATCCTCCAGTTGAGTCTGATTAGGTGGAATTGTGTAGGGTATAGGATGAGACACATAGTTAGAATCATCACTAAGAACAATAACATTGTTTGAGTGATATGGAGCATATGAGTAGTCTTGAGCCGGTCTCACGCCTGCAGCATACTGAGAATAATTAGGGTAGTAGTATCCTCTTTGGCCAATAGGGACAGGTTTTGGTTGGTATCTAATGTTCACATCTGGATATCTCCTCGGGCCATTTACAGAAATCCCTTCAGAGTTGTCACCAAGTACATACCCTAAAGAGCTAGAACTATCAGGTAGTGGTTGATATTCTTCTGGTACAGGTGTATGGGACGGTATAGGATGAGAAAGAGGTGCCAAGTTTACTTCATAAGGACGAGTAGGAGTGGTTGAATTCACATAATTTGAGGAAACTGGCTTTGGAGTAATGTTTCTCGCCATTGGTGCAGCTTCAGATGATGTTGGCATTACTTCTACATCATCATCACTCTCTGCAAATAGTGCATCACACTCCATTTCTTCTGAAATATGAAAACAATATTCAACACTACCACACTCTAATCTCCTGTCTTTATACTGGGACACCACAATACACGCCACAGGTTTACAACCCCCAACCACTGCCATCTATATATCGTACATATAATAAAACTGTAACTGGTCTATGTTTGTACTAAAGAGATATTTTATCTGTCAAGTATGGAGTTAAAAATATCAAAGGCTTAACAATGACAACACAACCTGTTTCAGTGTCTATTGTCTTGATAATTAACGGGTAAGAAAAAAAAATCTTATAGAATTTTGGTCTGTCTGTATGATTGTACATGCATTATGCAAAAACATCTGAATGAAATTTGATGTAGTTTTCGCAGTAATATAGCTGAAAGTCTACCTTAAGAACTCGCACAGGTCAAGCACAAGCTTCGGTTTACCCTGAATGCATTTATGCTACAATGAGGTATACAAGCTAGCGCAAGTGGGTTCACACAATTGTCATAATCTTTCACACATCAACAGATTTGCATTGCAAATGAAAGAAATGGCAATAGTTTGTGCAACAATAAGGAGATTGCCAGCGCCTAGCCCATTTACTTCAAAGGTTACACTTTGTTGTAGCATGTAGTGTATTCATAATAGGCCCTAGCATTAATATAAATAAAAAGTATAATTATCTAAAATTATTTTTGTTTTTAAACTGGACTTTTGTTATGCGGTGCCTTGTCTACTACATTACAAATATACTTTTACTACATGTCGCATTCAGTGTACATACACAGGAGAACACTGAGTACTGAACTAATATGAGAACTGAAAAGAATCAATAATGCAGGGATATTAATTAATTCTTTCATATACAAGTAACTCGTTTATTTTATTTTATAGTGTGCATTTGGGCTCATTGTGAGGAGATCACGAAAAATAGAACCACTGACATAGCGTATAGATATTTACCATTTCGCGGAGGGTTATCAGATGCTGTAGACGTAAAAACTGTATCTAGGATGGCGGCCAATGATGACGGACCAGGGATGTCCCACGAGGATGACGACTGATCACCCTCGAATCCCTTTTCCGTCATTTTATAGCTCAAACATTAATCGTCATTGTTGTTTCAATAGTTTGACACACAAGAGTTGCTCACTTTCCACATCCAACATGGAGCACCATACGTTTTCACAATGAATGTAACACAATCAGAATTTTATTTTCAATTACTAATTGAATTTATACAATATTACCCTCAAAATTTGTATTTTTGAAAATAAATCGGGGAAACTCAGAATTAAAACGAAATACTGCGACTCAAAAACCAATTTTTATGATCGGTTGTGAATGAATGATGCATTTTTTTGCGACAAAGTGAGTGAAGGTGAATTGAAGTTTTTGTTAATTGATGGGTTTTTGTCTATGGTTTCATCTGACATTTGATTGAACGAATGAAAAGTTAAATGTGGGCAACACTGGAAATAAATTTCAAGCTTACTTTATCGTATTTAACATCGAGTCACTACATACCATGGAAGTAATAAGTACACTTACTACTTCCATGCTACATACACTTTATGGCCGGTATACACTTTAATTAGTGATTAGTGCGAGTGGCTTGTTTAGTGTTAAGTGTTTAGCAAAAAACACGTCAGGACAGTTTCTGTTTAGTGTTAAGTGTATAGTGATTAGCGAAGTACACGGCTAAACACGCGTTCTATTTTTTCTGCGAGTAACTCCTCCCGCGCGTCCCGCCTTCAACCCTCACTTGCTCTAAACACAAACTAAACACGTATGGACATGACTGTTATAGCTGGGGTCCTATTGGGCAGCAATGTATGGGGACGAATACAATTTTAGGTAATGCAATGCCACATGGTTTAGGATGTTATATGGATCAAACTGAGTTCATAAAACTCGTTAGCCACTCTCGACCCCACGTCAGGGGGGCGGAGCAGAGGGTCAAAGTTTCAAACGCCCTGCGCTCGAAAAAAAAATCTAGGGGCTACATTTGAGATACAAAGTCGAGTTTGGTGTCGTTTTCGGATAAATCGATGATGGCCTATTCATTGGGCATAATATTTTTGTAAGTATTCATAGAAAAAAATGACGTAACGCCTAAACTTATGTATAATCAGTGTTACAAAGTTACAAACAAGCCAGTATTTTTAAAGATTTTTATATAGAAGATGAATTTAAATAAGATAGCAACTAAAAGCCCAACTAATGTAGATTATAAAAACATAAATATCATTAAACTTTTTCACTAAAATGAATGTAAAAAAAAATTGAACGTACGCACGGTCTATGATGATCCGCGTCGAACAAGATACGAGCGAGGGCTCAATTGTCGACTCAATGGAGATTTTTCTTCATAAAATTCTCAGTAACAGCCTCAGTTTTGATGATTCCATATTATGAGTAGCTTTTGCCTGCGGTTTCGCCTCCATGAATTTCGTTTTTTACTCATTTTACTACCTTAGGGGTGGATTTTCTGAAATTATTTTTGAGCTTTCATTTTGACGAATTTTAGTAAAGTAAAAAAATGATAGAATATGGTTACACCTTAATTCCGACAGGAACTGACTGGACTGGTGGTGCCCCGTTTTACAAATGCGGAAGTAAGTCACAAAGTCCAGTCGGATGTTTGCTACTCCCTCACCTGAAATCTACGACGAAAGTCTGTTTGTCTGTTCGCTTTCACGGCTAAACCGCTGAACCCTTTTTTATGAAATTTTGTATGAATATAGTTAAAGACCCAAGCTCAAATATAGAGTACTCTTTTTTCAATAATCAACCCCCAAGCGAGTGCAATGGGGGGTGAATTGTTTAATCAATAAATACTTTTACGGCTAAACCGCTAGACCGATTTTGACCAAATTTGGTATGGATGTAGTTAAAGGCACGAGATCAAACGTTAGGTACTTTTTTTTCAAAAATTAACCTTCAAATAGTAGTATCAAAAACACATCAGGTACGCTTTTACTACTAAACCGCTGAACCAATTTTGATGAAATTTAGTAGGGATATAGTTAAGGACTCGAGGGCAAAAATAACTAATTTTTTCTCCAAAATTCATGCCCTGATGGTCAGCAGTGGGGAAAGAAAGTTCATGTCAAACACATATTTGTTACCCTTTCATGACTTAACCGCTAAACCAATTTTGATGAAATTTAGTACGGATATAGCTGAAGATCCAAAGTCAAATATAGGTAACTTTTTTTCAAACATCAAACCCCTATGGGCCGAAGTGGGGAAAGAAGGTAGTGTCGATAACACATCCTGTTACGCTTTCACGGTAAAACCGCTGAACCAATTTTGATTAAATTTGATGTGGATATAATTGAAAACACGAGGTCAAACATAGGACACTTTTTCCAAAAATCAACTCCCAATGTAATGCAATAATCTGTCTGACTGGCTTTTCGAAGCAAGTTCTGTTAAGCATTAACGAATATACCGCTTGGTTAATTTTGATTAAATTTGATATAGGTAGAAATAGTTATAGAACTCGAGGCCAATCAAATTAAAATCAACCCGCAAAAGTCCGCAATGGGGGGTAAAAGTCTGTATAAAAACATAATGATACTTTGTGCTGCGGGCAAGTAATTATTTATCTCAACATGGTCATTCTTGCAAATTTTATTCATTGTTTTGTGATTTTTATATCATTCTATATACCCGTAATCTATGTACAGTACATTTGTAAAATTGGACGGTGTTAATTTAATAACTGGTATATCAGCTCAGAGATGAAACTGCAACCACTGAATGTAGACATTTCAAATTTAATATTGTAGACATATTATTTATACGTACCGGTAAATGAATATAATTTTAGAAATTCCACTGTTAAGGTGGTAAAATTAGTAAAATAACGAAATTCATGCAGGCAAAGCCGAAGGTAAAAGCTAGTTATAATATGGAATCACCGAAATCGAAGTTGTTTCTGAGAATTTCATGAAGAAAACTCCACTGACTCGACAATAGAGCCCGCGCTCGTATCTCGTTCGGCGCGGAACAGCATAGACCGCGCGTACGTTCAATTTTTTTTTTACATTCATATTTGTGAATAAGTTTAATGATATTTATGTTTTTATAATCTACATTAGTTGGGCTTTTTAGTGCTATTTTTTTTAAATTCATCTTCAATATAAAAATCTTAAAAAATACGGGCTTGTTTAAATTTTGTAATACTGGTTCTACATAAGTTAAGGCGTTACGTCATTTTTTTCTATGAAAACCTACAAAAATATTATGCCTAATGAATGGGTTATCATCGATTTATCCGAAAATGACACCAAACTCGACTTTGTATCTCAAATGTAGCCACTAGATTTTTTTTTCGAGCGCAGGGTGTTTGGAACTTTGACCCTCTCCCCCGCCCCCCTGACGCGGGGTCGCGAGTGGCTAACGAGCTCTATTAACTCAGTTCGGGTCATATAACATCCCAAGCTATGTGGTATCTCATTACCTAAAATTGTAGCACTTTTCCCAATAGGACCCCAGCTATTAAGTGTTTAGTTTATATCAACACTGTTAAGTGTTTAGTTTATGTCAACAAAGTCAAAGTGTTTAAATGTAGGTACTAAACACCGCCTACTAAACAGTATAGGACATCACTAATCACTTAACACTAATCACTCTTAGTGATGTGCCCTTTCCGAAATTTTCGGGAATATTTGGAAACGGTCAGGACAGGAACCGTTCTCGGAAATATTCCCTAAAACGAAAATTGTTGGAAAAGTACCTAAAATATTTAAAAAAAGAGAATTTTCTTTTTGCAGCTGTCTTTAAAATAAGAAGATTGACAATCACTAAAATTTTCAAGAAAATCGGATGAAGGGAAATGCATATTTTCCATATTCCGGGGAAATTTTCCTAAGAAATTTCCGAGAAATTCCCAAGAAATTTCTTGAGAATTTCATTCCCAGAAAATTTTCCAAGAAATTTCGGAGAAAATTCCAAGAAATTTCTTGAGAATTTCATTCCCAGGAAATTTTCCAAGAAATTTCTCTGAAATTTCCAAGAAATTTCATTTCCAGGAAATTTTCATTCCTAAGAATTTTTCAGAGAAAAATATTTTAGTACTAACTGTTGCCCGCGGTTCCATTCGCGGCAAAAAGTCTTATGTTTTTCATAAAAACATTGAAAATCGTGAAATAGTGACAGACAGACTTTCGCAAAAAATTGGAAGAAAACGTTCCCGAAAATTTCTGGAAAGTTTCGGAAATTTTCCATGAAAGAAATTTTCGGAAACCGAGAAATTCTCGGCGGCACATCGCTAATCTCTCTACACACTTAACACTAAACACTTGACAAATCAAAGTGTATACCGGCCATTAGTTGACTTGACTGACAGTTGAATTTAAGGATAACATGACATGACTTGACTTATAGATAGACAGACAGATTATGACAGATATATATATTCACAATGGTGATGTGACTGAGGTTATTTTAATTTTGTTTTCGAGGGCGAATGTTGATAAAATAATATCTTGCTTGTTAGGTTACACGATTATATGTTGTAACTATTCCTTTTAAAATTATTTTACCAGATCAAAAAAGGAACCAATAAATTAAGTGATAATAAAAAAATATATATTCAAGAGGGAGAATTTTCAAGCGAATATAAAATTCATGCTGATTACCAGACTTCTAAGTAGCACAATAAAAAGTAATCTTCCCAAAATGTCACGCCCTTTTCTGCCTCTCTTTCTAGAAGGTGAAGTAATCAAAGGTTTCGGAAGAGGATCCAAGGAGCTGGGGTGTCCTACAGGTATAATTTTAATGGTATCACAATATGGTACCTAATTTATTTGTTATTTATACAGGTGTGACTTAAGATATTTGGAAGAGAAATGGATGGAATTCGCAAGGGATAGACAGGTTTAGAAGGAAATGGGGGGGACCTTTGCCTAGCAGTGGGACGAGATAGGTCAAAAAATTATTACAAGTGTGTCAAATTTGAAATAAACAGGTCTTATCATATAACTTTTCCTCCCAAATTATATTTTAGCAGTTGATATTTAAATTCATACAAATACCTATATGTTTCGTTCATACTGCTAGTTCAAAGAATCTTTGTCTGTGTAATCTAATCATAGTCCTTCAAGTTTTCCTATTTGTATAGCAAATAGGTTTCACTATGATAACCTTAATTGGTATAAATGATTTGCTCAAATGATTAAAGTTTACAGAATTTATTAATTGATTGATTCACCTTAGCAGACCAAAACTTTGTTTTACTGGCTATATTTTAGAAGCATGTACAATTGTACATATATTAAAATTATATAATTTATTAATCATAATCGCTAATAAGTTAGTAGTTATAAACTAAAACTAACTAAAAAATAAACATTATCAAATAACTAAAACCAGTTCTGGTTTTAGAACTTAAAAACTAGATCAAATTCTGAAAATATGAGTATTTTAAAAATATACCAGAAAATAAGACATAAAAACTCAGATGAGGCATAGTGGGAAGGGGTTAATGTAGGTAGATACATTCTCTAATCAATCAATCACTTTATTTGTAAAACATAGGTCTAATTAAACTCATCACCTAAAAAATTTGTGTAAATTCATCTCTTTTCTTTTTTATAATAAGCAAATTTAAGGTTGACAAATAATGTATACAAGCATTCAAAAAAGTCTCAAATTAAGGTTGAAAATATCTACATATGGTGATAATATCCATAATAGGTTGGGCAACTAGGCCATTTACTACAACAATTTGGATAATTTTATGGATATTCTTTTAAAATTATAAATTATCATAAATACATTTTTTACAGCAAACTACCCTCTCAGAGTTGTAAAGACCTTACCAAAACAAATGGAGCCTGGTGTTTATTATGGTTTTGCAAAGATTGGTGGGGGGCCTGTTTACAAGATGGTCGCAAATATAGGCTGGTGTCCATTCTACCAAAATGAAGAGATGTCTATTGTAAGTAAATTGTTTAGTTTGTGACTATCTTTGAAGTACCTCATTACTTACTGGAATGTTTTATTAACTTCTTGCTTCAAATGTAGTTCATATCATACTGACTGCTGTTGGTATGTGATTTATTTTCGAATTTTTTTCAATAGGACAACACTTATCAGCCCTCTTAAACTTATATTGTGGGTCTGGTGGATGGATTCTTCTTCTTCTTCTCTCAGCCGAAAGACGTCCACTGCTGGACAAAGGCCTCCCCCAAGGATTTCCACAACGACCGGTCCTGCGCTGCCCGCATCCATGCGCAACCCGCGACCTTCACCAGGTCGTCGGTCCACCGAGTGGGAGGCCTGCCAACACTACGTTTTCCGGTTCGTGGTCGCCACTCGAGAACTTTTCTGCCCCAACGGCTATCTGTTCTGCGAGCTATGTGCCCCGCCCACTGCCACTTAAGTTTGGCGATTCTGCGGGCTATATCGGTTACTTTAGTTCTCCTACGGATCTCCTCATTTCTGATTCGATCACGCAGGGAAACTCCGAGCATAGCGCGCTCCATCGCCCTTTGGGTGACCTTGAGCCTTCTTATGAGGCCCATAGTAAGCGACCACGTCTCTGTTCCGTATGTCATTACTGGCAACACACACTGGTCAAAGACCTTAGTCTTGAGACATTGCGGTATTTTGGACGAGAAGATATCGCGAAGCTTCCCGAACGCTGCCCAGCCGAGTTGGATTCGACGGTTGACCTCTTTCTCGAAGTTGGACTTACCTAACTGAACTGTTTGTCCCAGGTATACGTAATTGTCAACAACTTCGAGTGTAGAGTCTCCAACCTTTAGAGGAGTGGGTGCGACACGGATATTAGACATGATTTTCGTCTTATCCATGTTCATTTTTAGACCCACTTGTTGAGAGGCTCTACAGAGGCCATCGAGCATTGTGCCTAGGTCTTCCAAGGTCTCAGCCATGACTACGATATCGTCAGCAAATCGAAGGTGAGTGAGGTACTCGCCGTTGATATTGATACCGAGTCCGCTCCAGTCCAGAAGCTTGAAGACATCTTCCAGGGCGGCGGTGAACAGTTTCGGAGATATAACGTCTCCCTGTCTCATCCCTCGCTTCAACTGGATAGGTTTCGAGCCTTGATCCTGGAGACGGACCGACATGGTGGCGTTTTCGTACAAACACTTCAGCGCTTCGATATATCGATAGTCAATTTGGCACCGTTGGAGAGACTGTAGCACAGCCCAGGTCTCGATCGAATCGAAGGCTTTCTCGTAGTCCACAAACGCCAAGCATAAGGGCTGATTATACTCCTCAGTCTTCTGTATAATCTGCCGCAGCGTATGTAAGTGGTCTACGGTACTAAAGCCTTTTCGGAAACCGGCTTGTTCGGGAGGCTGGAAGTCGTCGAACCTGCGAGCGAGACGATTCGTAATGACTCTCGAAAACAGTTTGTAGACATGGCTCAGAAGTGAGATAGGCCTATAATTCTTCAATAAGGTTTTGTCGCCTTTTTTGAAGAAAAGTACCACCACACTTCTGTGCCATGCCGTAGGCGTTTGTCCCTCGAGTATGACGGAATCGAATAGCTTCTGAAGAGCTTTTAACACCGGTGTTCCACCTGCTTTCAGAAGCTCAGCCGTGATTCCATCATCACCCGGTGCCTTATTGTTTTTTAACTGTTTGAGAGCCATTCTAATCTCGTATAGGCTGACGTCCGGGATATCTTCGGTGTAGTGTCGGGTCAATCTGGCTCTTGGATCTTTGGCCAGATTACTGACAGGTGCGCGTACGCTGGTGTATAATTGTCCGTAGAACTTCTCAACCTCTTCCAACAGCTCTGGCTTCGACGAAATGATTCTGCCATCCTCAGTCTTCAGCTTGGTCAGTTGGCTTTGACCAACAGACAGATCCCTTGCAAACACTTTTGAGCCCTTATTTCGCTTAATCGCCTCTTCAATACGGTCAGTATTGAATTGGCGTAAATCGCGCGTTAGGGACTTGGAGATCTGTCTGTTTAGACGTCGATACTGAGCAGCATCGTTAGAGGACTGCAGAACCAAGTTTCGTCTTTCTTCCATGAGTTTGTTGGTGAGGTCCGAGATCTTTTTGGTTCCTTTTGAACAGCGGGTTTTGAAGGCCTTAGACCCAGCTGTTTGGACAATTTGCACAAACCTGTCATTATAATCGTCCAGATTTTCGCAGTCTCCCAGGCATTCGAAGCGATTCTGCAACTCGAGCTGAAAGCTCTCGGGGTTTTGGAGCTGGATAGGCGCTGGTCGGAGCGTAGACTTCATCAGTCGACACCTTTCGAGTTTTATTCTAAGATTCAATGTGCCTCTTACCAATCGGTGATCGCTTCCTGTTTTTACGGCATTGATCACAGAGACATCATTGAATATGTGCCTCTTCGTCGACAAGATGAAGTCAATCTCATTTTTTGTAACGCCATTAGGATGCAACCATGTCCACTTTCGCTGTTTTGGCTTTTTGAAGAAGGAGTTCATCATAAAGAGGCCCTCCTTCTCCATAAAGCCGGCCAGCAGATGACCACGTGCATTCCTCGTTTCATATCCAAAATTCCCCACTCTCAGCTCATCATCGCTTCGTTTGCCCAGTTTCGCGTTAAAGTCCCCCATCACAACGGTATAGTGGGCCTGGGAGCTATGTATGGCTCTAGAAATATCCTCATACATAGTCTCTACCTCGTCGTCGGAGCGATATGAGGGCGGTGCGTATACTTGTATTACCTTCAACGAATACCGTTTGGTGATTCTGAGTACAAGGTACGCTACCCTCGCCGAAACACTCTCGAACTGGACCACGTTGTTGACGAGGGACCTGTGGACGATAAACCCGACACCACCCTGGGACAGTTGGTCGCCCTCCCGGAAATAGAGCAGGTTTCCGGATTTGAGGATCATGGTGTCCTCCCCCTCACCCCGGACTTCACATAATCCTACAATATCCCATCGTAACCTGCTCAATTCTTCCTCCAGTTCAGCGAGTTTCTCGTCGGTCCGCAGTGTGCACGTGTTGTAAGTTGCCAGGGCCAAGGGTCGTCGGGGTTGGTAGCCTGGCATCTGCCGGGGATTCTTAGCACCCCCTGCCCCGCCGTTACCGTGACCGCTACCAGAGTCCGGGATAGCGGGGCCGCCGGGGACTAGGGGCCGTGTTGTGGGTGTATCAACCATGGGGGGTTTTGCCGTAATCGCCACGCTTGGCAGGCGGGTTGGCGATCGCAGTGTGATGTCATAGTACGCGGAAAGATGCTGCTGCCCATGCTCCGGTGTTTTTGATCCCTTAGTCGCCTCTTACGACACCCACGGGAAGAGATGGGTTGGTGCTATTCTAGGGCCACACCACAGGCCCTGCTAGTGCTGGGTAGCGAAACCCGCCCACACCCAGGGTTTCGATCGATTCCTCGAGGCGGTATATCCTCCGGGGAAGCAGTAAAGGTCGACGTTGCCACCAACTGCAAGTAGGCAAAAAAAATGGCGGAGAGGCGTGGCGACCACTACGCCACAGGTCGTCAAATATTTCTGCTTGGGCTCCTAAAATACTAAAATAAAGAGCTCCGTGTATATAAAGAAATACAAAATTATATATAATTTTAAACATATTCAAGAAAAAATAAATGAATCTCATTCTCCGAATCTGCCTTGTCGACATCGCCCATGATTAAAGTTACTAGGTAATATTATAAACGCTAGTTTGGATGTGAGTACATTGTTACTCATTACACAAAATCATAGCATATTCTTTATCCTGAAATTCCCACGGGAGCGAAGCCCAGGAGGCAACTACTACATAATTCTGATTCACTTCTGATTCAATCAAAGTACACAACTTATACTATATCTAAATATTCCTTCCTAAGAGTCAAGTAGAAACCTACTTAAGTTTCACTCATATAATAAGAGTGTTTTATTAATTTCAGGAAACTCATGTTATAAACTACAGTGGTCCAGACTTCTATGGAGAGTATTTGAAAATTGCTATAGTAGGGTATTTAAGAGCAGAAAGGAACTTCGATTCTCTTGATGAACTGATACTAGCCATCAATGTGGATATAGCAAATGCTATTACGTTTTTAGATTTCCCTGATGCACAAAAACTGGTAAACCACAAATTTTTCTTCCCCTCCAAGCTAGGGGAAGAATAATATGCTACCACATTTGTGTATTATACATATTATTTACCTGTTTTTACCAAATGAATTTATTATTTTTATTACCGTTATTATTTAAGTACTATTTAGTAAAATGTTGTATTTTTAAATACAATTTATTTGTATTTTAATTTAGTATACAATTTTTAATATGAAAACTTTGTGACCAATTGGCAAAAGCGAAAATTGCCCTGTATATTCTGTTGACCATATAAATTTGGAATCTGGTAATTACAGAATTTATTAATGCCATGGGCACACATTTACCAATGAATCACACACATACACATGTATCTAAAAGGACAAAATGTTAATTGCTTTACCTAAACCTATATGATATATAAGGTCATGTATGAAGGAGGATGCATCCATAAAACCTTATGATAAAAGCGTAAGTTTTGTACTCACTATCGCGATAATACATGCAATAATTGTTATCAACTGTTTGTTTATATATATCGGATTTAAGTTGGGGAGACGTTTTGCGTTTCAAGATTAAATCCAAAGAGTATATAATCACTTAAATCTAATGACTTGATTATCTGTTTTACTTATCATTTGTTATGACAATATGTGAATGTCTGGTGAATTAAAGTTTTCCAAAATATTTATGAATGTGTTGCGTACTGTCAGATCATACTACAATAAGTAGGTAATGTTAATCTTGTTAATGCAAATTCCTGCACTTGTGATATTTTGTATTATATTATTGTAATAAATAAATTTTAAACATAATCAGAGTTTCAATCTCCAATTGAAATGAGAACTTGTTTATAGGCGAAATAAGACGATTTGAAGGATTAAGAAACCATGAAAAAATACCGAACCCTTGAAATTAATTAGAAACAATTAAAGTTTGCAGCTGAGACCTAAGTATCTACCTACCTACATAAAGAGGAAGTTTGTGTAAGTAGAGGAATCTTCGGAACTACTGAACCGATTTCAAAAATTCTTTCAACAATAGAAAACTACATTATACCTGAGTGACATAGGCTACAATTTATGTTTGTACCTACCGAGCGAAGCCGGGGCGGGGCGCTAGTCCTATCTTAAATAATATTATAAATGCGAAAGTGTGTTTATTTATTTGTTTGTTACCTCTTCACTCTTTATCTACTGAACCAATCTTCCTTAAATTTCGCATACACAGAAGGGCTTTAAACTGGGGATTCTTCCACTCATAAGCGATAAGCTAGCAACCTGTCACTATACATGAATCTCCATTCCATCAGAGAGCCCACTATTCAGCTAAGCGTGGCCTTCAAGTCTTACGACTCTTGGCTTTGTCTACCCCGTAAGGGATAAACACAGAGAAAAAAATCACTACGTGGGGATAAAGACGTGATTCTATGTATGTATGTACATAGGGTACCTTTCATCCCGGGAAAAAACACTGTTTCCGTGGGAAATCACGCGGGCGAAGCTATAGTCTGATATACATTTGAAAAAAGGTAAGTTACGAACGCACGAAATAGGGTTCTGTTTTTAACATTTTAGTGCGGAACCTCATATTTATTTTGAAGGATTACCAGCCCTGAGCTGGTAATTTTTTTAATAGGAAAAATATTATTTAATAAGGTGTAATTTTGCAAATTTTCGGTACCTATTATGATTTTCGTGGATATGACCACTACCGCCATCTAGAGGCAGTCAACTTTCCAGTTTTCCTTTGTAGTAAGGTGTTTGGTACACCTACATACTACAAAGTGTCTGTGATTTTCAAGAGCAAAGTCATTTTAAAATAATTTCAAATCTTTTGGACTTATTTGTAGTTGAAGTTATTCAATTAAGTACATAATTCCTAACTCAGCATAACTTACTTCACAAGTAGTATTCTGAGTAGAGTAACATCAAATTTAAAGAGTCACTTTATAGTGACTCTTTAAATTTGAAAAAATATATATATTGAATGAATTAGACAAATCAGTGAACACATATTTTTTTACATCTTTCCTGGATTGTTACTGTTTATTTATATTAAAAAACTCTCATTGGTTTGTGATTGAGTATCAAATGTTGTGCAATGATCTTGGTAAAATTAAAAAGTTCACATAGGAGAAATGTGTACTTATGTCCAGAGGCGCATATTGAAGAGCCACACATTGAAACCTGGAATAACACATAGGGAACTTTTTATCCTGAAATTTCCGTGGGATTTCAAATTAGGTTCCTACTACTAGGTACTTATCTTTAATAATATAGGCACTATGATTAAGGCTTACTTCAAATTAAACACATTATCCCTTTGAAAAAGCCTTTATTAATGCTTCAATGGATCCATATAATGAATTTGTAAAATATCACTCCTTCATACTCTTGGAAATAAAAACTTAAATTACGGGCTCTCTCTCCAGGACTTTTCAGTGTTGTTTTCTCCTAAATGAACATCCTGAAACAAAATATTAAAATTATTAACATTTATTTGTCATAATCTATATCAGCAGCTATACCTTAATACAACATAAAATAATAAATAAAATACAATGTAAAAATGGCTTAAAAAATAATTTACATTATGACACTTCTTGACAGATTGCATAGAATCAGGTACCTAACTCCTCAGGTCAAAAAAAGTAATCTAATAACTATTCTACTGTTTATTGTATGCAATGATATGATATTGCACAATTTGTTATTGTTGTGCAATGTGCAATTTATTGCACAACAAAATTTAATATTTGTATGCAAAAATATCTGAGTCCTCTTATATATTCCTTCATAAGCCGACTGGCAGGAAGTTGCGCAGAACAGGAAGAAGTAGAAAAATCTGGTAGAAGGGGCCAAGATCCACCTTGGGTAGTCAAGCCATCGAAGCAAGCATTATTTTTCTCCTATGTGAACTTTTTAATTTTACCAAGATCATTGCGCAACATTTGATACTCAATCACAAACCAATGAGAGTTTTTTAATATAAATAATAATGCACTGGCAAGAAAATAATATTATTTCTCAAACAAACAAAAAAAAATAAACTATATGTGTTCACTGATTTGTCTGATTCATTCAATATATATATACATTTTTTCAGTTCATAAATAGTTAATATACCTTTTAGGAAAAAGAGCTAGAAAAAATTTAAACAATTAAGTACCTAGTATGTACAACTAGTACCAGTGTCAAATTGATGCTACGCTAAATGATACATAATTATGCAGTACAGAGGAACTACATTCTGGTATCTAGGACATTGTCATCATCATTCAGTCCACATCAACCCAGTGCTGGGTATCCTACAGGCCTTCCTTTTTCGCACCACATCTTACAGTCCTGTGCCAGTCTCATTCATTGTTTTCCTGCTATCCAAGCAATACATACATTTACATATTAAATACCAAATGCCTACCTACCTAGGTATATACCTTTATCTATACTTTAAACAAAATTAGCAAAACATCACTAGTGTCGCTACCTTCTATGATAGCTGTTTTTGAACAAAGTGGTGAGGTTTTACACTGACCTTCGGTTAATCTAGCACGTCCTCCAGTGGGTTGGCAAAGGATTGTGGAACAACCTGCGCATACGACCACCCTCTGTGCGTGACTGAAAACCGTTGTGATTTTGTAGCATCCTGGGCATTTTACATCCATGAAATATGAATTGGGATGTGGCACCAATCTTTTCAACTTATGTTTCCTCCTCTCCGACGCGGGCGAAGGGTGCAGCAAGTCAATTGCGAGCTGAAATGTTGACGTTTAGGTTAGCAGTTGCACCATATCACTAAACTTCATTGTAATTCCTATTTATGTCGAGTAACAGTAAAATATAGTTCTGAATGTACAAATTTAACTTTTACGTATCACAAATACGTCCGCATCAATTCTAAACCAAGGTTTTAGGTCTGACATGTCAGTTTTTGCCATGTGTATCACACAGTGTCTAAAGCAACGAATTGTGTGTCGAACAGGCGGGCAAACAGGGTAATTTATAATTTGGGATTCCATAGAAACGAAACGATCACAGTAATTTATCGGACAAATGTATCACTACGCGATTATTTTCTATTTCTAAATAAAAATACACACCGGCATGGTTGCAGCTTTAGTGCAGAACCGGAAAAGGAAAGATATCTAATGGGTCATAGACTAGGCTTTGTAGACCATAAATAAACTAAAACTAAATGCGTTCAATTTCGATTAAAGTTTTTCAGATGCGTTCTCGTCATTCTCGAGGAAGCGCCGCTTTTGTTTCCAACCAAACCCTAGACTATTGAATCGTTCCTTAGCATCACAGAAGTAAATTTTTTTTTTTAATTATTATATGTCTGTGCTTAGCATAGACCAAGCTTATAATTCGCAAATCGTGACACGTCGGTGCATCGAGTGGTGCATCTTTTGACAGTTAAATTCGATAGTGATGAGACATGTAAACTTTTCAATCATTAATCATGATGTTTTTTAAAGTATTTAATTTCTTTATAATAAAATAGAAGATAAATAAAATATTTGAGACCTTTTTCATTTTTATTTTGTAATATGAACTTTATACATTACTTTAAATTATTTACATGTAACAAATGAACTCCATATTTAAATGAATCTATTATGATATGAATATATTTATGTGCGAGTGTCGGCTGTGCTAATCACTAATACATCTATCTTGTCATTTGTTTCTGTCTTGTTTATGAATTTTCGGTTCACGCAGAAAACAATAGGATTTGGCCTCTTACAATCACTCTAGTAGTAGTAAGTAAGGTAAGTAAGGATTCGAAACCCATGTTACATTATCAATAATATTACGATACCGTGGTAATATTGATGGTGTAATAGGCTGTATCGCGGTATCGTGATAATATCACAAATTATGCACACTTCAATATTATTGAAGTGTGCAATGTACGGCGAAACCAAATTTAAAAGCTTCTCAAACAAGTCTTCACTAATTCTAAAATAATTGCTGTAATCGTCCAAATCGTCGTCGCCCAAGATCATTTCTTGCATAATATTTAAATGTGTATGTTGATTTCGTTTCGAAATCCAGTCTTTTACCAAACACTTCCTCTTTTTCCGTTTAGTTTTTATCGTGCATGCGAGTATTATTGCTATAGCAGCTTTTTTTCTAGAGTCCATGATTTTTTTCAATTTACCTTGTACGAAACACTACTTTACTTTTACTACAGTATTTTCAAATGAGTACTGATGATGATATTATTGATAATGTAATAGCCCAATTTTGCGATATCGCGATATTAGGATCATGATAATATTGACAATGTAATATGCCCCAATGACCAAGGGTCAATCAACAGAACTAAAATAATCTCCATAGAACTTAAAAAAATCTTTAAAAAGTAAATTTTATTAATTTTTTATTATTCGATATGATACTTTAGACTTTATAATTAGCTTTCAGTATGAAGGCACCCATTTATTGCTTAACAAAAACGATTTATTAATTAATTAAGGAAAAGCACCCTTCAGGGAATGACAGCTTGTGCTTGGGAATGATATTTCAGGAACGGGTAATGATTATCTTGCCCAAGAAATGATCGTACAAAAGTAAATAAATATATAGGTTATCAAAAATATTTATTTCTTAATATAATCAGTCTTGTAATTAAAAACAATCATACCTTTTGTGCAGAGCAACTACGCTCTGCTGCCAGAAAATGTGCGCAGAGCGAATCCGGACAAACGAAGCGGCGGGAAGAATTCTGTACCGGAACTTTACCGGGAAAAAATCTACCGGTAAAATTAAGTACCGGGAAAAAATCTCCACGCGACACCACGCTTGTCCGACTAGAATCTAACTTAAGCTATACGCAGTCTGCTACCACCGTAGCTTATGAAGGGAGCTACAGGGCCCTATATGATAACCTAACCTATAAATTAACTAGAATTGAACACTTACCAAACTAAATCTTCTTTCTCTTCGGATCCAAACTTGAGTGTCTTCGGGAAGGGGGAATTCCTAATTACCCTACCTAACCCTTGAGATCTCAATTCCCCATAACAACTAAATAGATTTCTTCCCGTAGTTTCACTCGGGAACAGCCAGATGTGAACAGCCAGCCACGTTTCACCTCTCACAAGAAAAAGTCACAATAACAGAGTTTTTCACAAACACAAATTCAATAGTGATTTAACAAACAGGAAATTCACAATTATCACTCAAACTAAACAACAAGCAAAAGACGCGAGACCGCTGCGCGTATTAAAATCAAACCGATATCGCCCTGGACAATGCAATGGCGGACACCACACGCGACGCCATCCACGCTAGCAGTGTGAAAACCCCGAACGCCCTCTGGCGGCAGCAATGCGAAACGCCTGCGTTTAGTTTTACCCAATATATTACAAACATCCCCCCGTCCCGGTCTGGAGAAGCAGACCGCTAGCTTACTCTACGGGAAGGCGGGCGAGAGAGGTCACACCTCTCCTTAAAATCGAACCGTCGACCAACACCTCAGCCACACGCGGAGTGCCATCTCCGCCAAGAATCAAACGTAATATGCGAGCTCGTCGCCAAAGCAATGAGGGCAAATTTGCCTCTTTTAACAATACTAAATCACCCTCCCTGGGAGGCTCAGTCCTGTCTGTCCACTTCACTCTTTGCTGCAGCAAATGCAAATATTCAAGCGACCAGCGACGCCAAAAGTCCTGGCTCATTTGCTGCAACATTTGAAAACGCGACAACCGATATACGCGTTCATCCTTCCACGGGTATTCGGGCAGGGCATTCAACGGCCCTCCCACCAAAAAATGACCAGGGGTGAGAGCTTCCAAGTCATTTGGATCTGGAGATAGCGGACAGAGAGGACGAGAGTTGAGGACCGCCTCAACTTTACAAAACACTGTGGCCAGCTCTTCAAAAGTTAGAGCCGTTTCTCCGATAATGCGGCGGAGGTGGGTCTTTGCGGATTTCACAGCCGCTTCAAAAATCCCTCCCCAATGGGGGCAACTTGGGGGACTAAACTTCCAGGTTATTCCCCTTTGGGCAGCAATTTGACTTAAACTAGTACAATTTTTATCAATAAACACGGAAACATCCTTAAGATAATTTACAGTTCCTTTATAGTTTGTGCCATTATCAGACCTAATAAGGGAAGGTAGACCTCGACGCGAAACAAAGCGATCCAACGCGGCGACGAAGGCCTCCGTAGTCAGAGCCGATACCACCTCCAAATGGACAGCCTTGGTGGCCAAACAAACAAATACACACAAATAGCCCTTCACAATACGGGCATTACGAAAGGGAGAAGCCTTGATCGAAAAGGGACCGGCAAAATCGGTTCCAACGCCGTCAAACGGCCTCGAAGGTCGGATTCGATCAGCGGGCAAATCACCCATCTGTGGTTGCATCGTGGATGCCTTCAACCTATAACATGCAATACATCGAAACAGGACACTACGGATTGCTCTTCGGGCAGACAAAATCCAAAACTCGCGTTGCAAAATAGCCAACAAAGCATTGCACCCAGCATGGGCGTTACGAATGTGTCGATCAGACACCAAAAGCTGCACCAAGGGTCCGCCCTTGGGCAACAACAGAGGATGGCGAGTCTCATATGGAAGATCCGCCTTCCGGAGCCTGCCTCCAACCCGAAGAAGCCCATCCGAGTCGATGTACGGGTTCAAACGAGCGACCGCGCCCTTCAACTTAGCGCGTCCGTTGCGCAAAATCTGAAGCTCTGACTCAAACCGTCCGGTCTGCACGACACGGACCCAATGCAACAATGCGCTCCGGCGCTCTTCTGCACCTGCAATCGGCTCCAAGCGCTTTGCCTGTGGGTTTCTACAATTATGTATGAAACGCTTAAACCAACTGGTAACACCCAGAAGCTTATCCAAGCTGCTATACCGAGCAAGTAGCCAATCCGGCTCCGACGTCGTCTCAGCGACTACAGCATGTACACGGAGCCCGGTCAAACTCAAAGAAGTAACATCTGTCTGACAGACAGGCCAAGAAGTTTCTGATCCCATCAGCCACTCTGGACCCCACCAGAGCGGGTGTGACACCAATTCTGGTGCCGTACAACCTCGGGAAGCACAGTCCGCTGGGTTAAGCTCTCCCGGCACATGTCTCCATGTTATATCAATTCCGATATTCTGGATTTGGGAAACCCGATTTCCCACAAAAACCTCCAAGGTATGTGGGGCCGCGCGCAACCATGCAAGCGCGACCTGGCTATCCGACCAGGCGAAGATGTCCCGTATCTCGACCGTGGCCGCCAGCTCACTGGCAACGTGATGCAACAATTTAGAAAGAAGGTGAGCTCCACTCAACTCAAGCTTGGGAATAGTCAGCCTAGTCCTGATGGGGGCGACCTTGCTCTTCCCTAACAAAAGCGAGACATTGACCCGGCCATCGGCGTCAACTGTCCGCATATAGACTGACGCGGCGTAGCCTCGCTCCGACGCGTCACAAAAGCCATGCAGGCTGGCTCGATATTTCCCGGGGGCAATATTCGACGAGGCAAGGCAATCCGATTGACTTCCTTAATCGATGAAAACAACTCGAGCCAATCATCCAATGGAGAGCCAAACAGCGGCTCGTCCCACGAGACGCCCAAAGTCCAAAGTCTCTGAAGAAGACACTTTGCAGAGAATATCACTGGACTGATCCAACCGCTTGGATCAAACATACGGGCTATTACGGACAACACCGTTCTCTTAGTCCAGACCTTTGGTATTTCCAAGTCCACTTGGAATGTAAAAATATCGGTTAGCGGCTGGTACTGCATGCCCAGCACCGCTATCCTGTTGGGATCATCCACATCCTCAAACAGGTGAGGGTTCTGTTGGTGATCCTCCGGGATCCCTTCTAGAACTTTAGGCTCATTAGACAACCACTTACGTAGCTCGTAGCCACCTGTCTTCAATATTTCAATCAATTCATCCCGCAGTAGGAGGGCCTCCTCAATACTTTGGGCTCCGGTGCACACGTCATCAACATACAAGTCACGTGACAGCACGGAAGCCCCACGGGGAAAGCGGATCCGTTCACGCTCTGCCAATTCAAGCAATGATCTGATGGCGATATAGGGACTAGATTTCAAACCATACGTGTTTGTGTTGAGTTCATACACCGTCACAGGGTCCTCAGGGCGCTCACGCCAGAGTATCAACTGGAATCGCCTGTCCTCAGGATGTATGACTGTCTGGCGGAACATCATCCGGATGTCCGCACCAAAAACCACTTGATGTCTTCTAAAGTTCAAGATGATGTCAATTATGTCCCTATGCAATTTGGGACCCGAATGCAAACATAGATTCAACGAAACTCCGTTCGAAGTGGGTGCGGACCCATCAAAGACAGTCCGCAACTTGCCCGTTGAGGCCTTCACCACCGCGTGGTGGGGCAAAAAATAATGCTCAGTTGAGCTCCAATCAACTCGAGCCGGAGACATGTGACCCAAATCCTCGTACTCGCGCATAAATTCAATATATTTATCGCGAAGTACGTGGTCACGCTGCATACGTCGCTCCATGGACAGCAGTCGTTTCTCCGCAAGCGCCCTACTTTGCCCTAGGCTAGGACGAGAGGCAACAAAAGGTAACCTAGTTACAAACCGACCGGAGGGCAACCTCTCCGTGGTCGATCGAAAAAGGGCTTCGCACTCAGCGTGTTCCGGATCCATCCTGGAACTCATAGGTGGCTCCTCCACCTCCCAAAACCTTTGCATGGTCTTGGCCAAGGACGCTGATGCGACGACCGGTGGCTCCTCCACGGTGCTATTATCAAACACAGGGCCCATCAGGGCAAAACCAAAAATCGTAGACACTGCCATCAGTGAAGACGAACCCAGAGCCTTCTGTGTACCCAACAAAATCCAACCCAATACGTCCGAGCCCAGGAGCAAGTCCACTGGGCCGGGATGAAAGACAAAGGGGTCGGCCAAATCCAGACCCGAAACCAAAGACAACACACCCGGCGGTATGTCTGTCGAGGGGTGCCAACCCGCAA
Source organism: Ephestia elutella (assembly GCA_018467065.1). Lineage (NCBI taxonomy): Eukaryota > Metazoa > Arthropoda > Insecta > Lepidoptera > Pyralidae > Ephestia > Ephestia elutella. The sequence goes on along the minus strand of CM031570.1, from coordinate 9,237,645 downwards.
TGGTATCCATTACCATAGCCGAAGTCGTGATCCTCATTGTGGAGGACTTCAGCGAAGAAAAGGTGACAAGTGTCTGGCCCGTCAGACACTTCACTTGTATGCCACCAACTCCAAGAAGTGGCACAGGCGAGTCTTCCACGACTAAACCTAACTGGCGTGCCACTCGAGTGGTAACCAAACTGCTTTGAGCCCCTGAGTCCAACAGAGCTCTCAAATTAATGGCTTCCCCCTACGACCCCATACGCGGACCACCGCGGTAGGGAGCAGAACCGTCCGCGGCTCTGTCCCAGCAAGGGAGCAAGCTAGTTACGGGCTCCCCACTCTCTCCAAACCAGGGGCGCGCCACTGACCCGGATAATATGGCGGGCGAGTGCACATCCCCATCTGAGGGGGGCATAACCCGCGGCCCGGCCATACATATGGTACGGCGGGTGGTACTCCAGCCGTGGGTACTCGTGCAGCGGCGGAGAAAACCGCTGCGGCTGCATGTGTTGGGTATTGGTAACCCGCGTGGAGGGGGTGTCCCCACTCTCACGTCCGATCTAGGGCCCCCGCCCATGGGGGCCCTATCCGGGGCCTGGCCAGCTACATACTGGCCATGACCTTGGGGCGCGTGGTCCCGGTCCGCCAAGACCCGCGCAGGTACGCGACCCCCCTCCCGAGGGGGGGTGCGACGAGCGAAGCCGCGTCCTCCGTCCGGTGGTGGAGGGCTTCGCGCAGGAGCGCCCCCGCCCATAGGGGACCCCTGCCTCGACATCCGGGTGCCATCCCCGTTGCGGTTCATGCAAAGCATCGCGTGGTGCCGCCCACGGCATGCACTGCATGGTATGGCACTGGGACAGTCACGTGCATAGTGACCGCCCAAACAATAAAAGCAAAGTTCATGCCGCTTTGCCATGCGGCGCCGATCTTGTACTGGCAGTCCCTGCCAGTCCCTGCATTGCAGCAGGCTGTGGCCCATCCGACCACATTGCAGGCAGTCCGCGTCCCTCGCGACTGCTGCCGTGTGTGCAACCCGCGCACCAGCTCCACGCGGTGGCGGTTGCCGTCCCTGTTGGGGCCTCCCTCGCCATGAGGGTTCCAAGGGCCTACGTTCAGGCGCTCTGGATGGCGCTGAGTCCGTCATGGTATTCTCAGCAGCCCGTGCCTCAAACTCCAAAAACTTCACCAAGTCAGTGAATGTTGGTAGGGTGGTGCTATCCCGCTCCGCATTTTCGCGCTCAAACCGCGAGCGGATGTCATTGGGCAATTTGCCCAATACAATGTGCACCAACAAAAAAGACCATTGGTCCACCGGCAGCCCCAGTGTGCGGAGCGCGTTACAGGCCACTGTAACGGGCGTGAGCAACTGCAGGCGCAACTGTGCCCTGTTGGCCACCTTGGGCAGGGCCATCAACTGTGCGGCGTGCGCATCCGCTAACAAACGTAAGTTTTGGTAGCGGGAGTTCAATAACTCCCAAGCCGTATCGTACTGGTCGTCCTCCACCCGGAGGTGCTGGATGAGCGACCGCGCTTCATCCTCAAGAGTGGAGAGGAGGTAGGCCATCTTCTGGGCCTTCGACAAATCCTGTCGTGCTACGACCAGGGACTCAAACATATTTTTATATGCTACCCACTCCTCCATCCTACCCCCAAAGTGGGACAGCTGAAGGGTGGGGAGCCGACCAGTAACCGCTGGTCCTTCCTGTCTAACAGGTGTGCGAGGGGCTGGTCCGCCAGCCTGTCTCGCCCTTATTGCGGTCACCGCCTCCGCGATATCATCGTGCAGACTCAGGATCTGGTCCATGTCCGCCATGTGACCTGCGTAGGCCTCCGGGGTAAGATCGGCTTCGGTAAGCGCCGCCATGGCCGCTTCCGCGCTAATCAATCGTGAGTGGAGGTGATCCGCTCTTAGCAGTATGGCGCCCTCCCTGTCCTTCCGGGACAGGAGTCCTCCGGCCGTCACAAACCATCTCAATTCGTTGGCGAGTGTCGCCCTAGCATTGGAGGCCTTCGCCATCGCGTCAAGTCACAAACAAAAAATAACAAAAGGTAAATAAAAAACAACAAAATCAAGCAACTACACGAAGAACCGCGGTAGGTATGAGAATGGCACAAACCCGGAACGCACGGTACAAACCGCAAACAAATACAAAAAAGGTTACAAATATTCTTATACAAACAAACTAAGAAAAATCTAATAATTTTTACAAACAATTAATTATTTTTTTTTACAAACGAACAAATAGAGGGTAGATAAACTACGCTCTGCTACCAGAAAATGTGCAGAGCAACTACGCTCTGCTGCCAGAAAATGTGCGCAGAGCGAATCCGGACAAACGAAGCGGCGGGAAGAATTCTGTACCGGAACTTTACCGGGAAAAATCTACCGGTAAAATTAAGTACCGGGAAAAAATCTCCACGCGACACCACGCTTGTCCGACTAGAATCTAACTTAAGCTATACGCAGTCTGCTACCACCGTAGCTTATGAAGGGAGCTACAGGGCCCTATATGATAACCTAACCTATAAATTAACTAGAATTGAACACTTACCAAACTAAATCTTCTTTCTCTTCGGATCCAAACTTGAGTGTCTTCGGGAAGGGGGAATTCCTAATTACCCTACCTAACCCTTGAGATCTCAATTCCCCATAACAACTAAATAGATTTCTTCCCGTAGTTTCACTCGGGAACAGCCAGATGTGAACAGCCAGCCACGTTTCACCTCTCACAAGAAAAAGTCACAATAACAGAGTTTTTCACAAACACAAATTCAATAGTGATTTAACAAACAGGAAATTCACAATTATCACTCAAACTAAACAACAAGCAAAAGACGCGAGACCGCTGCGCGTATTAAAATCAAACCGATATCGCCCTGGACAATGCAATGGCGGACACCACACGCGACGCCATCCACGCTAGCAGTGTGAAAACCCCGAACGCCCTCTGGCGGCAGCAATGCGAAACGCCTGCGTTTAGTTTTACCCAATATATTACAAACACCTTTTTTATTCAATCTTATAAAACAATTTCAAAGTTAACAAATAATGACATGACAAATTGTCTTTCAATTCTGTATATTTCTTATTACTCGGATATAGATGATGAATTCTTTAGTGAGAGACATAAATATAGTCTAGATCAAAATTTGGTTGTAGTACTCTTCCAGAAGATATTAGAAGCAGTATTTTTAAAAATACTTACTTTGACTACTTTCTACTAAGTTATCCGATATTTTTTTATTGTGTATATCCTTTTCTATCTCGTCTCCTGATGTCGACGGTTCTGGTGTAGGTATGTTTCTATAATAATTAGTTTTAATCTTAAAAATATTTCCATCTATATCGAATATCGATAATATCTAAAAAATAAAATGAAAAGTTATCTATATGATGACTAAAAATATAACAAAAAGTAGACGCATAGGAGTACCTTCGTTCTCAGAATATCTTCCACTAAAAACAAATAAATAATTATTCATAGTTCATAGTTATTTATTCACAAACAATGGATATTGTGTCGGAAATACATAAAACACAACATAATTGTTTGTAATATATTGGGTAAAACTAAACGCAGGCGTTTCCTGTTATCGCCGCCAGGCGTTTTGGGGTTCTCACATTGCTCGCGTGTAAAATGGGTCGTGGACGGTCGCCATTGTCCTATGCGATATCGGTTTGATTTTTAATACGCGAGAGGTCCCGCGTTCTTTGATTGCTAATTAGCTTGAGTTGTATTTGTGAATTTCCTGTTTGTTAAATAACTATTGAACTTTGTGTTTGTGTAACCCGTCATTGTGACTTTCTCCTGTGAGATGTGACGCGTGGCTGCTAGCTCACATCTATCTGTTGCCGAGCCAACTTCGGGAAGAAATCTACTTATTTGTTCTGGGGAATTGAGATCTCATGGGTTAGGTAGGGTGATTAGGAATTCCCCCTTCCCGAAGACACTCAAGTTTGGATCCGAAGAGAAAGAAGATTTAGTTTGGTAAGTGGTTTTCAATTGTAGTTAATTTATAGGTTAGGTTATTATATAGGGCCCTGTAGCTCCCTTCATAAGCTACGGTGGTAGCAGACTGCGTTAAGTTAGTTAGGTTTTAGTCGGGCAAACGTGGTGCCGCGTGGAGATTTTTTCCCGGTACTTATTTTTACCGGTGGTTTTTTCCCGGTGAAGTTCCGGTACAGAATTCTTCCCGCCGCTTCGTTTGTCCGGATTCTCTCTGCCACATTTTCTGGTAGCAGACCGTAGTTGTTCTGCACAATAATTAACAATTTAAAATGACATAATTAACAATTTGATAATACATAATAAACAATTTGATATTAAATTTAAAAATTATTAGAAGAATAAATTTAATTGAATATTTAAATTAGATTGCATAATTATTAAAGTCAAAAAATTCGTCCACACTGTGGTAACATTTTTCCAATAAGAAGTTTTGTAATGTGGCTTTAAAAACCTTAAGGTTTGGTATACATTTAAAATCCACCAATAATATTAAATAAATTGAAACAAATAAATCTTAATTTACGGTCGGGGGCAGATAAACCTGACCCCCTGAAATAGGTTTCCGTGAGGTAGGGGGGTCAGTTTTATTTGCCCCTAACTGTACAGAAGCTTTTTTTTAACATAAATTTATTTTAGATACCTCATTTTACAAGATAATATTATTTTATATGAATTTCGGGAAATCCTTTCTTAGCGCGGGGAGTACTTATTATATACGAGTATATTATATTATATACTTTCCAAGGAACCAACATACCGAATTTCAGCTTCCCGCGCCCAATAGTTTCGTCTGTGCGTTGTCTGTCAGTCACTCAGTAATGGAAATGTTTTATGTATAATATTTTATACATACATATATGTATGCTACTAATATTTGGAATTAGTAGATATACATGAAATATTAATAATTTAATTACTGTTTATGTAACATTTAGTTTAGCTATACAATAAAAAAGTCATTCCCTGCACCGTATGTCATCCCCCGTTACAGAAATTTTTAGGGAATGACTGTACGGGGTATGACAATTCCGGATATTTCAATCGATAGTTCTAGAACGAATAACACGTGAACAGAGCGCAGTAGTTTTAGTTATTAATGCTTGTAAAAGTCATTTAAAATAAATATTCTTATAACTGTAGCATAAAGAAAGACTTACCTCATTAGGTGTCAGGTAATGATAAAACTTCGTGACAAAATCTATACTAAAGGCTCTTTTTATGAAAATATTTTCGTCTGGACGCGCGCCATATGTCTACTCACTATCGTCGGTTGCTGCACACTGAAAGGGTTGCGCGGGCGGTTTTGTTAGTGGTGGGGGCTTAGTAGACCAATTTTAAAACGTTATTTGATTACGATGGCGAGAAATGATGAAAATCTGTGACAAACTTAATTTAATAACATAACAATTTATTATAATAGTTATTCCGTAACTTTATATTATTTATAGCTATGCATAGATATAACTGAAATCTTGCAAGACATTAAAATCGATTTCTTAACGTGAAAAATGTATTATTGAAGGCCAAAGTTTACAATGCATTAAAAGGACATTGCAGGGAATGATATTTTTATATATATTTTTGGTTTTAAACAAAATGGTGGTAAATAAAATAAGCCAAAAACTTTGTTAACCTTTAAGGGAACATCTAACAAATGATATACAGTAGTGGCAACTTATATAAAGTGATTCGTTATGTTATGCAAAAAGAACTACGTATGACTGTTGTCAGTTGATTGACCGCCAAACGTTTATTTTGACTGTCAATGTCATGTCAATAATTGTCAATGTCATGTCATATCCCCCAACCCAATTGCCCAAAACCGAGCAAGAAAGAGTAAGAGTAGTCGTGTGTTGTTGTGTTTTACTTTACTTGGTGTTTATTTTTGTGAAGGTTTAAAAGGAATTTACTTCCATCCTTTAATTATTGAATTGTGATACAAAACACATTAGTCTTAATAGCAATGGCTGATGAAGAATATGAGGCGGAAGATGCAGGCGCAGACTATGACGATATTGCTGAGGAAGATGATAATATTGAAGAAACTGAAGAACAGGAAGAAGATGGGTATAACACTCAGTTCTTGGCACCAGGACAAGGAGGAGGTGGAGTTGAGAAACACAAACGAATCACTACGCGATACATGACTAAATACGAACGCGCCAGAGTTTTAGGTGAGGTTATGTTCTGCTGGATCATATCATCAATCAGTACCCGATACAATATATACAGAATAATAATAAATACTAAATACTTAAATAGGCAATAAAAATAATGGGTTGGCTTTAGAATGGATTAAACTCAAAAGCGACCTTGCTGAAAAAGGTAGTATAGGTTGCGAGGAGCGAAGCGACGAGCGGTAGGTAATACATGGACTTGGCCCCAAAATAAAAATGCATTTCAGAGTAAAAATTTTAGTATATTTGTGAAAAGGAAAGAGAATTCAATCTGTTGTAATTAAAAAAATATTAAAAATCAGTTTAATCTATTCTAAAGCAACCCCAAAATAATGATAATAGGCTTAATATAATATACATATAGGCAGAATTTCTTTTTCTCAGAATATTTTCAATAAAGATAATGTTAGGTAGGTTATATTTGAAAAACAATCTAGCCATCTTACAGATAAATAAATAAGTATATACGGACAAATCACGCAGATTGAGTTAGTCCGAAAGTGTGTTCAAGACTTGTGTTATGGGATACTAAATCAACAATACTATGTTTTATAACAAAAAGATATTATTAAACATTCAAAATTTAGATGTATTACTAGTTTATTTAGGTCAGTATTTGTCTTGGAAAAATACAATTAAAAAAACCACATTTTAAGATTGCTTATTAATCGAGACATCTGTGTTTCAGGTACTAGAGCATTACAAATTGCGATGTGTGCTCCGGTGATGGTGGAGTTAGAGGGAGAGACAGATCCTCTTCAAATAGCCATGAAGGAGCTGAAGCAACGCAAGATCCCCATTATAATCAGAAGATACCTTCCTGACCATTCCTACGAAGACTGGAGCATTGATGAACTCATTATCATAGACCATTAGATAGATTATTATTATTAAGTTGTAACAATGATGTCTTTTTGATCAAGCAATGTTTGTGATGTACAGACAGACTGTATCCGTTCAATTCAAAGCATCTATTGGAGCATGGGCATTATATCGATGTATATTTTCTATCAAAACAACATGACAATATCTTAACTCGCACACAGACATCTTACTTACTGATGATCTGAGTTTATTTTAGTTTTAATTTGAAACTTTAATTAAAAGCAAGCTGCCCATGCTTTGGCCATTAGTCTAAAGTTAAATGATGCTGCTGTATCATCCTAATGCAGTGAAGGTATTCTGTATTGCAAAATCTCATTCATTTATTAAAGACCAGTGTTTCCCCCATGTAATAATTAAGTTTAATAATAATTAATAATATACTTATTTTTTATTGTATTTTGTATATTTTTATAATCTGCATTTTTGGTGAAACTTACCCGTATTAACTGCGCCCCGGGGCTTCGCTCCTGTGGGAATTTCGGGATGAAGTAATTATGATATTTCCGGTATTTTTCTACCTGTGTACCAATTTCATCAAAATCTGTGTAGTAGATTTTGCGTAATTAACACGCTTATAAACTTGCATTTCTCACGGGTGTGGTAAAGCACATTGGTACTTTTTATTCTCGAAATTCCCACGAAAGCGGAGCTCGGGGGCTTAGCTCGTTTTAATATAAAAAGCAATAAGTAATATTATTATTTACCGACTAGCTGTTTCCCGCTGCTTCGCCCGCGTGAGTTTCGCTTAGATGAAAAATCTTTTTGTGTTCCAAACCGTTTCAGATGTTTCAGATCTTCGATTTTTATATGTCTACAGAAAATGCTCATCAAATTAATCAAGTTTTGCTAAGGCGCCGTTTCCATATATGTTATGGTGTAGCTGGTCTATTGGAGTTATTCATCAGATGTTCCAGATCTTCAATTTTTATACGTCAGCAGAAAATGCTCATCAGGTTAAACGATTTTGCTAAGGCGCCATTTCCATATATGTTACTAGCTGTTGCCCGCGGCTTCGCGAAAGTTTTAGAAATATCGTCAAAATAAACTAAGGGTTCTTTAGTTGCCCTCAATACAGCAGGAATCAGGATTAAGAAAAATCCTTGCATAGACTTTTTAATTTCGACGAAATAAAGTCTAATTTTACTTTAGTTATTTATGTATCAGCGGCCCAGGGTACTTTGACACGATTTAAATCTTTCTTTGACAGTATTTATTCATCAATATTTCAGTTTTTATGGACAAGGTCAATACTACAGCTGCACCTTGTTTCGATGAACTTGATGTCAAACTTCTGGCAAATTAACTCCTACGATAACAAGGATCGGCCACAAATAGCCACATTGCCACCAATGCGAACTATTTACGTAACATTGCTATGCTACGTCGGATCATGTCAGTGCATCGCAAGAGGGTTACCATCTGCCCGGATTTGTTGGACTTACCGTGAACTTACCTAGAAGCTTATGACTTTCTAATTAATTTTGCGCCTGTAGTTTAAGTACCTGAGTAGGTACATAGCGTATATTATCGGTTCGGTTCTTCCGCTCAATATAAAAGGAAAAAAAGGCCGTGCGGAATGTATCTATTATTTATCTTCGCAAGTCTCAAAATTGTACTACGTACTTCTACCAACACTACCTATATATGTAGGTAGGATATATATATCCTGGTATATCCTATACTGGATATACATATACCTAGGATAGGATATAAATCTAATTCATATGACAATCACTTCATGCATGTAAAACGTTCCCCGCCGCATTTGTTTGTCTATTCGCGATAACTCTTAAGCGTCTGAACGAATGTTCATGCGGTTTTCACAAATAAATAGTCCTTTCTTTCAATGGATAGAGTGGTTCATGTGATGTATGAGAAAGGTTTTGTCATATAATTAACACGGGCGATGTAGCTCGGTCATTTTAGATTTAAACTTAGACATTTGAAATTACTGAACGGGACCTTTTGGAATATGTTCGGACCCCTTCCAGGATGACGCTCAAAAAAGTCCCAAAAATCCCTAATGGGAGAGCCCGGAAATCCTGAAAAACCTGGAATTTAATTTTAATATTCTGCTGTTTAACTATTATATCTCGAAAAAGACCCACAATTTCGAATATATATATAGTCCATCAAAAGTTTTAGAGCATTTTATGCGACTAAATGCATATTTTTTTGACTACTCGGTCCGGTCCCATACAAGTGCTTATCGAAGTTTAACAAATCCTACAGTTATTTTAAATGCAAAATTTTAGACATGTGAGAGGATGTATGTTTGATACCCAACTACGCAAAATCTACAAGTAGCGCAGTAAATAGAGCGAACCTTCCCTAGGGGTTAATTACGTGCGGTCCAGTAACTCAATTTTTTTTATATTATTGTTTAGGATGGTTGTAAGTATTTAAAATGAATATGGCACAATTGAATAGCTTTTGCACTCGCCGCCAAATTGGAAAAATAAAAAAAAAAACACCACTTTGTTCGGTTTTTCGCTTATATTTTCTTTTAAGTGCATTTTCGCTAGAAAAGTGTTCTACACAATGTTGTAGAAAATTAAATTTGCCGTTATTTACATTTTATATTTTGTTTATAGGACTGACAGTTTCCGAGAAAAAAAAAATCCTTTGCCTTAAAAAAATCTCATTTTTCAAACATTCGTCAATCTTTTTTAATTTGGAACGATGTAATCCAGTCATGACCTATTCTATGAGAAAAAGTAGCAGAACAAACATCGTAGGGAATTTAATTACCTGCAAAACGCAATTGCATATTTCTTAACCAACCCTGCAAAGTGGAGAGTAAAACTAAATGATAAAACAACGGAAATTGTTTTTTGCTATAATATTTTACTTTTTACTAACTGAACCTCGCTCCCATGGAAATTTCGGGATATAAAGTACCTTATGTGCTAGTCCTGATATTTTTCTACTAGTATACCAAATTTAATCGAAATCCGTCTAGTAGATTTTGTGTGATTAAGCAACAAATATCACATCCAAACTTTCCCATTTATAGTGTGATTCATTGCAGGTGAGTAACCGATACCTGATTAGGACACTGTAAAAGTGTCGGTGGACATTATCAAGTACAGATATTAGATAATATTTGCTTCATTAGCAATAAAGATTGGGAAAGAAACCCGATTTTAAAATAAAAAAGTTTGGATGTGATATTTCTTGCTCAATCTTAAAAAATCTACTGGACGAATTTCGATAAAATTTGGTATGCTAGTAGAAAAATATCAGGGCTAGCAGATAAGGTACTTTTTATCCCAATATTCCTATGGGAGTAAAGCCCCCGGGTGCAGCTAGTAGACAATAAAATATGATAGCAAAAACGTAATATTTTAACTTTTACTTTTACTCCCTACTCCGTAGGGTTAGTTAAAAAAAATTACATGTGTTTTGTAGGTAATTAAATTTCCTTCAAATTTTATTCCAATATATATTTTCCTAGAGTAGGCCATAAATGAATTACAGCGCTCTGAAGTAAAAAGTTTGACAAATTTCCAAATGCGATCAAAAATGCGATTTTTTTAAAGTGCACATCTCCATAACTATTAGTCCTAGAAACAAAATATAAAATGTACATTATAGGAAATTTATTTTTACTACATTGTGTAAAACTCTAATGTAGCTAAAATGCATCTAAACGAAGGTGAGAGCGCAAATCTGAATAAAGTGGCAATTTTTTTTTGTTTTTCCAACATATGGCGGGCGTGGAAGGGGGTAGAAATTGTGCCTCTTGCATTTTAAACACTTACTAACCATCCTAAATAACATATCAAAAATTCAGAACTATTGAACCATTTGTAAGTAAACCCTACCCTTAGCTCTATTTTGGTCTTTATTCAATGAACTATGGACGGATTTGTATTAAATTTGGTATACTAGTAGAAAAATACCAGAAATAGTACATAGGTTACTTTATATTCTGTAATTCCCACGGGAGCGAAGACCCGAGGCGCAGTTAGCAGAAAATAAAATATTATAACAAAAAAAGCAATATTCCGTAGTTTTAATATTGAGTTTTACTCCCCATTCTGCAGGGTTGGTTACACAGAGCATTTATAGTAGAGCTGTTCATAAGCTAGTAGACCTGTCCCCAGTCGACAAACTTGAGGCTTCTAACTATTGGCCACCAGACGTCACTATTGTCGCATTCGCGGAGTTCACTTCATAGTGTCAACACGTGCCGCAGATGTGTCGAAGTTACGCGAAATTTTAGATTGTGCTCATTAACAATGAACTGCTGTATTGTGGGGTGTAAAAGTAACACACACAACAAGGAATCACGCGATAAAAGTATATATTTTCACTCGTAAGTATTTTTACGTAATTATTCCCACAGCGGTGGATACGCGCCTGTCAGTACAGCCATCTAGTGAGTAATAGCAGAACTCAAGAGAATTAATAAAACAGTTTGCGAAAATAATTCTGCTACTGGCCAATAGGTGGCTATACAGTTTGTAAAATTAGATAAAATAAGTCGTATGTCTATCCAATAAGAGTTCATTTTTTAATTTCTGTCTACGGTAAGTATACGTCCCCCGCTCCCCTCCCAATGCGGACATTGTCTTTCATATGTAAAATGCCTATGCGCATCTCCTCTCCATACATACTTCGTGGTTGGTTAAGAAAAATGCAAATACGTTTTGTAGGTAGTTAAATTCCCTACAAATTTTGTTCCAATACTTATTCTACTAAAATATGCCATAACTAGATTACAGCGTTCTGAAGTGAAAAGTTTGACAAATTTCAGAAAAAGAAGATTTTTTTATTTTTTTTTATGAGCACACATCTCGGTAACTATCAGTCCTAGATACAAAATGTAAAATGTAAATAATAGGAAATTTAATTATCTACAAGATTTTGTAGAACACTTTCTTAGCAAAAATGCATCTAAACGAAAATATGAGCCAAAATCTGAAGAAAGTTTTTTTTTTTTTTAGTTTTTTTAAGATTACTACGGACCCGGAAACTTGGCAATTGTGCCCTTTTTATTTTGAATACTCACAATAATCCTAAACAACATTTCAAAAAATTCACAATTACTGGACCGTTTGTAATTTGATTCTCGTCTATTTACTGCGCTAAAGACGGATTTCGATGAAATTTGATACAATGCTAGAAAAACACCGGATATAGTATATAGGGTACTTTGTTCCCGAAATTCTTACGGGAGTAGGGCCCCGGGGCGCAGCTAATATAGCATTTTTCATAGGTATGGAAAACTTACTACGTCCCGGTGCTCCGCTCCCTTGGGTATTTCAGGATAAAAATTACTTATGTGATTTTCCAAAACTAACTCTATTAGTGTACCAAACTTCATCGAGATCCGTCCAGTAGACTTCGTGTGATTGAGTAACAAATAATGCTAGTTTGTATGGAAACTTTATCATTTACGAAAATATATACTTGCTGCGACCGAGGCTTCGCTCCCATGGGAATTTCAGAATAAAAAGTAGCCTACATATTTAGGTTTAACTCCACTCGTGTACCAAATTCGTGTCAAAATCTGCTCAGTAGATTTTGTGTGATTGAATAACAAACATACATCCGACACATCCAAACATTAGCATTTAATACTAGCTGGCGCCCGGGGCTTTGCTCTAGTGAGAATTTCAGAATTAAAAGAGGCTTATGTATTTTTAAGGTTTTACTCTACCTACTCGTTTATCAAATTTCATCGAAATCCGTTGGGTGGGTTTTTGTGTGATTGAACTTATACAAATAGTGTGATTATACATAGTACCAGAGCCGGCTTTAGCACTACCAGCGCCCTGGGCGAGATTTCTATGGCGCCCCCTAAATACTATTCAAACCCATACGAAAAAAGGCAAAGGGAAAAAAATATAGTATAAAATTTCGTGCCTCGGACGACTATCGAGCACATTGAGAGTTTGTTTTTTTTATATATTTTATTTAAGATTTACAAGAATGAAGTACCTGTAACACAAGTTTTTATTACTTAGCACTGGACTAACGAGAGCTACAAGGTGCAAAAAGAATTATTCGAGAAAGTCAAAAACGAAAAAAGTGCGAAATAGCGGAAAAAAAAAAACAATTTTTTCCGAATTTTTTATTTTTGAGTTCGATATTTTTAAGAGTTTTCCCTGTAGCCTAACCTTTTTGAAAAGAGTCAAAGTGTCAGAACTTCGATACGCGTGTGGAAATTTTGCAATTTGTTTGTTCACAGGTGTAATGTCGAGGATATAAAGTAATTAAGCTTTGCCTAGAATGCTTTGGTATGTCTGTGTATTTTGTGTTCTCCTCTAGAGGTCGCATTTCACAACTGATTCCCGCGAAATTTTGAGAGCAGGTTCAATAAACATATAAAAATCGATAGTCAAGGATTTTTTTTTTAATAATTTTTTAAAATGGCGGAGTTGGCACAAAGGGCCTAAGCGTAAGCGCTTTTGGATTTCTCTTACGACCAATTTGTGCCAACTCAAAATAATCCTAACTAATCAAAAGTGAATTTGATGGTTTGTTTATTTGTTAGTTGCCTCTTCACGCTTTATCTACTGAACCAATCTTCCATCTTTCGCATACACATAGTTGAAAGTACTGAGAACTCCCATAGGGTACTTATCATCCCGGGAAAAAGCACGCGAGCGAGCCGCGGGCAAAAGCTAGCGAGTAATGAATTAAGAGGCGCCTGCGGCGGCCCTTTATGACGACCCTTTGAGGCGCCTCTCCCACTTCTCGCCCCTCACCGACAACAAGGTGGCGCCTGCGGCGCCCCTCACTGGACAACAGGGGGCGCCTGTGGCGCCCCTCGCCGGACAACAAGAGGCGCCTGCGGCGCCCCTTGACGTCCGGCGCCCTGGGCCGTCGCCCAAACGCGCCCCCCCCTAAAGCCGGTACTGCATAGTACGATATCCGCACAAGATAAGGATAATGATGGATATTGATAAGAGCAAGGATAAGGATATATTTTTTTCCTTCATCCCTTACCTATGGAATGAATCAAAATATAGGACAATTTTAGACACGCTCCAGGAATTTTCTTGAAATTCCAGTTTTTCCAGGATTTCCACTTAGGAAGTCCTGGAACTTTTTTGTGCGTCATCCCGGAAGGGTTCCGAATATATTCCTAGACGGGAGTTTAGTAATTTTAAATGAACAAGTTTGGTCAAAAATTGGCTTTAAATGACTGAGCTAATGCTGCGGCAGGTTCAAACAATACGAGTAGTATAAAAGGAAAATCGTATTTTCTGTTTTCCGCCTAGTAGGTACCTACCTATTTACCCTAGTATTGCAAAACTGTGCAGCACATTAATGTTTATACGACCGACGACAGACTAAATTATTATCGGAGCAATGGACAGGCGCAGATTAACGGCTCGAGCCAATACAACGGTCGTCGACGAATATTTATCTATCTTCTAAAGCATTGGAACTACTTAGGTAGGTAATTTTTTACAAGCTTTTATTTTCTTTCACCTGTCCTACACGTGGGTTCTGTTCCGATGACAGTGCATTGTTATAACGAGCATGAGCTGATGATGCATCCAGGATCAGCTCAGCAACGAGGAAACTCCTCAACGCTTAGGTGTAACTGTATGAACTTGATATTTTTGTCGCACTTTATTGATGTCCAAATTTGTGTCGATAGAAGCCTGTATCAATAATTATTTTTTTATAATAAACGGCGTACCTACTGTGCCGTCGGCACTATTATTATACGGCATAGTAACGTGCCCCGCCCCGCACGTTATGTGCCCCACAGCACAACCTGACCCGGGGCTTAACCGGGTCAGTTAACTGGGGCTCCACCGTATCCTGACTATTGGTATAAGTTGGTACAGAGCGACTTGATAGTCGCTGAGAATGATAACAGCCCGTGCACTCGAGCAATCGTCCGCACGCCGAGACGTATCTGAATATATTGAGTCACAGCTCAATGCGGGTAGCGGGGAACATGACGCTCCGCTGTACGCCACATCTCTCCTTCCTTTTGATGATTTTAATACAGACAAAGGTTGTCAATAATTTTCGTTACCACTAGTATGTAATAAATCCAAAGTAACCCTTTACATCAAATTTCAAATTATATAGCATCATAATTCTTAAAGCTGCAAACTACCAGCGTTTCGGAACGACCACTGCTGAGAAGAAACGCCGAAAGAAACTCATTACAGTATTGGTCCCTATTATGTCATTCTGACATGACATGTTTTCTAATTTTAATTTTGGTATGTTTTTTCTAAAGATATTACTTTATAAAGATGTGCATGGTCGCGAAAGAACGCGAACAATCTTATAGAAATCATATATATATCTGCATCAATATATTTCGATTCTCATCTCGCAAATCGGGATCATTAAAATATTCTGCACCATTTCCTTTACCGAAAGTCACTTAGTTTCACAGATTTTAGTCTTATCATAATCAACATGTCCACTTTCACAACATCGGCCACTTATCCTTTTTTCTTTTTTTTTTAACTTTTCGTTTGATCATACTAAAAATTCATTCCCTCATAGGAACATCATTGTTAGTGGTAGATACTTGCCGAATTTGTAAAAAATTTAATAACCACATGTCGGTATATTGCATTTATTTACTTGTATTTTGATCATATTTTTATTATCTTTTAGTTAGATCAACCCAGTTCAATGTTTGTAGAAATTGTATTTTAAAATAATTACTTACTACAGTTAAAAGATGAACAATGACAACTGTTACAGTGTGTCTAAACTTTGAAGAAATGCCAGAAATATTGTTAATTATTTTGGTCATGAAGTAGACACGATGCCATTGCTTGGCGTAAATTGTGGATCTAAACTTAGCCGGAACTTATATAGACTTTCTCAAATAAGGATGTGCTGTTGATAAAGCATGAGTTGCTTATTAATTAAATCTGTTAAATCACCAAGTAATTGAAAATCTAAATAACAAGGATACTGTTTTTTTTTTTTTTTTAACTTAATGTTATGTAGGTTTTGATCAAAGGATCAGTATTCCATTCAACTTGGCAATTTTGCCAGTCTTCTGGGCACCTTACCGCAAAGCAACATCTTGTCAGGACGACATTAAATTTATTTATTTATTTAATGTTAATGTTTTTAGTTTAGTGTTAATTTCAATGAATACTATAATAAAATAATCATTTTATTAAATTGTATGTAATGTACCTACATTAGTTTATAAAAATACATATTTGTTTATGTATTGGCTTAGGAGTGACTATTCTGTATTTTTAAACTTAATTTGGTAGTAAGTTTTTTGTAACCTGTCTGTAGCAGGTTCAGAATATATATATTTTTAATGATCTGCATTATACATTTTTCCAATATACATTATATTTAATTACAACCCAACAACATGGATTTGCTAAGACTGGATGTCTCCAATACTTTTATAGCTGCTGGACCACAATCATTTCTTTAACCACCTATGTGGAATAGCTGTTAAATTAATAACAGTCGTTACTTTATCCGTTATAGTCACCCATATACGGAATAGCTGTTAACAGTGGAACTCTTTTGTGTAGGATAGCACACCACTAGACCCAGGCCCATTTAAACAAAACATTTGACCTGACCGAGAAATTAACCCGGGACCACACAAGGAGGTTGTCGTTATTGTCCTTACACATTGAGTACTTATCCATCTTTGTGGATTATTGCTGTTAACAGTCGCTTGTGTGTAGGATGGCACACTACTAGACCCAGGCCGATTCACAAAGATTATTTGACCTGACCGAGAATTTATCCCGGGACCACACACGGAGGTCATCATTGTCCTTACACATATTTTATTTCAAACTAAACACATATTGGTTATTCTCAATTAGATAGAAACTTAAATACCTAATTGGAATAACATTTATTCGTAGCACAAAGTGCACATCAATTTTTATTCTTTATTCGTTTTATATTGGGTAACTTTAGCAATTTAATGCTGACTATGAGCATTTTAACTTCAGATTCCGTGTAATTTAATGCTAGCTTGACAATTCATAATATTATTATTTGTAGCACAAAGTGCACAGCATTATTTGTTCGTTTTATATTGGGTAACTTTAGCAATTTAATGCTGGTTAAACGATCCATAATATCGATTCATTTGAATTCATACTTTGGTTCACAAAGGTAACTTTAGCAATTTAATGATGACTTCAGGCAACAAAATTGCCGAAGTCGATTTAATGCTGACTTATCAGTCCATAATTATGGACTCATAAACAAAGGTACTAAAATATTGTTGGATATTAAGTAGGAGTATAAAATAGTAAAAATCACATTAAGGTGATACCATGTATTTAGATATTTTAACTGCTTTTCTCTATTTTCAAATAAACATTGTGTTGTCATTACAACTAACTGATTTATTGATAACTCGTCAATGATCAATGGAAAATAATATCTCCTTACACATCATTATAATTGGAAATTTTAATAACTAAACTATGAATAGTTTTTAGAACAACATTTATGTATGGTATATAGTGCATTAAAGAACAATTAATATACTTTGTTCATGCACGTAAACTTGCTTTTTGTGGTACCATTGTGATTAGTGAAGTAAATTAATGTAAACATGTAAAGGCAACCGAGTGTACCTTCGTTAAAGTAGTTATTATAGCATCAATGAATATCAAAATCGTTGGGCATAGCCCAATTACTGTATTTGTCAGGACCGAACAATCATACTAAAATCCTTTGTAATAAACTTAATTTATGTTTTCACCAATGAGTTCAATTAATTCGCTTTCAATGAAATACCATTTTATTTTACAGGGTAGACTGTAAAATAATAATTGAGTAAAGTAGATAAATACCTCCATTTTATATTGTAGGTTTCCTGGTGGCTTAAACTTGTACATGTTATCGACATGTCTGTCATATTATGTTGAAATACGCTAAGTATTTACTGCCGTATTTTTTTTTATCCATTTATTTAGGTACCTATTTTATTTGTTTAGGTACCTATTTTATTTATTTTACTTGTTTATTGCACATTAAATATACAATACATTTTAGTGTACAATCTACACTTCTTAAACTTCCATACCCATTATACAAAATGGAAGTTTTGCATTTTCCTTAAAGATATTTTTAGCAAAAATCTTAATCACTGGATTGATTTCAAAATGTATTCCTACGTTAGCACCTACATTATTTCTGTGTAACATAATTTACCTCTAAATGGCCCCTTGCAAAGCTGGGACGGGCCGCCAGTGTTACATAAACAAGTATTAGTTTTCTGAATATTGTAATCACAGAGAACAACATCTTAATCGACACATCTATCAATGTTCCAGTCAACCAGAAGCTGTAACAAACTCCACTGGTTAAAATATTATGTATTTTTAGAACCAGATGAATTATTTAAAAACTGTCCTTCAATTTTTTTTTTTTCATTTTGGCGTGTATTTTCTTTCAACTCGGATGGTAGTTTCTTTATGATACTAGTCAACTTTGAACTATTTAGTTAAAATAATTCTTATATTTAGAGACATATCAAGAATATAGTTCCTATAGTTCTTTCTTAAATTTACTTGCACCCTTGTAATTGTTTTAATACCTATTACTATTTATTTTTATTTTACTCTTAGTTCAAATTTTGTTTTTTTTTTCATCACGATATTAATCAATCATATGGAAAAAGTACACTATCGATTAACTATCAGTTAATTATAATAATCCCTCGGGTTGGGAACCAGGGAAGCATGATTTTTCTAGTTCAGGTACCAACCGACCACAAACCCTGTTCTGGTTGCACTTAGGTACCTTTATTATATAAAATATTGTCACAATGGACAGTTAAGTTAACCTCATATTAAACATGGTTTAGCTTATAGTACGTTGTTCAGAAACGCAATTATTATGGTAATAGATCAACAGATTGACAAAAGTATCTCAGAAATTGAGTATTAGTTATATAACACAAATTGAACTGATTTGATTGTGATGAGAAAATAATTATAATATTCCATTTTTATACCTATTTATTTCACTGTTTTATCTATTCTGATAATACCAAAGGTATAAAAACTTTAGAAAACAAAATTTGTGTATCTTTCACGACAGAAGCTTTAAATTTTTTATTTCTTATGTTAAATCGTTAAATTAAAAGTAGGTAATTGCTATGTATACTTCGCATTAGCGAAATAATCAATTATAAATATTCTGTCTTGTGACCTGCCGGTAGTACCAGTCCAGCCGACCTCATGATTTGTATCACTGTAGTTACGTTTTAAACTGAGGTTTAAACCTAAGGAAACTAAGTATGCATTCATATTTCAAATTATGTACAGAAAGTGCATTGTTAACAGAATAATACTCATTGTATTAAGCGAAAAGCTATTCATAAACAGTTAGGAGCCGCTCACCACAATCAGAGTCATTAAATGTTACGTGAAATCTGTATGTGTCGTTTATTGTTTAGTACCTACTTATTAACTTTTTTCATATATATCATCACGGCCACTATGGCCAAGCTATAGATGCAGGAAAATATTGAGATTAATATTTAAATAAAAAGTATTGTTGTTATGTTGGTGCCAAGATCCCTTGAGCCATTGGTACCAAAGCCAATAAGGCTATTTTGTACCCTTTTTACTAAATTATTGATCATCGAGATGGCTGATTATTCTTTACGATATATTTTCTTAAGATTCTACCCTCGAATAAGATTCTAACGCGGGCGGAAGCCCATTGATAGGATTATAAAATTAAATTGAATATTCCACCCACTTTATTTGTTTTTTTTTTTTTTTAACAAAATTTTAATGTACTCACGTTTACCTCGTCGCCAAATGTGCCGTGCCGTCGGCACTATTATTATACGGCATAGTAACGTGCCCCGCCCCGCACGTTATGTGCCCCACAGCACAACCTGACCCGGGGCTTAACCGGGTCAGTTAACTGGGGCTCCACCGTATCCTGACTATTGGTATAAGTTGGTACAGAGCGACTTGATAGTCGCTGAGAATGATAACAGCCCGTGCACTCGAGCAATCGTCCGCACGCCGAGACGTATCTGAATATGTTGAGTCACAGCTCAATGCGGGTAGCGGGGAACATGACGCTCCGCTGTACGCCACACCTACCTTACCCTATTTCATCAATTTATCTTTTACAAGGAAGCATTGTAATGTTTTTTGCCGAATAAAGTTTTTATTTCTTTCTTTACGGAGGTAAGTAGGTACATACATTTTCCATCAACGATAAGCTTTGTCTAATTTAGGTAATCCTCGTGGGTACTAGATATTTCACACCTTTAATTTGCCATCCCTTAGTTACTTTTTGTCTTGCAGGATAAGGTCTATCAATCAGTGACTATGTTAGTGGTCGACGTGGTCGTAAGACCAAGCTCCCAGCCGTCTTCGCCTACTCTCTGTTGAGCAAACTTAGATTTCAAGATTTAAAATTATCTATGTAGGTAAACTAAATTGAATTTGTCCCTAAAGTAATACCTATCCCAATATATGAATGAGCTAAAGTGTTGTGTAAGGCGATGTCTTGTCTCGCTTGAGCTGATGGTGCTGCGACGGCGGCGGTGGTGGTGGCGGTCGTGGGCCGCACTTGGCAGCCGCACCGGGCTGAAACTCGCGAGAACCCGAGTGGGGAGCGCCTCGCCGCCGCGCCAGTACCCCTCCGACCAGCGATGCTGTGCTGTCTCCGGAAATAGAGTACGATCCACGACTTACATTCAGTGTCGCGTATTACCGTCGTCGCAACCAATATCACTTCGCCATTAAACCGCGGTTAACCCAGCGATTAAATAATAATTATCGCTTGTTATTATTAAATAATGTTGCCATCCCACGCTCATCGTTTAACTGCGGTTTAATGGATCTTTGGCTCGAGTAGCAATCCTTCGGGAATGCTATTTGAATCGAAGCGGCTCATGAGTGGATGTGCTTTTGTAGATCGGTCGACCGGGTGCGCGAGTGTGAGTGCAAATGACTTATAGCCCGACAGCGGGCTGAACTTAACAAAATGTGGACCAAAAGATGGTTATGGAGGTTTATGTTGTGCACGTTGCTGGCGGTGGCGACATTGACGGTCGCGGCGCGAGGTGAGTCGAGGATGAGCGCGCTCGCTCGCACACACGTAACCCTGCGTCACTACAGTTGCTATTTTCGTCGTAACTTGTGCTGAAATTATGTAAAAAGCTCGCGTATGTGCTCTATTTTTGGCAATAACCTTTGGTGAAGATCTCTGTGATAAAATGATCTAGTAACCTACATTTCGTTTGGATGTCTTATTTATCTGTCTTCATATAGAAAGTAGGAACTTGGTTGCCAGGCGGTTAGTCCCAATGCTAGATACGTAAATAGAAATACAGGGATTTGTCGTTGTGCGTCGCCATCTTGTGAAAAACGATAGGATTGTGACGAAGACATTATAAAAATGTGACAAGAAAATGGGTCACATCATTACAAGAACAATTTCTTTTGACTGTAATAAATATAAACATTGAGCCACCCACGTTGGTATGTCAGTTGGAAGTAAAATAATTCTAGTTATCCCATCAAATGTTAATGCAAAAGTTTGTATGTATCTAGTTCACGCTAAACTAAAACGGTTGAATATATTTTGATGAATTTTAGGATAGATATTTTAGAGATGTCACATACCTACTTCCTTACCTGTTGTTGCGAAAATAAACGCTGACGAAGTCGCGGTCACCAGCTACCTAGTTAAAATTTGTACCTAGTCAAAGAAAAAATACATAATAGTATCTAATTGTTTTGTATGACTTAGGTAGGTTGTTATAGTAAGAAAAAATGGTTTACAACAATATCAAGAGGTATTTATTTGCAAGCAGCAACTAACCAGCAACTTTAGGTTATCTAGAATGATGTGAACTAGTTTATGAATTGGGTTTGTAAATTTTCACGAATTCGGGTCAAAACTGCCCTATATGTTACTCTGTAACTTCCAAGAAAAACCCACCAAAATCAGCTAAACCGCTTCGAAGATTGCGCTCTTGGAGCTTTTCATCAGATGTTCTAGATCTTCAATTTTTATACGTCAGCAGAAAATGCTCATCAGGTTGAACGACTTTTACTAAGGCGTCATTTCCATATATGTTATAGTGTAGCTGGTCTCTTGCAGTTCTTCATCAGATGTTCCAGATCTTCAATTTTTATACGTCATCAGAAAATGCTCATCAGGTTGAACGACTTTTGTTAAGGCACCATTTCCATATTTCTTATAGTTTAGCTGTTCTGTTAAGATTCTTCATCAGGTGTTCCAGTTTTCAAAATAAATTATAGCCTAAATGTTGCCCAGGCTTAATAGCTATACAACAAAAAAAGTTTCATTCAAATCGGTTCAGTACTTTCGGAGATTAGCGTGATCATACATACAGACAGACAGACAAAAAATTTCAAAAAAAAATAAATTGCGTTCTATTATTCTTTTTAAGTGTCCCTCTATCCATTTCAGTCAAAAATACTAAATGTACAGACAAAATATTTTTACTGTTTTATTATATGTATAGATTTGTATGGATCTGGATGTATGAATATGGATTATAAATATTTTTTCACTTGATTTTATCCTGAAACATTCGTGAACTAAATCAATGGCAATTACAGTTTCGTATAGGATTGTTTTGACGTAGACCGGAATGCATCAAGGTTTATACCTTGAAAATGTAGACTTTATAGCTAACCGGAGTCAAAGAAGAAAGAGTTTAGACTCTGAAATAAATATACCTGTCAGCATAGAGCAACACGGAACCGCGCGCGGAAGTCCTTGTTGCTCGAAGCCTGTTATTGACGCAATTTCACCAATTTTGTCATAGAAAGAGTGGGTAAGGATAGATACGTTGGGCGCCATTTTTACGTAGTACCTATAAACATAGGCTGTTAAAAGTAGGTAATGCCACATGCGGTCTCTAATCTGATAAAACACACTGTACAGATTTTTACTAATAGACTTGGTCTGGTCATGTCATGAGAAAGGTTTTGGTGTGCAAGTGGGTAAAAGTAAGTAGGCATTACTTTAAAATTAATGCAAGGCCTCCACAAGGATCCCCTTGCCCGATCCCTTATGCAGAGGTACTCTACTCCGTAAACTAGTTTGTTCATCAAATCAATCCACTTTTAAAAAAAGTACCTAACAACATTATCAAAGATGTCCACCTAACCCAGTTACTACGATAACACTAGAAAACACACATATTATATAGATGTTTGTAGGGGTACTAGGGTATTATATTATCTGTGGTAGGGGAAATCTTCGTAACTTCAAAATCAAAATTTAGAATGGAATTTCGTCATTTCTCAAGTTAGGGTGAATTCGTCCACTGTGATTAGAGTAGGAGTCTCCCACCAGGACAACAGCAAAATAAATACATAGCACATAGGGTAGGAGTCATCACACACCCTCGCTTCACGCCACTGGTTCACGTAACTGGAATACGCTCTGTAAAAGTCTAATGTTGGACCCGCCATCAAGTCATGATATTGCTGAATCCGATTAACAAACTTTTCAAAAACAATCACATCACAAAATGAAAAAGTTTGCATGTGTCGTATGAGGTGAGGATGTGATTATATGTTGGTTAAGTAAGTACTCAATCACGCTAAAAAAATAATAGAAATAGTAAATAACTAAGCCCCAGGGTGCAGCTAGTACCTACTTGCATAAAATATTTTCGGTTTCATAAACACTTCAAATAACAATCACTTCTGTTACAACAGGCGTGGGAAAGCAACTGGAAAGTACTTTATAAACTCGTTCCTTTTGAAGTCTGTTATGTTTAGACTAAAAGATTTTATGTAGAGTTTATGTTTATGCGCACTTTTGAGCAGGAAGTTTATGTAACAGCTCCCTATAAAACTTAGTAGAAATATGGCAGGTGGCATAGCTGTGATAGTCAGCTGTTATGAAGTAAAATCCTGACACGCCTCTCTTTAGGTATAATTGTGACACGTTCGATCAAGCGTGAGTTGAGTTGAATGCAATTCTCTACCATCTGCACTACAACTGATATACGTACATATAAGTAGTTAGGTCTTTCTGTTTTATTATTTTTAAGAACGTATAAGTTAAGATACTCGCAAATAAATTAACAAGAAACAAAATATCCCGTAGGAGCCTGCTCTACATTGTGCAGTCAATTTACTTAAAAAAGAATGAATGACGTTTTCGTGAAAGAAAAATAGGCCTAACTTGGCATCTAAGGATAGAAGAGTAAAAAATTAGGTAACTGGGCTTTCGGAAAATATTTAATCCAAAACACTAAATTATTGCTTGCACGAGCGAAGAAAAAACATAGAATGTGCCAGCTACTTCTCTTCCCGCGCAGTTTGTAAAAGGCAATCGAGTGAAACGGCTTTAAACTGGGAATTCCTCCACTCAGAGCCGTAAGGGATAAAGACGTAATTCTATGTATGTACTAAATTAAATTGCCAATATGCGACTATTAATGATCGGTTTGACGTTGGAGCCAAGCTCCGAACCTTGCTCCGAACAGAATAATTAAGACTTAAACAGCTCAAATTAATGTCACTATATAAATTTTATATAACACATACGTACCTGCCTACATATATTAATTAAACCTCTTACCTATTTAGCTTGGCAACGACTCCTTAACCTATCAGTAGCACATGCCAATGCCCTATCATCTCATGAAATACCTACCTAGGATTATAATTTATTCCATCTTACTATTTTTGGTGACATTTTGTGTTATTTTGGGGTCCATAGGGTCTGTAGTTCCGTAGGTACCTCAAAAGGCAAAAACAGTAGTCCGTCTGTCTGTCTCTTTGTCTGTCAAGAGTTTAAGACCTTTTTTTCAGCAATGCGTGTCAAGTTGAAAATAGCAGACTAGCTTTTGCCCGCGGCCTCGCCCGCGTGAATTTCCCACGGTTTTTTCCGGGAACAGTGCTTTTTCCTGGGATTAATGGTCCTTCTCATCTCACTTCTAACTATGTGTATGCAAAATTTCAGGAAGATTGGTTCAGTAGATAAACCGTGAAGAGATACAAACAAACAAACTCACTTTCGCATTAATAATATTAGTTAGGATTAGGAAACTTGGGTCTATGCATGGTCTGTATCAGATATGAAAAATCAAACTTATACGCATTCAAAAGGTATGCCTTAAATGTCACAGATATTCTTTTGCTTTTTCAGAAGATAATCAAAGAAGAAAGAATCCACACAGAGTAGGTACTTCCCATTTCATGAAAGGCAACAAGTAGTCTCTTACAGTAACTACTTGTATAGAAATAAATCTGGAAATTGTAAACATGTAGAAACTAGGATGAAAGTCTTTGACATGAAAGAGACTACGAACGGCCAGCCCATGTGGCGGTTCATAGCACCCATAAACTTTTGTACAACTTTTGTTGTCGGAGAAAGATCCATCTGCGTACCTAGGGATGCCAGGTCGCCAAACCTAATAGCCGGACAGACCAGCCAGCAGTGCAATCGCCATAAGTAAATTCATACGAAACGCAACTGAACCGCGATCGTTACGCCATTTTTCGGATGATTCCGTATCGCGGCAGTTTGGCCGGACATTTGGGTAGAAAGGCCGGACACCCTATATTAATAGGTACGACAAAAAAAATCGTATGTAAAATCAATCTTTTTTTGGTAATACCGACAGAGCGAGGGGGGAGGGAGGGGTGGCGGTTGACTGTTGACTCTCGTCGCCTGCGCTCGGCGCTCGCTCGTTTGCGAAATGTAAAAAGCCTAAAAAAAGCCGGACAGGCCGGACACCGTTCATTTTGGCCGGACATGCAATCAAAAAGCCTACCTATGTCCGGTTTTATCCGGACGCCTGGCAACCCTATGCGTACCTATTAGGACCATCGATATAAGTAATTCATCTCTAGGCAGGATTTTTCTTTCTCACATCGCATCGGATTCTGCAGTGTTTTTTACTGCGAGAACGCTTATATACTTCTATTTATTGCTATTATATATTTGGGATAAACACACTCTCATCTACAGGAATCTATCTTGAATTGCCATTTGTTACGGCACAGAATTAATATAAGTTGGTTACGGTTAGAAGACGACAAAAGCGCTAACGATGAAAGCTTGTCAGTTGTCAGAGTCCATCCATGTACATATATCTATCTATGTTATGAGGTCATGGTCATAGGATAGGTGTACTTGAGTAATGGTCTAGGGCACGTAGATAAGTTCTAAAGTGGTAAACGTTTAAAATAAGAACTTGATAAAAGCTATAAATGTTATTTTAAGGCTTACTTAGTTGCACCAAAACTGAAGTTATTTTAAAGAGGTTAACAGTAACCCATATTTTGCCTAACCGATACTTTAACTGGATTTTTGGTTCAGTTAAATTAACTGTTACAAAGTAAGACGAAGCAATCCAACCAGTAAAGTTGGTTGGCAAGTCATCTGTAATCTTAATTTAAAGTCTTCGTGTTATGTTTCAGCGGAAGACGAAGTACCTTCAGAATCACAATGCCGTCCATACATCGAAAAGGCTCTGAAAGAGCTTGAATCAGGCTCTGAACCAGGTGAATACTTAGTATGTAAATAAGTTAACTATTGGTACCTACTTCGTAAATTTTTCCACATAAGTAGTGGGTAACCTATTATTATCTATCATTAACATCCATAGGATTAGTCGATTAAACATTTGTAGTCTGCGGAAACTGCTCCCCGCAAAATTAAGAATCAAAAGGCATAAGGCATCCCTGTCAGTAAACTAAATACGAAGCATTCCCAGCTTCTTCTGATTTGTAGAACATTCAGAAATTCATTTCCATTGGAATTTACGATTCTGCGGGAAGTAAAAGTCGTCATTAAATTTGACCTCACTGACACCAGAATAACACCGGATGGTTGGAACTCCGAATGATCCGCGATCATTCTAGTTAGGACTTTGATTCTATTTTAACTGCGACCGACATAGCGTCACTGATATTATGAGCAGAACAATAATAGTAGACCATTTTTTTCCACTCTTTGGACGCAAATGAATCATTAACTAAACAATTTATAACGTATGTTACGCAACAGTGAGAAAATTAGGCATACATCTATCTACTAGGTGTCGATGAGTAATGAAATAAAAATACACTGTCGCTATTTCATATAGGTTTTCCATGATTACAAATGATACTCGCAATGGAATGCAGTTTTTTTTAAAGTAAAATTTAACTACTTTGTGGCAAAAGTGTCTAGGCATCCATTTCAACTCTCATTAACATCGTTTAATTGTAATACAGTGAGGTGAGTAATAATTAAGCGACATTAATTTAAAATGCTATGATTATTATCACTGTCCTCCAAAATATATTGAGCAGGGTCATCTAAATTTGTTTTAGTCTTACGTATATAAATAACGCAACGACACGTTAGTTTACGTAAACTTATGATTGTTAATAGAACTTTATAGGCGGAACAGACTCATGAGCATAGCAATATAAATAATATTTTTTTTCAGATTCCTCTGAGAAAAACGACAGTAGTGAAGTAAGTATAGATGACGATACGACTGAAGTGCAATCAGCTGAAGATGGGAAAACAGCAGAGGAGGATAGCAAAGAAGACGATGGGCCTTCTGTGGAGGTCGCAGACGAGCCTTATGTGGCTCAAGCATCCGTAGAAGAAGTCGAAGCTGTTGAAGAAGATGATGACAAAGATACGAAAGAAAACGTCTCAGCAGAAGAGAAAGATGGAGACAGTGGAGAAAATCAAGAAGAAAGCAAAGATGATAACGACGGAGACAGCAAAGAAAAAGCATCCGCTGAAGACCAGACTGCCGAACAGGGTATTTATATTTTAAATAATTACCAAAAGATAGTTTGAATAAAACAAAGTAAGTTTTTGTGTTAATTTTTTTTTGCGCTGATATAATCAAAATTTATATACCTACGTCATCAAAAACATTTAAGGGTTTAGTTAAAGCCAGTGCCCAGTAGTATATCTGTGGTTTATCATTACTTTTCTATATTAAGTATTAAATATTTTGTTATATTAAGTACGTATACGTACGTATTAGACCTTTAAAGGTGAACGTGTCATGCCACTATGGTATATTCAATTAAATTGTCTATTAATATTTCAGATAGTGGCGAATTAGAAAAAGATGGAGACAGTGAAGGCGGAGCAAGTGATAGTGGTGAAAAAGATGAAAGTAACACCGAAAGTGAAGATGTAAAGGAAGCTGATAGTAAAGAGGATGGCACATCTAAAGAAGACGATCAAGAAGCTGATAATGCAGCAGTGGAACGAAAGGATGAAGATGACGATAAGACACAAGAAGACGATGGATCTCAAGAAAAGGCTGATTCTGGTGAAGATAAAGAAGATGCTGATTCCAAAGAAACAAAAGACGATGACGATTCTAAGGAAGATGATAAACTAGAGGAGGTTTCAGATTCTACGGACGAAAAACAAGATTCAGTAGAAACAGATAAAGAAGATTCCGAAGAAGCAGACCAAAATGATTCAAGAAACGCAGATAAAGATAAGTCGGGAGAAGAACAAAAAGAGTCTATTGAAGAATTGGAAGCTGACGGAGGGGTCGATGAAAAGGCTGAGGATGGCCAAGCTGAATCTGGCGAAAGTAAGGAAAATGACAATATTGAGGATGATAAATCTGGTGAAGCTGATTCGGAAGATAAGGAAGAAGTAGAATCTGAAACTGCTGAGGAGGGAGATGGTCAAGCGCCTGAGTCTGAGTCTGAAGATGAAGCTAAAGAATCCGAAGATAGCGAAGATACAGAGGAGCAGTCTGACGAAGAGGAAGGAACTCCTGAAGAAGACCTTTTAATTGTAAGTTTGCGACTATTAAAGTTTCTCATTATGATCTGACTGATAAAACATTCATTAGATGAATCTGCACAATATTGTAGTTTGTATTTTATTTATTTTTATATATGAAATGATATTTGCTAACATTTATTTATTTATTTCAGACGGGAGATATTCCTGAAAACTTGAGATCTCGTGACCACATCAATCAGATCCTAAGGCTGGATGAGGAGGCCAGTGAAAGTGAATTGACGATAGAAAAATCAGCGGAAATTATACTCAGAGACTTAAAGAAACTCTATGAGAACTCCATCAAACCTTTAGAGGGCCTCTATAAATACAGAGATTTAAGTAATAGACATTTTGGTGATCCTGAAATATTTTCGAAGCCTTTAGTTCTTTTTATGGGACCATGGAGCGGCGGAAAGTCTTCTATTGTGAATTACTTGACAGGTTTAGAATTTACGGAATGGTCTTTGAGGACTGGTAAGATATACACATTTTATTAACTAGAACAATTTTTATTTTAACTATAACTAAAGAACCTAGTAGACCTATCGTACCTTTATCCTTTACTACGTGTTTCGTTAGAACAAACACACATTGTTTGTTTGAAATTTGGATGCTTGTTATTCTTTCACGCAAAAACTAATGGACGGATTTCGATGTTTGTACATTGAATAGAATGATACATGGAAAACACATTTCAACGAAAGCGGAACCCCGGAGTGATAATAAACTATGTTGGATTTCAGGTGCAGAACCATCTCCAGCTTATTTCAATATTCTTATGCACGGCAAAAATCCTGAAGTATTAGACGGAACTCAATTAGCAGCAGATTGGACTTTTTCGGGTCTACAAAAGTTCGGGCAGGGTCTAGAGGAGCGTTTGAGAGGTTTGCGATATCCTAGCAAGATTTTGGAAAAGGTAAAGGAATGTTTATGTGATGTTGCATACCATTGTTTGAGCATTCCATCACATTGTTACCTAAAAGGATTTTAATTAAATTTATAGGTGAACATTGTAGAAATCCCTGGCATCCTTGAAGTAAGGAAGCAGGTGTCCCGGGTATTCCCCTTCAATGATGCTTGCCAGTGGTTTATTGATAGAGCTGACATCATCTTCCTTGTGTATGATCCCTCGAAGTTGGATGTTGGACCCGAAACCGAGGCTATTCTTGATCAACTGAAGGGCAGAGAATCACAGGCAAGTTATTATTACGTACTTAATTAATATTATTTGTAACTTTCGAACAAAAAGTTAGTCGTAGTTCCATTTTTGTGTGTAGATAAATAGTTAATGATATTGAAAAAAAAAAATTATATTGAAACATATTTTGGTATTTGAAAGTTGAAGTTTAGTAAAATATGTGCGAATTCTTATCTAATCTTGATAAGTCACACGCAGAAATTACCGTCTTGCACCACAGGACTAATTGTACGCATTGAATTTGGATATATTTTAATATGATGTTTGTATTTTTCCAGACACGCATCGTCCTAAATAAGGCAGACACGGTGAAGCCAGAAGAGCTGATGCGCGTCCAAAGCGCTCTGATATGGAATATCTCGCCGCTGATGAGCTCAGCGCAGCCACCAGTCATGTACACCGTGTCTCTATGGTCCATGCCGTACGAGCCGAGCGCACCCGTACGTCTGCTGCAGGCCCAGGAACGCGAGTTGCTGCGGGACCTGCGGCAGGCCATCGATAAGCGCATAGAGAATAAGATTGCTAGCGCTAGGAGATTTGCTGTACGTTTTATCACATAATACTTTAAGCTTTGTTTCTATTCGTTCTTTGTGTGTCTCCGGACCGTGGTTTGTTTTAAGGTGTAATATTAATATTCAACTGCACACTCAAAGAACTAAATGATCTGGTTATCACAAATCTTCTCTATGACACTTTTATTTAGTCGTTACTCTCAATAAATTTTTGAACTTGAATTAATGTGACTCAATCGCAAGTTGGGTAAACCGTCACAGATTTTTCAGGTCAAATTAATTTAGTGGAAAATACGCGAGATTCTAATAATACAGAAAGCTAATCACATTTTATTGAATAATTTATGTAATTAATGATTTCATACACAGGTGCGTGTCAGGAATCACGCAAAGATGGTTGATTGCTACCTGACAACATACTATAACCACAAGACTATCTTCGGCAACAGGAAGCTCATAGCCGACGCCATTATTGAAAATCCTCAAAACTACCACATTTACGAGGGTCTCAGCACTCTCACTAACATTTCCAGGTTTGTCATTTGAAGTTTAAACACCAAATAAAATTTATATTCAGGCCCTCCCTTGGTCCTACAAGTTGGACATGCAGGGCCAACAAATGGGTTTACATGAATAAAATGTCTACCATTTCGAAAGTGCTACAATTTAACCTAAACCACAGAATATATAATAATACCTCAACCTAATATTTGTGTAACAGGTATGACCTGCCAGATCCTGAAACGTACCGGGACTTCTTCCGGCTGAACCAGTTGTACGAGTTCCAGCAGTTGTCTGCGACCTGCACGTACTTCCGCGGCTGTCCCATCACGCGGCTCGACGTCGCCATCGCTTACGACCTGCCCGAACTCGTGGGCAGGTACAAGAAGATGGTGGAGACCGCCACGCCCCAGGGCATGCCCAAGAGTTGATGCCCACGCGAACGAACGAACCCCATGCGCCACACTTAACACCCGCTTTTTAATATTAGTCAATTGATTGGACTTATTTTGGGCACATTTTGCATTTCTTATCTAATCGGGCATCGATTTTTTTTTCATTTTATTTTCTGTTATTATCGCATTTCTGTATTTGTATACTTTTGTATTATTTTGCTTAAATACTCGCTTGTTCCTGTTTTTGTGATGAAAGGTGTATGAAAGATTGAATATGTGGTTATTTCGTGCGTTTATTAGTGAAGGTAGAAAGTAAAATGCAAGACAATTTCCAACTTCCTAATTAACACTGTCTTATAAAGTCTCAAAAGTGCGATAAATTAATCTAGTCATTATGTTAAAGTTTGTTAGTGAACGTTGTTATTTTATTTATTGAGGTGAGTTCCTTCTACATTAGGACTAATAACATTTATCATCTTAAGCGGTCTCTGCCCTATTTCTTGTTAGGTAATATAAACTTAAGAGAGACAATGTGACTATTTAAGTAAAAATAAAAGTTAAAAAATATTAGCTTTTTATTGTAGTACCTAGTTAGTATCCCTTTTATACCTGTAAAAGGTTACTAAGTTGTAAGTACTAATATTAATATAAGACCAAAATGTTCACTTAGTTGACAAATAAATGAATATGAATATAATTAATATAATTATCCTAGAAAAAAGTTCTACCTACACAGTTTTTACCAGTTTGAATTTTTGTAAATGCCGCGCGGAAGAATGGCAAAACCATGAACCAAAGATTCTTCTATGAAGAGTCTATGTCTATGAGCAAAGCTTTTTTTATTTCTCTTCGTGGCAAGTGGTAACCAAACTTCTTCTTGAAGCTTATTTTGCCAGTGTCTAGAGCACAGAAGTAAATTTTTTTTTTAAATATAAGCAGAAGGAACACAAATTTCACACACACACTGATGATATTTGACAATATTTGCATCCTGTTCATGATAAGGACTGTCACATAACTCTGTCCCTTTCCTTCCTTAGCATTGCACTGATTGCAACACGAACCACTACACTGAAAGATTTAAAATCCGAGCCGGTTTTTTCATGCGAAATGTTCTTAACTGTCATGTTTGTTTTGTTGTCATAGTTGTCATATATATTTAAAATTATTTTTTACCGTTTTGTGCTTTTAAACTCAATAGAAATTATAAAATGCAACGTGTACAATGTGTGGAAGTGTTTCTTATGAAAATATTCCTGGAATATCGTTCCATCGGTAAGCAATTCATGTTTTTTTGACGTGCCCAATGATAATATACAATTTCATGTTATTTTTGAAACAATAACCATTATTAGACTTTTGAATGCTATTTATTAGCAATATCATTATTTATTTTATAAAGTAGTGTATTAATTTTACCATTTCATAAGAAATACTACAAGTAATTTAATAATTTCGTAAATAGCATAGATCATTTGACAGATCCAGTTTTGTTTACTATGGCTGGGCCGAATCAAGGCAAATATACGAATTTAGTACGTATTCTAAAAAAATCTCAGGAATTCTTTCTTGAAGATTAAAATGTTCATATGTAATAATGTTGGCTGAACTTTAAAGGGTAAAAAAATCCTTTCTAAAAAAATTTAATTCCTCATTAAAAATGGCAAAGCGGATCCGTCTATTGGCCGCCACTTTGATGTCTTTTCAGTGAAACTTGTTTTAAAATTTAAACAAATCAAAGGTTTTGCACATTTTATAAAAATACTGACAGTGAATTTTATTTCAGGGCAAGGAAAATATGCCAGAAAATATACCTCAAGAAAGAGAACTGCTATGGGGATTCGATCGAGTATGTCTCTTCCGTACTATGAGTACCAGGACATTGAATGGACGCCAGCAACCATCAACATCATTGCAATGTTTCATTGCACGTGATTTTAAATAATATAAAATAAATTTTATTTATTTAATGATTAGTATTTTTTCCCAAAAGGGAATAGAATTTCCCATTGTAAAAAGCTGATGCAGATCCGTCCGCATACCGCGCACGGCACAAGATTCATTTTGCTTCACAGTGTACTGAATACAGGGTGTTTGGGTGAACACCTGCATCCTCTCTAGGGGTGAAAGTACTCATGAATATGAGCAACTTTTTGTATGGGAACGACTCTAAAATCTTTAAAAAAAAATCAGCTGTTCCATACATTTTACAATACCTACAAAATCTCGCCCAAAATGTCTTAGATCCGACCCTGTATTCTGTCGTTGTGTGAATAATGATCTTAGTGTGTGTTTTTGCCATGCAATTTCAAATGACATGTTCAGTCTGCTTACTGTTATTATATGTCTGTGGTCTAGAGAGATCGGAAAGATCTGAGGGAAAGATCCACGGAATTTATGGTTGGTATTCTTCGAAAGGAATATAATACATGGAGAAATCAATCTATCAAATAATAATAATACGCTCTGCTGGACACACCGACGCGAATTCCACGCAGCGTGCGAGAAAATCGTCTCTCTCACACGACATGTGGCCTCTCCCGTTGGTTGTATGCTTTAAGTATAGTAGGTACAATACATTATTAAGTAATAAGTACTTTGTACAAAGTACTTACTACTTCCATGGTAGGTACTCAAAGGTTTTGTGGTCTTAAACCACTTTGTTTGTATTGAGTCTCTAATGTCACTGTCAAACAAATTGACAACTTTGACATTTTTAACAATATATATAATTATTTTGAAAAGAAACCTACATAGGTACATACATACATACTATTTTTCTTCTACGATTTGAAGTTGATATTCAAGAACTGCTGAATTTATTTGTTTATTTCGCAAGAAATTAACACACAAGGGATGCACACTGATTTGTCACCACATTTACATACAGACGAATGCAATGTTTTGATTAAAAAATTGATGGACTGCCATACAGATGTAAGAAAAAATAACATTGCGTAACAAAATATTTTAATCAATTGTGTATACATACTTTTTTGAATAGGTACATATTTATATATAGTTTCTTTTATTTTAATTAGTATTAGTCAATTGTTTAAAGTGTTAACATAGAAATAAATTCATAATTCTAACCTATTTTCCCCGAGTGATGAATCTTTGCCTTATAATAATAACATGCTGTTCGTTTTAGCATCCATTTCGGAAGTTCATGGGATATTGCAATGATTATGATACGGCAATGAGAAAGTGCCTTAAACAAGAACGAATACGACGTCAAAGAGCTAATTTAGAGGATTCTAAGAAGCGTCACTCCGAAATTCACGCCCGAATTTTAGCATCAGAGAAATCTAAGGCGGCAAACGCATAAGCATTTATTCAAAATGGAGTACAAGATTCTAGATTCTATACCAGACTTAACAAATATTAAGACATTTACTGATAGGTATTTTAGTAAGAGGTATATTCTGAATATTGATGGAATAGAAAATAATGACATAATGCTAATGTTTCACTCAAACCGAATCACTCTTTTGAGCTTAGCTCCCAGCCATTTCTTTTTCAAAAAAGATATGGAGTACAAGATTAATTTTTCTATTGGTAATGTGGATCGTCTTAACAATACTGTGAAGGGCAAAGGCAAGAAAGGTGGTCAAATTTTGACACCAAACTCTGTCATTTGTAAAATAGAGTATAATGATGGCAGTGCATTTGATGTTCCCTGTGGCATGAAGGGAACCCTTATCGAAGTCAATGAACAGCTGGTAGAACATCCAGAACTACTGAAGAAAATGCCAGATGCAGATGGTTACATTGCTATAATTTTATCCAGTATTGCTAATTCAGAGGCAGCAAAGAGTGAATTGTTGAATCATGAGGACTATGTTAAACTTGCTGCAAGTAGGTAAAAGTTAGTCATAATAAAAATAGTTTTTGATCTTTATGTATGTTTATATTATTTAAAGCCTGTCCATTTCTTATCAATTTAGATTAATACCTGTCATTTTTGTTGTTTTTTACGGTTCCGTACATCAAAAACAAAAACGGAACCCATATAAGATCACTTTGTTGTTTGTCTGTCTGTCAAACTTTTATTTCTCAGGAACGCTTAAAGGTTTCAAGTTGAAATTAATATTGAATACTCAGATCTACAGTCTCTTAGAGCAAAAAAATAATCAAAATTGTATGTCAACATGATCAGGAGATATTCCTGTAAATATTGAGAATTTTTGGTGTGCGTTACCCTGACAGGAAAGTGTGTCCTGGAGTTAAGTTAATGGAACCAAAACGTTGTGCGTAGTCTAGTGTACATGTGCCGCGAATAAAACTTTTGTGCGTCTTGTAGTTTAGGAAAAAAACGGAAATCTAGGATTCTGCTAGGGTAACGTCGTTCTAGCAGGAAAGTTCTAAACGAATGATCGGAGAGAGAAATATTCTGAGGGGGCAGAGAGCTTAGAGCTGTGCATTGACCTGGGCCGAAAAGATCATTTGTGCGTCTTCAGGTTTTCGGGATATTGCATTTCCTGCTAGAGTAACGTTTTGCAAAATCGTGGATCTCCTAGATCCATCGTATGTGCGCCTGTAAGATAAATATACATGAGTAGCTATTCATTTGTGCCCATCTGTGCCATAATTAGATTTAAGAAAATATTTATAATTTTTAAGTAATCGCGTTGTCTTTGAAATCACGAAAAAAATCATAGCGCCTAAATGAAAAGACGTGTAAGCTCGCTGAAAACTGTATTCGATTCTTCTATACACCTATAATAACCACAAAAAGTTTCTGAAGTGCACATGTATTCATTATTGAATAATATTACTAAAAGACAAAATTAGGTGACTTAACTTTGACGTCAACATACAAGAAACCGGCTCAACCCAATAAGTGTGCGTGTGAACCAAAGATTAGTGTGTTCAGTCGTAAATTATCGTGGAAATTTTCAGCTCAAAATGTTAAGGATATAAGTAAATAAACACAAATCCAAAAACATATGAACAACGGCAGATTATTCGGCCAAATTAGAATGACTACAAAAAAGCGACGGTTTCATACATATCGATAACCTTTTCTATTGAACGTATTATACCTAAGCTGTTCGTACAGTCGCATTCAAACGTTTATTAGCAAATGCCAACCTGTAACTTTATTTGTGGGAAATAGTGGAAGTAATTAAAAAATATGTATTGTTGTTAAATAGGGATTTGTATAAAAGTTAAGGTCGTGTTCCTTATTTGTCGAAATAGGTAGATTAGGTACCTTCTATAAAAATACAAAATGTGTTTTTTAAATGTGAAAGTTTATTTAGGTACCACTATTATGAACTAGCTACATGGCTATGGCTACTGTTTCTTCTTCCATGTCGAGTCGTACAATTCTGCACACCGACCGATGTTTCCTTCCTCCGCGCGGCACTCGATGACGTTGGATTAGTTTTCTGTCTACGGATAACAAAAACAATAGGGAGGGAGTCGCTTTGTCTAGCTAGCGAGAAGAAAGTGAGATAACTAGTAAGCAAAATGGTATAAGTGGGACAGAGATAGATATATAATCGTCATTCTATTTTCAATAATGCGATGTATTTTGCTTTTTACTAGAAGTGAGTCATCTTTTCTCTTGGTAAACAGTTTGGTGCGTTGCGTGCATCACGCGTGTTACGTATAGGAACCCCTACATTTAGCGAACTCATACCATTATGAAACACCTTCCCGAAACCGAATTGCGAAACTGCAGAATCAGCGATATTTGGACCACAGTGAGAACACCGAGTATCTTCGTCCGTCGTACTTCAATCGTCGAAGATTACGGTCGCGTAGATTTAATTTATTTTTATTCTTTTTTGTAATCAATCGGGATTATTAAATCTATAACTATACTTGTAGTTTTTTTAAAAACAGTCCTCCTGCGGCCGGTATCGTATCTGGCGCAGTTGGTAGAGGATAGTTGAGTCAGTGCGCGTTTCTAGCATCGTTACCGCCTGATAGTCGAATCGCCGGCGCGTCGACTATCCTTCGAATCTACGGCTAGCCGCAGCAGAGGACCTTCAAGACATCATCCAGACATCGATGGGTCAAGTAAGGATGCAGATTGCCACGATCCTGTGAGTAATACGCACTATTCCTATTTATTGGTTGTTTCCTACATACTTCCTATCATTCCAAAGATCCTTTTGGTTAGAATAGGTAGGACACTTCTCTAGTAGATATTTAAGTATATATATAAAAAAAGGGAAAAATTGAAATATTGATTGATTTATTATAATTATATTAATTAATAAAAAGATAATTAAAGTGAATTTATACAAATAAAAAAAAATACATATAATAAAAATAGAATATTAAAATAATTTTTATATAAAGATAGATATATAAGTAATTCAAAATTTTTCATCCAAGGAATTTTAGACCTGATAGACCTACCTCACGTAATATTCGTGATAGGCGAAACCGTTTCCATAGAGATTTATTGCTTAGCTTAGAAGGTATAGAGGAGGAAATGTCTACCCCGGAAAATAACGCAGGTGGTTCGCAAAATCCAACCCCTGGTACTTTTAATAACTTAACAGATCAAATATGGAAGGCTTTGAGATTGGTTCCCGAATTTGATGGTAATGCTCATGTCTTGATCAGATTTCTCACTATATGTGACCAAATAGTTATAAATTATATCAATCCAGCTCCAGGAAACGAACTAAATAATGCAGCCGTAATAAATGGAATTTTAAACAAAGTAACAGGCCGCGCTGCTACTACCTTATCTGCCAATGGCGTACCTAGAGACTGGAATGGTATAAGAAATGCTCTAATAAATTCATTTTCAGATCATAGGGACGAATCAGCGCTTTACACTGATTTATCCTGCCTATCTCAGGGCAGTGACACACCGCACGTTTTCTACGAACGCGTTCAGAGTTTACTGAGTACCATAATGACGTATGTCCAGCTGCATGAATCGATTCCTACTACAGTAGAGGCTAAACGCACTCTATATAAAAAATTAGCCTTGCAGTCCTATTTGAAAGGCCTGCACGAGCCTCTTGGCTCAAGAATTCGATGCATGCGGCCCGACACGCTAGAAAAAGCTCTAGAATTTGCTCAAGAAGAATTGAATGTTCTCTACTTACAGAATAAAAATGATCGAGTCTTTAAAAAATTGCCGCAATTTAATACTGCATTTAACTACTCACCTTTTAATTTACCGCAAATGTCACCATCTAATCAGTTACTTCCCAGACAGTTCGGCTACCCCTCGCCTATTCCTATATATCAGAATAAGCCTAATACGTCTTCTTCGCAAGTTTTGAAAGCACAACCTACTAATAATAAATTTACTACCCCATTCCAATTTCAGAATTTTAACCCCCAAGTTCAAAATAGGTTCTTTAACCCGTTTAACCCCAATCAATTTCAAAATTTAGGTTTTCAGGGCCAAAGACCCTCTAGAACGCAACAAATCATGCGAGCCTTACCTAGGTCCAATATGTCTACGGGATTTAAAATTCCTCCCCGTTCGTTCTTCCAACAACGGCCTATTCAGAATGCTCCGGCTCCTACTCCTATGAGTGGTATTAGCCATCCAGTTGCTCGTACCTTACCGTTAACGCCTCAAAACCCACAACTCAATATGAACGAGATCTTTGACTCTTACTATTACGAGGACGTATACCCCCAGGACTATGACTATGAACAATATCTAGACTATGACCATGACCAGTACTTAGACTATGACCAGTACTCTGACTACAGTTTAAATTCGTGCTCTGTTCCTATTGCCGAAGTAGATAACGCTAGTTCTGATAAGGAAGAAAAATCCACAGGTACTAAGGAAACTAAGGAACAAAATTTTTCCTCGAAGCCTCAGAAAGCATCCCCAGAATAGAATTAAATTTACAGAATAAACGGCAGCTTCCTTACATTCAAATCTCTAACCCACCTCTTAAACTTTTAATAGATACCGGGGCCAACCAATCGTTTATAAGTCCCGAAGCTGTTCAAAGCTATTTCCATAATTTTCCTATTAACTATGATCCTTTTATAGTGACGAATATACATGCAACTACTACAAATAACTATTCAGTGACAATTCCTTGTTTTCCAGAATTCTGTGATCAGAACCCTATTAAATTGTTCATTTATCGTTTTCATAAATACTTTGATGGATTAATTGGGTTAGATTTGTTACGGCAATGGCAATCGCAAA
Source organism: Ephestia elutella (assembly GCA_018467065.1). NCBI lineage: Eukaryota > Metazoa > Arthropoda > Insecta > Lepidoptera > Pyralidae > Ephestia > Ephestia elutella. Next base: position 9,198,095 of record CM031570.1, on the reverse strand, counting down.
TCGATCTTAATTCACATGTATTAAGAACTCGTTTCGCGTGTAATCCTATTCATATGCATGAGTCACAGTCACAGACTTTAAACTTAATCGAAACAATTATACCTGCTGAGTCGAGTCAGCTTGTTAAGGTTCCAACTAATATATCTACTGGCGATATCTGTATAGATCAACAGACTTTGTGTGGATGTTATATTATAGATTGTATATCCACTGCCGAGAATGGTTATGCGTACGTAGAAATTTTTAACCCTAGTAAAAATGAAGTTCACTTTAAAATTTCAAAACCATTACATGCTTATTTATTTAATGAACAGACTACGTCCATCGCCGCCTTAAATTCAGATAAGACGGTTAGAACTCGAGACGTTTTATCACGCTTGCGCACGGATCATATGAACGATGAGGAGAGAGCTAATTTAATTGCACTTTGTGAACAATATTCCGACATTTTTTATTTAGAAAATGAAGCACTAACTTTTACTAGCAAAATTAAGCATAGAATTCAAACTACTGACGAAATTCCTGTCCATAGTAAAACCTATAGGTATCCATACGTACACAGGCAGGAAGTACAGAACCAAATAGAAAAGATGTTAGATCAGGGCATAATTAGGCCATCTACCTCTGCATGGAATGCACCTATATGGATCGTACCCAAAAAATCAGACGCATCTGGGAAAGTAAAATGGAGGTTGGTAGTTGACTTCAGAAAATTGAATGAAAAGACACTTGACGATAGGTACCCTATTCCCAACATAGCAGACATCCTAGATAAGCTAGGCAAGTGTCAGTATTTTAGTTCCATCGACCTTGCAAGTGGATTTTATCAAGTCCAAATGCATCCTGACGATATACACAAAACAGCGTTTAGCGTAGCTGACGGAAATGGGCATTTTGAGTTTCTACGCATGCCTATGGGTCTCAAGAATAGTCCAGCGACCTTTCAAAGGGTCATGGACAACGTTTTACGAGGCTTGCAAAACGTTATCTGTACGGTCTATTTAGATGATGTTCTAGTTTTTTCAACGTCTCTACAAGAACATATGGTAAATTTAAAGAAAATTTTCGATAGGCTCAGGGAAAGTAATTTTAAAATTCAGTTAGACAAGTCCGAGTTTCTCAAACACGAGACAGCATACTTGGGCCATATTATCACACCCGATGGCGTAAAACCTAATCCAGATAAAATAGCCGCTATTCTAAAATACCCCATTCCTAGGACAACGAAACAGATAAAAGGTTTTTTAGGGCTACTAGGATATTATAGGCGCTTTATATCTGATTTTGCCCGTCTTACGAAGCCCCTAACAATGTGTCTAAAGAAAGGAGCAAAAATTCAACTCACCCCTGATTACATAAATTGTTTTAATCACTGCAAAACCCTATTAACTAACGATACTAAAATATCCAGATTTTTCAAAAAATTTCATTTTAACAACGGACGCGTCTAATGTTGCCTTGGGGGCGGTTCTCTCGCAAGGGTCTATAGGATCTGACAGGCCTATAGCCTATGCATCACGGACACTTAACGATAGTGAAATGAACTATTCAACAATCGAGAAGGAATTGCTCGCAATCGTATGGGCCACAAAATACTTCAGGCCCTACCTTTATGGTCGAAAATTTACAATAGTAACGGACCACAAACCCTTGTTATGGCTTCTGAATATAAAAGAACCTAATTCACGTCTCACGCGTTGGAAGCTTAAGCTATCAGAATTCAATTTCGACATAGTATATAAAAAAGGTAAAGCTAATACTAATGCCGACGCCCTATCGCGAGTGGAAATTTATAATGAGGAGTTAGACTCCGTCGTAGTTAACATCAGCTCGGAATCTTCTTCCAGGCGCTCATCTATTTCTACTGTTACAGCACCCGATGATAGGCCTATCATAAGCATGTCATCCACGGACACTGCCCCGAGTCAAAGGCCTTTAAGTAGTGTAGAATCTTTAGTTCAACCAATCGACCTAGACGAAATAGTTAACCCCGACCAACAATATAATTCGCCTTCCGTGACAGCGCATACCAGTGCAGAGCATCCTACCTTAGATATACCTGTCACTGACGACCCCTTAAATAAATTTAGACGGCAACTTGTCATCAAAATTACGGATAGATCCACGCCAGCTAGACCCACTATATCAAAGCCGTTCGATACATTCAGGAAAGTAATTGTTCACGTGACTGAAAATAACCTAGAGCAAGATTTAATTTCAGTAATAACAAAACACATCGACCCAAAGTTCCGCACCGCCATTTTGGTTAACCCCCTTAATAAAATGTATGTTATAGTTCCTATACTCCAAAAGCACTTCAAAAATGCTTCTATGAAACTTATTTTAGTCAAACGTGAAGTTCAGGATATAAGTGATTATCTAAACCAACAAGATATTATTTCTAAATACCATGACGGAAAAACAAACCATAGAGGTATTAATGAGACATATCTCGCTCTATCTCAACGCTATTTTTGGCCAAAGTTGAAGGATACTATAACTTATTTTATTAATGAATGTGATATATGCAACCGAGCGAAATACGACCGTACGCCCTTAAGGCCTAAGTTTCAAATTGTTCCCCCGCCATCTAAACCATTCGAACACATGCATGCCGACGTATTAACTATAGAACAAGAGAAGTACTTCACAATTATAGACTCTTTTTCGAAATACGCCCAGGCATACCGTTTAGCGGATTGCACGGCTCCTAATATAGTAAAGTCACTTATGACCTTCTGCACCCATCACGGGTTTCCTATGTCCTTAACTACAGATCAGGGTACGGAGTTCACGAACCAAGTTGTAAAAGAATTCCTGAAAATGCATAAAATCCATCACCATACTACAGCCGCTCATACGCCTAATGAAAATGGTATGATAGAGCGCTTTCATAATACACTTTTGGAACATCTTAGATTACTACGACTACAGCATAAAAATGAACCGGCCTTCAATTTGATTCCTTACGCGCTAATCGCTTATAATAGCTCTATACATAGCTTAACAAGGTGTAGACCATTCGATTTGATAACGGGACATTATGACCCTAGGGACCCGACAGACCTTGACCTATCTGAAAGGCTATTTCAGCAGTATCTGCAGGACCATAAAGATAAAATGGAGCTCGTATATAAAATTATACATGACGACTCGCACTCTAACCGCATAGGGATCATGACTAGACGAAATCTAGACAGAGAACCGGAAGTAGACTATGACGAAAACCAGGACATTTATATTAAGAATCCCTTTGCGTCCCGGCAGAAATTAGCACCTAGATATACACATGACAACGTAGTTACTAACTTACCTATTCATATCTATACATCTAGGAAACGTGGAAAAGTTGCGAAGAATAGACTTAAACGTGGTAAGAAAACTAAACCTCCCGCATTGTTGCAGGACGATAGTACTCGTGATGACCAGCAGCTCCTCCCGGGCCAACCTTCAACCAGCCACCGACATAAGACTTGACAGTCTATCCGATGGACCCGGCATCCTTCCGTTTAAACTAGGACTTTCCAAAATTATATCCCACGACCATACTTTCTTACAAGACCTAAACCTAGACAATTTACAAAGACAATTAGACCTTGTACGCACTCAACTGACCGACATTTCTACAGAAATTCCTAATCCCATCTTTTCCTTATTTAAAAGCCGTATTGTTTATCTTTTAAATAAAATTGATAAAACTACGGAGCAAGTAGATTCTTTCCAGCCGAGACGAGCAAAACGCGGTCTCATAAATCCTTTAGGTACGTTTATCACAAGTGTCACAGGTAACTTAGATCATAGTGATGCCCTTAGATTTGAAAACGCTCTTAAAATTTTACAGAAAAATGATCAAGATCTTTCAAATAGCTTAAATGATCACATAAGTTTATACAAAAATTTGTCTCTTCAGCAAACTCAAGTCCTTACCAATTTGACACTAAATCAAAAGAAATTACAGAATATTATTTCATATTTAATTAATAGTTCTTATTCAGGTCAAGAGGGATTAAGACGCTATGGTCAAATATCTCAAATATTTGACATTATCAGCGAAAATACGCAGGACATATTCCTTGAGATATCTAGGTTAGAAAATATAATCGCTTTTAGTCGCACAAGCACTATGCACCATTCCATATTATCTATTAGCGACATAAGTAGTATGATAAGCAAAATTAAAGAATTATACGGCATTAATTCGATTCTGAATTTAGATATTAGGCACTATTATGATATAATTAGATTAGGTTCGTATTTCATAGACGATAGGATAGTTATTGTCTTCAGTTTTCCCATTTTATATCCAACTACCTATGTCCTTTATAGACTTTGTCCTGTACCTAATAGATATTCCGAGACTATCATCCCCCCATTCCCATTTATAGCAACCGATTCCAAGGAATTTGTGTATATGGAGGCAGAATGCCCGAAGTTTGATACGTGGTACATCTGCCAGCAGAAGACTATTCATCAATCTCGGACTCAACGCGACTGTATATCCCACCTTATACATGAACACGAAGTTATACCAACCTGTCATACTGTCCCGGTGACACTCGCCAAAGAAGCTCTTTTGGAACTAGATAGCCAGCATTACATCCTATCATTCCCGGAAAACACCCAAGTCCAAATAGTCTGCGGAACCGAAGAATATCGCATTCTCAACGGAAGTTTCCTCGCAACAATTCCCAGAAATTGCAGCATACGAACACCTGAATTCACCGTGATTAACATCAATGACAGAATTCGCGGACATGCTGTTGAAATCATGACTTTATCAAGATTTAATTCTACGAAATCGTCGACTCATTACAATCTGACTACAATTGATTTGAATACATTGCACGATATTCAACACCAAGTTCTCATGGAACCTGCCACGAAGATTCAAGAACATGATTTCGCAAGCCTTTATCATACAACAATACCTACCTACAGCATCGTGGTACTTGCCGCAGCAATTTTCATCTTCATACTCTACTGCCGCCACCGCCAACAGCAGCCAAAGTCTATTCCAACAGACATCGAGTTATCTGCAGCACGATCTGAAGGCAGCATCAAATCTATGGAAGAGCATAGAGCCGCAACATTTGCATTAGACATTGGCAAATAGTTGCTCATCTAGGAGGAGATGTTACGTATAGGAACCCCTACATTTAGCGAACTCATACCATTATGAAACACCTTCCCGAAACCGAATTGCGAAACTGCAGAATCAGCGATATTTGGACCACAGTGAGAACACCGAGTATCTTCGTCCGTCGTACTTCAATCGTCGAAGATTACGGTCGCGTAGATTTAATTTATTTTTATTCTTTTTTGTAATCAATCGGGATTATTAAATCTATAACTATACTTGTAGTTTTTTTAAAAACAGTCCTCCTGCGGCCGGTATCGTATCTCGCGTGCATATTGTATGTTATGACGCTATAGAGATCCTGTTGCGCAGTTGCGTTTGTTTACTAATTAGATGTTGGCTAAAAGTTTATGAAGTTGGAATGGAATAATCTGCAATGGTAAGTAAATATTTAAGTTACCAATGGTTAGAAAGGAAGGCATTTGGTTTTCTTTAGCAGTAAGTAAATATTATTTTATTGTTCGAGACCCACAGCTAAAAGTGCAGTCCAAAGTCATTGAGTCATTTTTGTTTTCGGCTAAGCAGTTGATTTGAAAATGCAATATCCCAATAAGACTGGAAATCCTTTCCACAAAATATGCTTGGTAGATATATAAAGTACCCAGCCAGATCATGAGACATATTTTATGCTTTGACTACTGGACCACCGAGGCATCTACGGTGTCAAATCCGTTTGTTTGTTACCTCTTCATGCTTTATCTACTGATATAGTCTTCCTGAAATTTCGCATACACATAGTTAGAAGTACTGGAGAAGGACATAAGGTACCTTTCATCCCGGGAAAAAGCACTGTTCCCAGTGTCCACAGTAGTAGTTTGATCTGTGATTTGATGCCGTAATATTTACTATTAAAATTACCTATGTATAAGAGAATAAAAATAATAATTTCTAAATCAAAAACCTCTTTTTTTATTTTATATGGCCACTATGTGCATGTCCTGTGCATTTTATATCCATACTAGCTTTTGCCCGCGGCTTCGCCCGTGTGAATTTCCCACGGGAACAGTGCTTTTTCCCAGGTATCTTATGTTCTTCTCAGTACTTATAACAATGTGTATGCGAAATATCAGGAAGAATGGTTCAGTAGATAAAGCATGAAGAGGTAACAAACAAACAAGTAAATAAACAAAAAAACTCACTTTCGCATTAATAATATTAGTTAGGATAGGATAGTTAGGATTTTTTAATTATTTCCTCAAACTTTGTCGGGAATTCCCAGTTGGGAATTGCCGACAGACGTTTGATAGCGACTGTACGGCCAACAGCTCAGGTATAATACGTTCAATAGAGAAGGTCATCGATATGTATGAAACCGTCGCTTTTTTGTAGTCATTCTAATTTGGCCGGATAATCTGCAGTTATTCATATGTTTTTGGATTTGTGTTTATTTACTTATATCCTTAACATTTTGAACTGAAAATTTCCACGATAATATATGACTAAACACACTAATCTTTGGTTCACACGCACACTTATTGGGTTGAGCCGGTTTCTTGTATGTTGACGTCAAAGTTAAGTCACCTAATTTTATCTTTTTGTAATATTATTCAATAATGAATACATGTGCACTTCAGAAACTTTTTGTGGTTATTATAGGTGTATAGAAGAATCGAATACAGTTTTCAGCGAGCTTACACGTCTTTTCATTTAGGCGCTATGATTTTTTTTCGTGGTTTCAAAGACAACGCGATTACTTAAAAATTATAAATATTTTCTTAAATCTAATTATGGCACAGATGGGCACAAATGAATAGCTACTCATGTATATTTATCTTACAGGCGCACATACGATGGATCTAGGAGATCCACGATTTTGCAAAACGTTACTCCAGCAGGAAATGCAATATCCCGAAAACCTGAAGACGCACAAATGATCTTTTCGGCCCAGGTCAATGCACAGCTCTAAGCTCTCTGCCCCCTCAGAATATTTCTCTCTCCGATCATTCGTTTAGAACTTTCCTGCTAGAACGACGTTACCCTAGCAGAATCCTAGATTTCCGTTTTTTTCCTAAACTACAAGACGCACAAAAGTTTTATTCGCGGCACATGTACACTAGACTATGCACAACGTTTTGGTTCCATTCACTTAACTCCAGGACACACTTTCCTGCCAGGGTAACGCACACGAATTTTTGCATATTTTGCAATTTCAGACAGCAATCAAAACCTACTTTTGCCAAATTTGGCAAAAAGCAAGGTCTAACAGTACTTATACAGGAATAAATCTGAAAGTTGTAAATATGTTGTTTGAAAAAAGTGTTACAAACTTATTTTGTGCTTGATGCAGTATGAATCCTAGGGATTGAACTGCATGTTTTTGAAACTAGTTGGTCTTTAAGTTAGAGCTATAATGTGAGATGCTTTGCATGTACAGAACCCTCGGTGCGCGAGCTTGACTCGAACTTGGCCGGTTTTTTTCTTATAGGTGATGAACTTTTTTTGTGATATTAAAGGTTTTTTTAAATATAATAATAGTAGTCCGGCTGACTAAATAGTAAAAAAGAAGTTGGTTAATGAAGAAGATATTGAAAGTATTCGGACAATAGATTCTGCATATAAAACAAATACCTAACTTGATGAACATCATGAAAGAAAAATTGGCTTATTCCCGCAATCTCTTTAGAATCCTGGCGTTGTATCAAGGCTTCAAAGTAACCTCGTTTGTATGAAAATCGACTGGTGTTTCTAATTATCTGACCACCACTGTATGTAATAGTGTAGCTAGTCTTTTGGAATTCTTCATCAGATGATACTGATCTTCGATTTTTATACGTCAACAGAAAATGCTTGTTAGATTGATAAAATTTTGCGAAGGTCCCATTTCCATATTTCTTATAGTTTAGCTGTTCTGTTAAGGTTCTTCATCAGGTGTTCCCGTTTTCAAGATCATTCCTATATGTTGCCCAGGCTTAATAGGTATAGAACAAAAAAAGTTTCATTCAAATCCGTCCAGTAGTTTTTGCGTGAAACGCGTACATACATACATACAGAAAGACGACCGACAGAAAGACAAAAAATTAAAAAAATTTTTTTTTTGCTATCTATTCTTTTTAAGAGTCCCTTTATCCATTTCAGTCAAAAATACTAAATGTACAGACAAAATATTTGTACTGTTATTATTATATGTATAGATAGATGATACCTAATTTTTAAATATTGTGGTCAGTTGTAAATAGTGGTAAATATTACATTTCTAAATGATGTAATCTAATTGCTTTTCTGTAATGAAACATTACCTTATCACAGCCCAACTATTTTCGCTTGATCTTATGACCCTTTATGAGATGATAAGTAATGTTACAGTTTTAAAACACACAGTGAGCGGGAACGTCGTGGAAGGTGGCAATGTGTTCTCTGCAAGGTTTAAGTCGAGTGTGCCTCGCGAAAAAGATATTGAATGTAAACCAAAGTGGTATCGCAATATGTAGAATACGCGCGTACAGTGAAAGTGGCAAACAGCCGTCCAAAACACCCTTATATGACCTGCATATCAAATATGGCGGTAAAGTTGTAGACTTTGCAGGCTTTTTGCTCCCGTCCAATATTCAGACCAGTCTGTATCCGCGTCTCACTTGTTTACTAGAAAAAGTGCTTCTATATTCGACGTTTCACACATGTTGCAGACCAATGTCAAAGGCAAAGATTGTATAGCTTGGTTCGAGTCAATATGCCCCGTAGATTTGAAAGGTATGGCTGAAGGGTCCAGTTCGCTGACTGTGTTTTTAAACGACAAAGGAGGAATTATTGACGACTTGATCGTTACGAAAGTAAATAATGAAACCCTTTACATTGTCTCTAACGCGGGGCGTTTGGAGGTTGACAAAGAACATATGAAAGAAACTTCGGAATTGTATAGAAAGAAAGGTAAAGATGTGAACATTGAATTTTGGGATGTAAACCAAAGAGCTCTGATAGCGGTTCAAGGGCCAAAAGCAGCTGCGGCTGTGGAGTCTCTGACGGACATTAAGATGGACGATTTGTTTTTCATGACGTCACGCGTGGGGTCGGTCGCGGGGGTGTCGTGTCGGGTCACTCGCTGCGGATACACGGGAGAGGACGGCGTGGAGATTTCCATCCCGGCGGAGCAGGCGGGAGTGGTCACGGAAGCGTTACTCCAAAGTGATGACGTCAAACTTGCGGGACTAGGCGCCAGAGACTCGCTTCGCCTGGAAGCCGGTCTCTGTCTGTACGGCAATGATATAGATGAGAGCGTGACACCGGTGGAAGCCAACCTCACGTGGTTGATATCAAAGCCCAGGAGAGCGGAGGCCAATTTCCCAGGAGCAGAAATTATATTGAAACAAATAAAAGAAGGCGTAACTAAAAGAAGAGTTGGAATCAGGATGGAAACTGGTGCACCGGCGAGGAAGGATGCCTTGTTGAAAGACGCAAAAACTTCTGGAGTTGTAGGTAAAGTGACCAGCGGTTGTCCCAGCCCATCTCTGGGCGGCAATGTGGCGATGGGCTACGTCGCGGAAGCGCTCAAGAAGGCTGGCACTCAGTTACTGGTAAATATTAGAGGGAAAGATGTGCCTTGCGTAGTGGGAAAAATGCCTTTTGTTCCATCTCATTATTATATTAAGAAATAAAACTTATAAATATCTAAAAATAATAGTTTTATTTGTAATTGCTTCAAGAACAGGAAAGAAACCTAAAATGGCTCCGTTTTTATTATGAAGCTACAGGTAAAATTATAATCAAATCATCTGGGATAGGCAGTTTATATTACTGCATTATTGCTCGATCTAATCGATATTATCATAACTTTATCTTTAGCTTCATAATTACGATCAGGGCAGCCCAATCGCAAACATAAAAATTAATTAAAATATCTAATATTTAACATTAAACGAAAATCAACATTACTCATAATACTAGTTTGAGCAGATACAAATGATAAATTCGAAAATATCCAGCACATCGGCTATCGAGACAGTGTATATAATCAAAAGGAATGTTGAGGCATATTTTGAACTCATTTATAATACTGGTCATTATATGTAAATCTATACCAGACTTATCACAGGTATATTAGTTTTATATCATGGAATGATTTAATCAATTCGATTGTTCAGTCTACATACAATACATATTTAATTGTATAATACATCATAATATTAAGGCTAAAACTGGGACAATTGCGATTGCGTAGTTATTGCAGTCTTTCGATAAATTTTAGATGTTCGAATTATATCCTGCTTACTCTTAACAAATGCAAGATTCTTCTAATAAAATTGTACAAATTCATCATCTACGGTCATACCTCGCGCCGCGCGCCGAGTGGCTTTATCAATTAAAATAATTTAACCCTTTAACACGGCGTTTTACGATCACAATTGTTTAACAATGCACGCCATGCCTTATGTAACCTCTTCGTCGTTGAAGAAATAACGAAAAACCATATTTTTTTGAATTTTTGAATAATCATACTGAGCATGAGGTATGGCCCAAGATTTATATATATTTACAAAATTAAATACTAAAATGACCATATCGACCCATAAACGATTGAAATACCCACGAAAATAACATGTATTTCTGTATAAATGTTCTATGGCAAAACCACAGCAGCTGCCAAAAATGTCATTAGTGACTGTCTTTTATTAAAATGCGTAAAAAATCAAACACAATTTTAGTACAATTCATCATTCATCCTTGTGCTAGCACCAAAGTCGCAAGAAGTAAAATATCTTGCCTTGGTGTGCAAAATTCAGCAAACTTATTTGTAAACATACCCGGTTAAACAGTTGTTTAAGATCAATATAATAATTACATACTCTCGTAGTAACAAATAGTCGCATTTGTAGGCCTCGATTTGTACTAACAGTCATCAGAGTAATTGGTTTGTGTTTTGACGGTATACAGTCCATCCTTTATTCATAAAAAGTCCAAAGAACAATACTATGTATCAGCCACATGAGTAGAATGATAGTAGGTTATTCATCATGCTATCGAGAGTATCGATATTATCCATGGTCCCAAGCTGCATGATTGGCTCTGTCTACCCCGTGAGGGATAAAGACGTGATACTGCCGTGCCCACAGATAACGTACCAAACTGATTTTCGAGCTAAACCATCGATTCTTCAGCAACACCATCAAAATTCCGACTCACAATTTCGTATGCTACAAAAAGCCTACAATTCAAAAATAGATTCTAATAAGGCGGTAAATAGTAACCTTTCGAATCGCTAGGAACCAGGAGGGCCGGGACGGAGATCATGTGGAGAGTGACGTCACTCGAGGTCACGTGACGTCACTGCTCGAGCTCGGCCTCCGTGAAGCGCGCCTGCGCCAGCCGAGCGAACTCCGAACTCAGCTTCTCCATTTTCTCTGAGTACTGGAATTTTAATAATAAAACAAGTGTTTTAAAAGAAAATCATTTTAGCACAAGCTTTTATTGTAGCCAAGAGATATGGTGCACCATCAGGTCTCGCTTATCTCATCCTAGTCTCCGTTTCAGCTTGGCCAAAAATGCTTTGGTATTACTCAACCGATTACCGTTATGGAAGCTGGTTCGATAAACTTGAAAATCGATATTTGAGTAATTTTTTGTGGAAATTTATGAAAATGGCTGAGTTATCAAGATTTTTATATTTCATGGTGAGAAAAGCTCCTTGCATCTGCAATTTCTGTAAGCTCGCGAGGTCTACCTACAGCTGACAGAGCCACTACATAGTAATAATGCATAGGTAGTTTAATGGGCGATTTACTGACAGGTCAAATTAAATAATTGTAAAATTGTATGGGACCGACTCAAAAAATCTCAAAAAAAAAAATCTGCTGTTCCATACATTTTGCAATACCTATTCGCCCAAAATGTATGGAACACGCCTTTTACTAAGCGCCATCAATGAAGTCATCTGGAACTATGTTTTTTAATTTGGGTCTCGGAAAATCGCCCATTACACAGTCCTTAATAAAAGGCACAGGGAGGGCACTTAAAAGAAACGGCGCCATATATACCTACTACTACTACAAATGAAAGTGTACATCCGTGAACACGTAAGTAACACGTCAGTGTGTGCGTTTTCATAGTCATAGCGTCCCGAAAACCAACGGGGGAGAAGTGCGGTGTACGTGGGGGTACGCATATTGCAGAAGGGCCAGGGAGCTTATTTTCTGTACGTAGTACTTTTTTAAAAAGAATAATAGGCAAACGAGCATGCGGGTTGCCTGATGGTAAGCAATCACCGCAGTCCATATACACCAACGACCCTAAAAAGGTCACTGATGCGTTGCCGACTCTTTGAGAAAGCGATAGGCTCTTTTCTTGAAGATCCCAATGTCGAACCTATTCGGGAACTTAAATTAAATCTGTGTAAAAGGTTAAAGTACTGACATCGTCCGGTTGCCGCTTGTCCTTGCACCGTTCCTGCACGCGACAGTTGACGTGGTAGCTGACCTGCGCCTGCAGCTTCACGAATATCTTGCGGTACTCGTCCTGTATGCGGGCCATCTCGCTCGTCACGTGCTCGTCCTTCTTCGCTATGTACTCCTGGTACAAACAATGACGGTTGCCAAAATCAGAATGCCCTTATCTCGCAACAATTACACCATTTTCTAAAGGTTGAGGTTTTCTTTTTTTTTTTTATTTATTGGTTCGCAAACTGGTTGCTTCAAGGTACACAATAAACAAAGATACATTTTCAAACAATTATAACAACCTACTACGAGCGAACACGGCATGCACGTAATATGTAGCTCGCAGAATACAATTAATATTAATAAGTTAATAGAATCACGTTCATTAAATTTGTAATAAACAAAAAAGAAATTTAGAATAAAAAGTAATTTTTACTAAGATAACAAAGATCGTTTCATGGTTTTTCTTTTAGCAAAGAAAGATGCTTGTGTTAGAAAACCTCGCTTTTCTATAAAATCGTTTCTATTACATAACACAATATCAACATGAAATATACTAATCCACCTAACTAATATTATAAATGCAGTGAGTTAGTTTGTTTATCACCTCGTCACGCTTCATCTATTGAACCAATCTTCATGAAATTTTGCGTAGTTAGAAGTACGGAGCCTTCTCCGTACTTCTAACTATGCAAAATTCTTACTTACTTCTCATATGATACCTTTCATCCCGGGAAAAAGCACTGTTCCCGTGGGAAATTCACGCGGGCGAAGCCGCGGGCAAAAGCTAGTTAGATATAAAATTAATACTAAGGACAGTTACATCTAAGTCTAGATCAGCCCCACAAACTTCAAATTCTTAGGTTCAGTGGCCTGGCCACTAATAAATTAGAGGCCACCGCTGTTACCGTATTTACGCTCAATAGTTGGCTCTACTGGCGAGTATGGTCATGTCAATGGTACAATCCTGTCATTAGAATTTGACCCATTGACAATTTAGAAATTTATGAGGGGTCTTTATAAGGCCATTAGAAGTCAACGACTTTTTGTCTATCCATCCGTATCCGGTGAAGGAAAACATCGTGAGAAAACCTGCACTCTGGTTGATGATTATCAGCTAGTGTGTGAAATGGAGAAGGCAATGGCAAACCACTCCATTAAAAATTGCCAAGAGAGTCGTTGTGTGTTTTATTCCAAATAATGACCACGACCCTCAGTCACGAGGAAATACGACTAAAGAGAGAGATCCGTATGTAAGTAAGTGCACGTAATAAAGTAAAATTCTCAAATAATTTTTACACACCTTGTAAGTATAAATAGTTTTCTTTGCATTCTTGTACTTGTCCTGCAACGTCGCATACTCCGCCTGCAACTTCTCATACTTTTGCTCCAACTGAGAATGTTTCGAATGCAACTCCGCCACTTTATTCTTCATACACTCCCTCTCTTTCTTCAAAGTCTCTTCTAGCGTACAAACTTTACTCATTTTGTCTTTGTACTTCTCCGCTCTAACTCGCCACTCTCCTAAACTATCCTTAGCTTTTTGACATTCAGATTGCAATTCATTATGTTCTTTAATAAGAACGGATATCTCGTTTTCTTTAGCTTCAAGTATTTGGGTTACTTTTGCCCGTTCTCCGAGGATGAATTCTTTTAATGTTTCCACCTCCTGCGCTTTTCTTTCGAGCAATTCTTTTAGCTTCGTGATGGCGCCTAGATGGTCGTTCTCCAACTCTTTGATGCGTCTTGCGCAGTTCATTTCCATTGTCTTCATTTCTAGAGTGAACTTTTCGGCTATTTGTTCCCTTATCGCTTTTTCTTTCATCATTAGCGCCGTCTGTAAAACCAATATAATAATCAATTAAATAAACGCTCGATTTATTTTAAATCAAACGCATGGGTAAAGTCTGTCGGACAATCATACTGGCGGGTATTTCCTATGAAACTTCATTTTTAATTTTTTTTTCAAAACCTTTTTATGGCCTGTGGTGTGGCCCATGGCCTGTGGTGTGGCCCTAGAATAGCACCAACCCATCTCTTCCCGTGGGTGTCGTAAGAGGCGACTAAGGGATCTAAAACACCGGAGGATGGGCAGCAGCATCTTTCCGCGTACTATGACATCACACTGCGATCGCCAACCCGCCTGCCAAGCGTGGCGATTACGGCAAAACCCCCCTATGGTTGTTACACCCATAACACGGCCCCTAGTCCCCGGCGGCCCCGCTATCCCGGACTCTGGTAGCGGTCACGGTAACGGCGGGGCAGGGGGTGCTAAGAATCCCCGGCAGATGCCAGGCTACCAACCCCGACGACCTTTGGCCCTGGCAACTTATAACACGTGCACACTGCGGACCGACGAGAAGCTCGCTGAACTGGAGGAAGAATTGAGCAGGTTACGATGGGATATTGTAGGGTTATGTGAAGCCCGAAGAGAGGGGGAGGACACCATGATCCTCAAGTCCGGAAACCTGCTCTATTTCCGGGAGGGCGACCAACTGTCCCAGGGTGGTGTCGGGTTTATCGTCCACAGGTCCCTCGTCAACAACGTGGTCCAGGTCGAGAGTGTTTCGGCGAGGGTAGCGTACCTTGTACTCAGAATTACCAAACGGTATTCGTTGAAGGTAATACAAGTATACGCACCGCCCTCATATCGCTCCGACGACGAGGTAGAGACTATGTATGAGGATATTTCTAGAGCCATACATAGCTCCCAGGCCCACTATACCGTTGTGATGGGGGACTTTAACGCGAAACTGGGCAAACGAAGCGATGATGAGCTGAGGGTGGGGAATTTTGGATATGGAAGGAGGAATGCACGTGGTCATCTGCTGGCCGGCTTTATGGAGAAGGAGGGCCTCTTTATGATGAACTCCTTCAAAAAGCCAAAACAGCGAAAGTGGACATGGTTGCATCCTAATGGCGTTACAAAAAATGAGATTGACTTCATCTTGTCGACGAAGAGGCACATATTTAATGATGTCTCTGTGATCAATGCCGTTAAAACAGGAAGCGATCACCGATTGGTAAGAGGCACATTGAATCTTAGAATAAAACTCGAAAGGTGTCGACTGATGAAGTCTACGCTCCGACCAGCGCCTATCCAGCTCCAAAACCCCGAGAGCTTTCAGCTCGAATTGCAGAATCGCTTCGAATGCCTGGGAGACTGCGAAAATCTGGACGATTATAATGACAGGTTTGTGCAAATTGTCCAAACAGCTGGGTCTAAGGCTTTCAAAACCCGCCATTCAAAAGGAACCAAAAAGATCTCGGACCTCACCAACAAACTCATGGAAGAAAGACGAAACTTGGTTCTGCAGTCCTCTGACGATGCTGCTCAGTATCGACGTCTAAACAGACAGATCTCCAAGTCCTTAACTCGTGATTTACGCCAATTCAATACTGACCGTATTGAAGAGGCGATCAAGCGAAATAAGGGCTCAAAAGTGTTTGCAAGGGATCTGTCTGTTGGTCAAAGCCAACTGACCAAGCTGAAGACTGAGGATGGCAGAATCATTTCGTCGAAGCCAGAGCTGTTGGAAGAGGTTGAGAAGTTCTACGGACAATTATACACCAGCGTACGCACACCTGTCAGTAATCTGGCCAAAGATCCAAGAGCCAGATTGACCCGACACTACACCGAAGATATCCCGGACGTCAGCCTTTATGAGATTAGAATGGCTCTCAAACAGTTAAAAAACAATAAGGCACCGGGTGATGATGGAATCACGGCTGAGCTTCTGAAAGCAGGTGGAACGCCGGTATTAAGAGCTCTTCAGAAGCTATTTGATTCCGTCATACTCGAGGGACAAACGCCTACGGCATGGCACAGAAGTGTGGTGGTACTTTTCTTCAAAAAAGGTGACAAAACCCTATTGAAGAATTATAGGCCTATCTCACTTCTGAGCCATGTCTACAAACTGTTTTCGAGAGTCATTACGAATCGTCTCGCTTGCAGGTTTGACGACTTCCAGCCTCCCGAACAAGCCGGTTTCCGAAAAGGCTTTAGTACCGTAGACCACATACATACGCTGCGGCAGATTATACAGAAGACTGAGGAGTATAATCAGCCATTATGCTTGGCGTTTGTGGACTACGAGAAAGCCTTCGATTCGATCGAGACCTGGGCTGTGCTACAGTCTCTCCAACGGTGCCAAATTGACTATCGATATATCGAAGCGCTGAAGTGTTTGTACGAAAACGCCACCATGTCGGTCCGTCTCCAGGATCAAGGCTCCAAACCTATCCAGTTGCAGCGAGGGGTGAGACAGGGAGACGTGATATCTCCGAAACTGTTCACCGCCGCCCTGGAAGATGTTTTCAAGCTTCTGGACTGGAGCGGACTCGGCATCAATATCAACGGCGAGTACCTCACTCACCTTCGATTCGCTGACGATATCGTAGTCATGGCTGAGACCTTGGAAGACCTAGGCACAATGCTCGATGGCCTCTGTAGAGCCTCTCAACAAGTGGGTCTAAAAATGAACATGGACAAGACGAAAATTATGTTTAATATCCGTGTCGCACCCACTCCTCTGAAGGTTGGAGACTCTACACTCGAAGTTGTTGACAATTATCTATACTTGGGACAAACAGTTCAGTTGGGTAAGTCCAACTTTGAGAAAGAGGTCAACCGTCGAATCCAACTCGGCTGGGCAGCGTTCGGGAAGCTTCGCGATATCTTCTCGTCCAAAATACCGCAGTGTCTCAAGACTAAGGTCTTTGACCAGTGTGTGTTGCCAGTAATGACATACGGAACAGAGACGTGGTCGCTTACTATGGGCCTCATAAGAAGGCTCAAGGTCACCCAAAGGGCGATGGAGCGCGCTATGCTCGGAGTTTCTCTGCGTGATCGAATCAGAAATGAGGAGATCCGTAAGAGAACTAAAGTAACCGACATAGCCCGCAGAATCGCGAAACTTAAGTGGCAGTGGGCGGGGCACATAGCTCGTAGAACAGATAGCCGTTGGGGCAGAAAAGTTCTCGAGTGGCGACCACGAACCGGAAAACGTAGTGTTGGCAGGCCTCCCACTCGGTGGACCGACGACCTGGTGAAGGTCGCGGGATGCGCATGGATGCGGGCAGCGCAGGACCGGTCGTTATGGAAATCCTTGGGGGAGGCCTTTGTCCAGCAGTGGACGTCTTTCGGCTGAGAGAGAGAATTTTTTTTTCTACTGATTTTTCAATATTTTTATTTATTTCGATAAAATTTGGTACACGGCTACCAGAAAAAGTTTTTTTTTTCAAAATTCCCGAGAAAGTGAAGCCAGGGCTAGTAACAAGTTCGGAACCAGCCAGTTGGAGCGAGGGCGAAGGCCGGGCTTCTAGCTGGTTTTCTTGGCTGCTGGTTTTTCAACTGAGCTCCGTCTCGTGCGCAAAGAGCGGGGGGAGGCCGGAAGCCGAGCCATTCGTATCCATGGATGACCATTAGTAGGTCATCCATGGATATGAATGACTCAAAAAAACCCCCCCACCACCCTTACCCGGCCTAAGCTTGTGCCCGCGAGGCCGCAGGCCGAGCTGCTTCTTCATAGCAAAACCAGAGCAGCCTTTCGGCTCTTCACCTAATTCCAACCGACAACCAATTTATGTAGATGACTTTTTGCTAATTTCCCAACTTTGCTTTTAAACAACTCTCAACTGCAAAAGTAAAGTAACCTTGGCAGCAATGCCGTCGTCATCGCCATCTTGGGCGTGTTGGTGGCAGGGCTGGTGGCCGGCGTCGGTGTTGGTGGCGGCGCTGCGCAGGTCCCCGAGCTTGCGGAAGCGTTCCACGATGTACTGCTGGAAGAACTAGTCCAGCACATTACCTTGGCAGCAATGCCGTCGTCATCGCCATCTTGGTCCGTGTGCGGCTGGGCGTGGTGGTGGCAGGGCTGGTGGTCGGCGTCGGTGTTGGTGGCGGCGCTGCGCAGGTCCCCGAGCTTGCGGAAGCGTTCCACGATGTACTGCTGGAAGAACTAGTCCAGCACATTACCTTGGCAGCAATGCCGTCGTCATCGCCATCTTGGTCCGTGTGCGGCTGGGCGTGGTGGTGGCAGGGCTGGTGGTCGGCGTCGGTGTTGGTGGCGGCGCTGCGCAGGTCCCCGAGCTTGCGGAAGCGTTCCACGATGTACTGCTGGAAGAACTAGTCCAGCACATTACCTTGGCAGCAATGCCGTCGTCATCGCCATCTTGGTCCGTGTGCGGCTGGGCGTGGTGGTGGCAGGGCTGGTGGTCGGCGTCGGTGTTGGTGGCGGCGCTGCGCAGGTCCCCGAGCTTGCGGAAGCGTTCCACGATGTACTGCTGGAAGAACTAGTCCAGCACATTACCTTGGCAGCAATGCCGTCGTCATCGCCATCTTGGTCCGTGTGCGGCTGGGCGTGGTGGTGGCAGGGCTGGTGGTCGGCGTCGGTGTTGGTGGCGGCGCTGCGCAGGTCCCCGAGCTTGCGGAAGCGTTCCACGATGTACTGCTGGAAGAACTAGTCCAGCACATTACCTTGGCAGCAATGCCGTCGTCATCGCCATCTTGGTCCGTGTGCGGCTGGGCGTGGTGGTGGCAGGGCTGGTGGTCGGCGTCGGTGTTGGTGGCGGCGCTGCGCAGGTCCCCGAGCTTGCGGAAGCGTTCCACGATGTACTGCTGGAAGAACTAGTCCAGCACATTACCTTGGCAGCAATGCCGTCGTCATCGCCATCTTGGTCCGTGTGCGGCTGGGCGTGGTGGTGGCAGGGCTGGTGGTCGGCGTCGGTGTTGGTGGCGGCGCTGCGCAGGTCCCCGAGCTTGCGGAAGCGTTCCACGATGTACTGCTGGAAGAACTAGTCCAGCACATTACCTTGGCAGCAATGCCGTCGTCATCGCCATCTTGGTCCGTGTGCGGCTGGGCGTGGTGGTGGCAGGGCTGGTGGTCGGCGTCGGTGTTGGTGGCGGCGCTGCGCAGGTCCCCGAGCTTGCGGAAGCGTTCCACGATGTACTGCTGGAAGAACTAGTCCAGCACATTACCTTGGCAGCAATGCCGTCGTCATCGCCATCTTGGTCCGTGTGCGGCTGGGCGTGGTGGTGGCAGGGCTGGTGGTCGGCGTCGGTGTTGGTGGCGGCGCTGCGCAGGTCCCCGAGCTTGCGGAAGCGTTCCACGATGTACTGCTGGAAGAACTAGTCCAGCACATTACCTTGGCAGCAATGCCGTCGTCATCGCCATCTTGGTCCGTGTGCGGCTGGGCGTGGTGGTGGCAGGGCTGGTGGTCGGCGTCGGTGTTGGTGGCGGCGCTGCGCAGGTCCCCGAGCTTGCGGAAGCGTTCCACGATGTACTGCTGGAAGAACTAGTCCAGCACATTACCTTGGCAGCAATGCCGTCGTCATCGCCATCTTGGTCCGTGTGCGGCTGGGCGTGGTGGTGGCAGGGCTGGTGGTCGGCGTCGGTGTTGGTGGCGGCGCTGCGCAGGTCCCCGAGCTTGCGGAAGCGTTCCACGATGTACTGCTGGAAGAACTCCGCCTTGCCTTTCAGCTCGCGCATCAGTTCCTCGTTGCTCTCTTGAGATGCTGGGGATTTTTTTAATGGGTAAATATTTTTCAAGTACATTTTTTTTGTATGTGGGTTGCTTGATGGTAAGCAAACACCTCGGTCCAAAGACACCAACAATCCAAAAAGAGTCAAAGATAATTAATTAATTAAAAAAATAGGGATTGACAATGATGATTGACGGATGTATGGATTGAAATTTTATATATAATTTTTGGAAGGAACGGAAATCATATTTCAATTTTTTTAATTTTCATAATAAAATTGTCGATCTTGGTTATTACTTGGATACATTTTTTAGTCAAAGTAGACCTTTTTTTTATTTAAAAGAAAAAACTGCATTCTAATATTTTTAAATATTAATTTGCCCTACCCCAAATCAAAATAACACATGTACCTCCTGCTTGGATTCCTTACACTTAAAAGATGCTATGCTGAATGTCAGTTATGCTGATTGTTAGACAGACCCGGGTCGCGAAGATGTTAATGAAACGACGTATGAATCTGCCGAGTGCGTTTATTACACTAAAGTAAAACTATGCTATTGTCAATGTCGTAAAAGTAGGTTGCACGTCACTACGTGCAACCTACTTTTGTACCTACTGTGTACGACTAAATTATTTAACGTGAAAAATGTAAAATTATGTAAGAATGTTCTGCTTAGCCTGAACAACACCCCTTCTCTTCCGTCCTGGCTAGGTTAAAAAATCTATTTTTTTATATTAGTACTTATTACTGCAGGGCAAAAGCCTCCCTTTAAAAAAATCTAATACCTAATATTAAACTTTTTTAGGCTGTAGTTCTGCGTAGATCTTACCTAATTTGATACTACATTTGCTAAGTTGGTCCTCCAGTTGTCGTATATGTTTCAAATTCTTCTCGCATTGTCCACACGACTCCATTTCTTTTCTCATCGCGCTTTTTTCATCTGAAATAATATTTTTATTTTATTTCAGTATTTCTACTAGAAAAAGTTAAACTATAGTATCTTTTGTAACTATTGGTCTTCCCAACAAATATGTTAAATTGAGATCCTAAAAGAAGGTAGTCATGAATATAAGCAACTTTTACTATAGTATCGACATCTCAAAAAAATCAGCTGTTATTTTTAAAATTAAGCTGTGGTGGCCAAGTGGTAGATCGCCCACCCAGGTTCGAATCCTGGCCGTGCTACAGAAGTTTGTATACCAATCTGACTCATGTACCTATGCAAGTTTTATCGACCACCACTTGCATCCGGTGAAGGAAAACATCGTGAAGAAACCTCTGGTTGATGATTATCAGCTAGTGTGTGAAATGAAGAAGGCAACCCACTCCATGAAAATTGCTAAGAGAGTCGTTGTGTGTTTCATTCCATATAATGAGCACGACCCTCAGTCATGAGGAAATACAACTAAAAAGAGAGATTTTTATAACCATTTAAACTTACCATCAAGATATTTGTTCAACCTGTCAGTAAACTCCTTCTGTTTATCAGTGAACTCTTTTTGCAACTCCGATATTCTTTTATTAGCTTTGTCTAACTCTTCCTTCGTACACGTCAGGTCGGCCGTTGCCTTTTCAACCTGTTGTTTTTCCCTCTCTATCCTCTCTACGTAATTCTTCTCTTGAGTTTTGTAGAAGTCCCTCTCTTTTTGGATCTTCGTTTGTATGTCTTTGAGTTCTCTTGACACTGCGTCTCGGGAACTACACGCCTGAAAAGAAAGTGAAAAATAATACATTGTAACGAAACTATGTCTGTACATTGGAGATATTTAAGGAAAATGTATGAGGGGTCTTTATAGAGACAATATAAACCAAAATGTTTTTTTTTAAATATGTTAATATTTAATAGTGCATCACGCAAAAACTACTAAATAAAAATTGATGCTGTTTTCACAATTAAATAAAGAAACTGGCAGAAAAACACTTAGAACTTGAGATATTAAAAATATTAAATTGCACGCAAGACACAGGTTTTATAAAACTTAATTGGTGAGCCCCAGCAACCTATGTATTATGCACTAGCTTTCGCCCGCGGCTTCGCTCGCGTGAACTCGATTTCCACGGGAACAGTGCTTTTTCCCGGGACAAAAGATACCCTATGTCCTTCTCCGTACTTCCAACTATGTGTATGCGAAATTTCAGGAAGATTGGTTCAGTAGATGAAGCGTGAAGAGGTAACAAACAAACAAACAAATCAACAAACAAACTCACTTTCGCATTTATAATATTAGTTAGGATTAAGTTTAAAGAAGAAAGAATTTTGAATACCTGCAGATAAAGAGAGGTCTGCGTTGGCCTCCGCCGCAAGTGACGCACACCTTCTAATTTCAGTTCGTCTATTTCAATAGTAAATAGAACGCAAACGAAGCCGCAGACACAAGCAATACCTGCAGATACAGAGTCTTGAGCTCGGCGTTGTCCTTCAGCGCCCGCTTGAGCTCGGAGCTGCAGCGCTCGAGCTCGCGTAGAAGGTCTGCGTTGGCCTCCGCCGCAAGTGACGCACGGCTACCCTTCTCGGATTTCAGCTTGTCGTGTTCTAGTTCTAACTCTGTGTATTTCAGGTCCAACTGCAATTTTAAATATGTATTGTAAAACATAGAGACACATAATAGAAACACAAATAATAAAATTTCCGAAAGTCCCGGGCTCATGCTAGTATGAAGTAAAATCTAAATGGCGGCTCAGCTGCTCACGCTAGTGCACGCAGGTCCGCGCGGGGGGCGGAATGCTAGCGGGGGGTGGGGGGGGGGACGTATTCGTTTCGAGCAAAAACCTTTGTAACGAATTGCCCTAACTTATCAGAGCTCACCGTCACAGAATAAAGAATGGTTATGGTAGAATTTATCGGATGGAGTTAAAACACGAAAATATAAGTAAATAACTGAAATAGGTTTTACTGGAAAATATGGTAAAATACAGAAAATTAAAATAATCACTAATATGGTGTTGCATATTACCGTTAGTAGTCTTAAGTCTTATCGATATTGCAACACTAGTTGTAATTTTTTGTAGTATGGCAACTTAGTGTCGTTCCGTTTCCTGTTCGTTGTCGTGATCGTTCCTTAGAAAAACGTGGAATGTGCTCCTAATAATTTAATAATTTATCGCAAGGCATTGAGTCAAGGCACCATTATTTTACTAATAGTTCTTAAACAAAGATAGCGTATTTGGACGAATCTGTGTGTGCTGAGTGCGGCGTGGTAAAGTCGGTTGGTATAATCTGGGCCCAGCTCTGTACGTAAGGCTGACCTACCGAAAAGCAGCAGAACTTCGCTAAGAAGACCTCCAGGTGAGCCCAAGTCGCTATCATTATAAAATTCCCTTCTTTTCAATTCAATTTTCAGAATTTGCAAATCATGTTTTAACACGCAAAAATCAAATTTTCGCTATCGATACAGTCTGCTTCACCACATTTTTGGTCCTTTCGGCCGAATTCTATTGAAATAGTACCTTTTGTTCGTGAATTTTGGGTGTTTTAGCGTGATTTTGCAAAATTCTTTGATTTTTTATTTGTGCGAAGGTACTTGATAAATTGCCTTGTGAAACTTTTCGTCGCGGTAAATTGTACGCCATCTTTTGTCGTTTTCGTTAGGTTGGCAGTACAACTTACTTTTTCTCGTATTAATTTTTTTTTCGTTTTCGTATATTGGTAGACAGAGCTTTCTGTCAAACGTCAAAGTTGAAACGTCAGCTCGAGTGACATTTCAAGTCAGAGGTTCTGTTTACATTTTCGTTTGTCGTGTTTTATTTTAATAACTTTCGGTTTAATTTAACTTAAATTAAAACAAAATGAGTTCTAATAATAGTGATATTGAACCCGTAACTATAGACGCATTCCGCGTTGCCCGAGATTATTGTGTTATGCGGTTAGAACACATGGAGACTTCGGACTTACAAGGATACAATGAATTTGACTTCAAAGACATTGAGAAAGATTTTCATGAAGCTCAAATGCGTATCTTGCGGCCGCTTTCTCAAGAGCAACGAATTGCGGAATATTTAGTAACGAAAGACTTTGAAGATAGGTTAAGGTCGGTTAAATTTAGACTTAGACAGAATTCTCATAGTAATCTTAGTGTTAGTGATACTAAACCTGTTTTCGAAAGTAATCTAGCAAAATTGCCGAAAATATCAATTAAGCCCTTCGATGGGAAACTTGAAAATTGGGTTTCCTTCAAGGAACTCTTTGATTCGTTAATTCATCAGCGGAAAGATATTTCTGATGTTGAAAAATTACATTATCTTTTGTCGAGTGTTCAGGGTTCCGCTTATGAATTAATAAAAAGTTTTCCATTATCAAATGATAATTATGGCAATGCCTATGAGACTCTGTCTAATTATTATGACAGGAAGAGACAAATTGCGGTCTTGTATTATGAAAAGATGTTGAACTGTGAAGCAGTTAAGAATAAACATGATTTAGATAGAGTGTTTCGGACATTTAATGAAAATTTAAACATTTTGGCAAAATTTAATCTTCCTGATCAGAATTTCATGCTGTATTATTTATTGTGGTCAAAATTAGATACTGCTACCCGTGAGGCATATGAATTGCAACTTACTTCCAATGTTGATGTTCCAAAATTTGATGATTTGAAAAATTTTGTTGATAAAAGAAGTAAAGCTTTAGAAAATTCAAATGTTAAGCCGTCCAATGTTAAACCTGTGACCAAAAATAAAACAGCACTTATTGTTTCAAATTCGACCTGTGTCTTTTGTACTGGCCAGCATAATCTTGCCAGTTGTAGTGAATTTCTTAAACTTGACAGCAATAAACGTTTTAATTTTGCTAAGGAAAAGGGTCTCTGTATCTTATGTTTTTCGAATAACCATCGAGTGAAAGTTTGTCGTGCTTCTCGTTGTAGTGTGTGTAATCGTTCACATCACTCTTTGTTACATTTCACTAAAAATACAGAAACATCCGATTCTACAGAAACTGGTAATGCAGTGCCTGCCAGTAACTGCAATGGTAATACGGTTTTAACTTCACTGACTGGGGAAAGTACTATTTTATTTTCGACTATAAAGGTTTTTATTAAAGATAGTTTTGGTAATTTCCATCCAGTGCGCGCACTTCTCGATTGTGCTAGTGCATGCAATTTTATTTCGGAATCCTGTGCTAACACACTAGGATTAAATATTTGTCGCGGCCAACATGCCGTGTCCGGCATTGGCAACTCTGTCGCAAAGCCACTCGGCTCACTCGTTTGTGAGATAAGGCCTCTTGGCAAACAAAGCTTTTCGTCGAGTGTCAAATTTGAGGCTCTTGTCTTACCATCAATATGTGCGGACCAACCGACTAAACTTGTCGATCCGTCGAGGTGGTCACACATCAACAACTTGTCGCTTGCTGATCCTGACTTTTCCCGCCCTGGGCCAGTGGACATGCTGCTTAGTGCAGACATTTTCGCTTCGTCATTGTTACCTGGTCTTCGGCGAGGAAGCCCGGACAACCCACCGCATTAAATACTGTATTTGGGTGGATTGTCATGGGCGAGTGTGACAGGAAGCAGCTAACACCTACTCGTCGTAACAATAATCATTGTCTTTTCGTATCGAATCTTGATGACTCCTTGAAGAAGTTCTGGGAGTTGGAAAATGTTAGCTCTCCGAGCAAACCTTTGTTGTCGAAGGAGGACCAACTCTGCGAGGATTGGTTCGCCAAAAATTATTGTCGTAATAAGGAAGGCAGGTTTGTTGTTCCCCTACCCTTTGTCGATCCAACAAACAAACCCACTTTCTTCAATTCGCGCGAAATCGCTTTAAAACGTTTTTTATCATTGGAACGCAAGTTCAATAATAATCCAGAGTTCAAACGGTCTTATGTCAATTTTATGGAAGATTATGAAACTCGTGGTCATTTAGAAGAGGTCCATCCTCCTGCTTCTAGTGAGGGCCAGTTCTACTATATCCCGCATCATGGTATACTGCGAGATTCGGTAACCACACCTCTGCGCGTTGTCTTCGACGCTAGCGCCAAGGACGCCAGAGAATTTTCGTTAAATGCCACTCTTTTATCTGGTCCTAAGCTTCAGACTAATATTTTTGACCTGCTCGTTCGTTTTCGTTGGCATGCTGTCGTCTTCACGGGCGATGTGATGCAAATGTACAGGCAGATATTGGTCTCTGAAGAAGACGCTAATTATCAGCGGATTCTGTGGCGGCCCTCAGCTTCCGGCCCTGTTCGTGATTATCGTCTCAAAACAGTGACATATGGTGTTTCTGCTGCCCCGTTTCAGGCGCTTCGTACCATGGCTCAACTTGCCAGTGATGCCATAGACACCTACCCAAATGGTGCAGCGGCTCTCGCTCGCGATATATATGTCGATGACGTCGTCACGGGCTCGGACTCTATCGAACAAGCTCGCTCACTTCAGATGGAACTCACAAATATTTTGTCGTCGGGTGGATTCCATCTGAGAAAGTGGACCTCTAATAACAGCGACTTTCTAGAAGGTCTTCCTTCCTCGGATCTTTACTCACAGGATTTCATAAATTTCGAAGAAATGTCTGACATTTCGCTAAAAATATTGGGATTGCGTTGGCAGCCCAAATTAGATTCTTTTCGTTTTCGTGTCGTAGATACTCATCAAGGACGTTGCACAAAACGCACCATTCTTTTCGGAAATAGCTAGGATATTCGATCCGTTAGGCTTCCTTTCGCCTGTAACGTTCCTCGCCAAGTACCTAATGCAGTTGCTCTGGACTTCTGGCGTCTCTTGGGACGACGAGGTTCCGGAAAATATTGGGCTTGAATGGCAGGAGTTTAAGGCTCAGATGTCGTCATTGAGTTCGGTAGATATTCCACGTCGCATTGTCGGAGAGTTCGAACAACTCCAGCTTCACGGATTTTGTGACGCTTCTGAAAGAGGCTATTGTGCAGTTATTTTTTGTCGTACACTTAGTAAAAAAAATAGTGATATAGCTGTGCATTTGGTTTGCGCTAAGTCCAAGGTTGCACCGTTGCGTAAATTGTCGATACCACGTCTTGAATTGGTTGCAGCAGTTCTGTTATCGAACTTGATGGCATCAGTTGTGGAGGCCCTAAAGCCTTTTTATGCGATAGGTGAAATTTTCGCTTGGTCGGATTCCAGTGTCGCCTTGACCTGGATCAAATCGTGTCCATCCAAATGGAAGACATTCGTCGCCAATCGCGTAAGCCATATTCAGGAAATAATTCCTCCCGACTGCTGGCATCATGTACGAACTACTGACAATCCAGCAGACTGTGGTTCTCGTGGGCTTCTACCTAACGATTTAGTTAACCTAAGTTGTTGGTGGAGCGGACCAGTCTGGCTCAAGCGCCCCAGTGAACATTGGCCTAAGTCAGCGCTAACCTTAGATAGAGATACTCTAAATGACGAACGGAAACTTACGGTTCTCGTGACATCTAAGAGGGATAATTTAGTGGAAAACCTCTTGGAGAAGTTCTCCTCGTTGAGAAAAGTGCAACGTGTCTTGGCCTGTTGTTTTCGGTTCACCGGAAACTGCAGGAAAAACCTTGTCGAAAATCGTGTCGTTGGTTCGTTGCAACCATATGAGATTGACCGGGCGCTAAAGTTCCTGGTTGCATCTGTGCAAGAGCAAGAGTTTGCGACGGAGTTGGAGGTGTTAAGGAGTAATTCGCCCAATTCACTTCCGAGAAGTTTTCGCAAACTGTCTCCGTTCCTTGACGAGGCGGGTCTTATCAGGGTGGGCGGTCGCCTGGCCAATGCAAAAATTAAGTTTGAAGCCAAGCACCCGCTACTGTTGCCCCGCGGTCATCGTCTCACTGTTTTAATAATCCAGGAATATCATACTCGTTTCATGCATCCTGGTGCGCAAACTCTTCAGAACCTTATTGCGCAGAACTTTTGGATATTGTCGTGCAAACGCGCCATTCGATCGGTCATCTCAGGCTGTATTAAATGTTTTCGTGCTCGTCCTCTACTTGCCCCTGCTCCCTTAATGGGAAATTATCCGTCGTATCGTGTTAATCAAATTAAATGTTTTTCGAGTTCCGTCGTTGATTACGGTGGTCCTTTTAATATAGCTCTCGGACGTGGTCGTGGTGTTAAGACCTTTAAAGGTTATATTTGTGTTTTCGTTTGCACCTCTACGAAAGCTATCCACATCGAACTCGCATCTGAATTGTCAACTGAAGCCTTTCTCGCCGCTCTGCGACGATTTATCGCTCGTCGTGGTCGATGCAATCATCTTGTTTCCGACCAGGGCCGAAACTTCATCGGTGCAAGCAATTATCTCGGTTCCCTTATGCAAAATGCCGCTGACTCTCAGCAGATTAAGTTTTCGTTCAGTCCTCCTGGAAGTCCACATTTTAACGGCTTAGCAGAAGCGGGAATCAAGTCAGTTAAGACGCATATTGCTCGTGCTATCGGCACGCAGCGTTTGACTTTCGAGGAATTTTATACAGTGTTGACACAGGTAGAGTCGATGTTAAATTCGCGACCGCTGACGCCTCTTAGTTCGGACGCTAATGATCTCGCAGCATTAACTCCGGGACATTTCTTAACTTTAGAACCTCTTTCGATTATGCCCGAAGAAAATCTCGTAGATTTACACATTAGCGTTCAACAACGGTGGAAACTTATCCAACAAATCCATCAGTCCTTCTGGTACCGATGGCAAAATGAGTACTTACACACATTACAGCAGAGGGAAAAGTGGGACAAAACCCATTGTAACATCGCTGTCGGAGCAATGGTGCTCCTAGTTAGTGAAACATTAGATCCATTTAAATGGCCATTAGGTCGTATCGTTGACCTGCACCCAGGTGCAGATGGCATCTGTCGTGTCGTAACGGTTAGGACTGCCACTGGGCAGTACAAAAGACCGGTCGTCAAAATTTGTCCTTTGCCGATAACAGCAAATGACTCTTAATTTGAAATAGTTTTACATTATTGATCACATAGCCCTGGCTACCGCAAGGTTATGTGTGTACATCTTCGTTTAAATAATAAGTTATCGTTTTATCTTTACTGTTTTCAACAGCATCTTTTCGTAATTTTCGAGTTTGTTATCTATACATATAATAAAACAGTAAAAATATTTTGTCTGTACATTTAATATTTTTGACTGAAATGGATAGAGGGAGACCTAAAAAGAACAATAGAAAGCAAAAAATTTTTTTTGGAATTTCTTGTCTGTCTGTCTGTCTGTCTGTCTGTCTGTCTGTATGTATGTACGCGTTTCACGCAAAAACTACTGGACGGATTTGAATGAAACTTTTTTTGTTGTATAGCTATTAAGCCTGGGCAACATATAGGCTATAATTCATTTTGAAAACTGGAACACCTGATGAAGAACCATAACGGAACAGCTAAACTATAAGTAATATGGAAATGGTGCCTTAACAAAAATCGTTCAACCTGATGAGCATTTTCTGCCGACGTATAAAAATTGAAGATCTGGAACATCTGATGAAAAGCTCCAAGAGACCAGCTACACTATAACATATATGGAAATGGCGCCTTAGCAAAAATCGTTCAACCTGATGAGCATTTTCTGCTAACGTATAAAAATTGAAGATCTGGAACATCTGATGAAAAGCTCCAAGAGAGATTTTTCATCTAAGCGAAACTCACGCGGGCGAAGCCGCGGGCGACAGCTAGTCGTAAATAAGTAAATATCGCGACATTCTTACGCATGTCGTCGCATTTAGGTGGGCGGAATGTTGCATATTACCGTTAGTAGTCTTAAGTCTTATCGATATTGCAACACTAGTTGTAATTTTTTGTAGTATGGCAACTTAGTGTCGTTCCGTTTCCTGTTCGTTGTCGTGATCGTTCCTTAGAAAAACGTGGAATGTGCTCCTAATAATTTAATAATTTATCGCAAGGCATTGAGTCAAGGCACCATTATTTTACTAATAGTTCTTAAACAAAGATAGCGTATTTGGACGAATCTGTGTGTGCTGAGTGCGGCGTGGTAAAGTCGGTTGGTATAATCTGGGCCCAGCTCTGTACGTAAGGCTGACCTACCGAAAAGCAGCAGAACTTCGCTAAGAAGACCTCCAGGTGAGCCCAAGTCGCTATCATTATAAAATTCCCTTCTTTTCAATTCAATTTTCAGAATTTGCAAATCATGTTTTAACACGCAAAAATCAAATTTTCGCTATTTATACAGTCTGCTTTATAGACATATGGTAAAATGGTATTTAAATATGGTAAAAATAAATAGAAATGGTTTGATGTCGATCAGCCAGACATCAAACCATTTCTATTTATTTTTTGCGAACTGTGTCATTTGTGACGAATATTGTAAAAAAGTACTAATCGGCATAAACTGTTCGACAGTGTAAACTCGAACAACATTCCTACATTATAAAATATTTTTCTCTACGATTTCTACAATTTTGAACTTTATGACAAAACAATAAGGTACCTTTTTAAGTTCCGCCCTGGCTTCCTCGATCTCCGCTTGCAGCCTCTCGTTCTGCACTTTATAGCTCTCCAGCAATTCGCTATCAGAATTACTTCCTAATAGTTCCAACTTATTCTGCAGCACCGCCAAACGGGAGTTCAGTTGTAACTCTATCCCTTTCTGCTCTTCTATCTTGGACCTCAGTTCTGACTCTTGTTTGCGATGCTGCTCTAATTTTTTGTCCCTAAAACATTTAAAAAAAAATGTTACTTTCTAAAATACCTATTTAAAAAATAATTTTAATGTAATACGACAAATCAAGTGTTTTTAATTTTTGATAATTCATAAGTCAAAAACATTTTTTATTCTTAAAAATGCTAAGTGATTATATTTATCTAATAAAAACATCTATACTTTAAAATTAAATTAATAAAAATATCTCAGGGATTCAGTGGGAAGGACTTGTTTGTTATAGCTATAAAAAAAATATCATGGAAAAAAGCAACAATCAACAACCTAGAAAATCAAAGCTTACCTTTTTACTATCTCTTCTTGTAACGAGGGTATTTTCTGTATCTGCAGTTTGTATCTGCTGAGGATTTCTTTTAGCGTTGTTAATTTCCCGGGCGATGGGGGTTCACCTTTGAAAAATAAAATATCACTTTCAAACTCATTTACTTTTCACTGGGCTAGTCAAATAATTATCTTACAAACTAATTATTAAAAAAATAAAAAACTCGACTGACAACTTAAAGCCTATGTCACTCAGAGGAATGCAAAGAATCTAAAAATATCTCTCACTTCAAAATTTGTTAATTCTTTTAAAAACTCCTTTTTTGGCCAGTCGTGTAAAAAAATTAAGAAAATACTGTATGTGTGTTTTTATATCATGGTTCATCATATAAGCCCATTTCTACATTTAGCATTTGAAAGCAGGTTGTATTCGTTGTTACAATGTTGATTTTCCAAAATATTTATGTAACATTATATTTCATAACAATTTATGAGCAGTATAATGATAGTTTGCGCTTACCTAAGTAATTATTGTCAGGCAGAGATTCGCACAAAATCTGGTTGAGCGTGGAGCGCCAATTGTCATATTCTTTCTGGCTGTTTGATAGTTTGTTACGACATAACACGAGCTCGTGCGCAGTCACTTCCAATTTCGACTGAAAAAGAAAGAACAAGTTTATAAATTATTATTTTTATTATCATTTATTTACTTTTCTTAACTGTCGTTCCACAAAAAAGACACTACAAGATTCCGACGAATTCAGAATCAGAACTTCCTCTTTTTTTGTAGTCAAATGTTACTTCCCTAGATAATATTTATTTGTCGGACAATTTTATTTACGACGTCACTGATGACGTCTATAAAAAAAGATGTATATTCTGCCAAACCGCACTCGGCTATAGTCGTCAACCCCCGAACTATTCTAGTCTAGTCTAGTGTCTGTTTATTTTAACTATAATCTTCACGTTTTTATTTAATGCTTTAACAGATATCTAGCCTAAAAATAAGTAAATTAAACTCTTCTAAACAACCAAAAATACTTTCTAAAACGAAAAAAGAACCCATTCACTAACCCCAAGTTCCTTGACCTGTTCCCTAGCAGCATTCCTCTCAGTAGTGAGCTGTAGCACCCTCTCCTTCAACTTGGCGGTCTCTCCACCGAGCAGCCGCGCCTGCGCAGCTTCTAACTCCCCGGCCAATCGGTTAATGGTCGCGCCTTTTTCGATTAAAATCTCTTCTTTTTCTCTGTCTCGTTCCATGCAACGCCGCTCTAGCATTTTTATTTCTCTTTCCTGTTAAAAAAAGTATTCATTAGTATTTTTTTATTAATCAACTTGCTTTTGCGTGAATTTCCCTATGAAAAGTACCCTATGTCCTACTCAATACTTTTAACTTGAAGTATGCGAAATTTTAGAAAGATTGGTTCAGTCGATAAAGCGCTAAGAGGTAACAAATAAAATAAACTAGATGGGATTCATAATTATCAGTTTAGATAAGTTGTAATAGATAATTTGTGTTTTATTAACAGCTAACTGTGCCCCGCGGCTTCGCTTTCATTGGAATTCGGAAACCGGTTCCTAGATTAGCGCGTTCAAACTCTTCCACTTTATTATATTACTGGGGGTCTTGCAATTGCGATTGCCCAGTATAGAAAAGGTTGGCGTAGATAAAATAAGGCTTATATCCAGCAGTGGGTCATGGAAGGCTGACGATGATGATGAGAGGGGTCTAAAACAGCCACTTTAATGATTCTGAATTATTTCCAAAATATTTAAAAATGAACCTTACTACCACTTTTAAGGTTCATTTTTAAATATTTAGAAAATAAGAAATGGATCATTTTCCGACTCCAGTTCTATTGTAAGGTACTCACTTTATCTTCCAATCTGTTTTTTGCTTTTAATAGGTCATTCTGTAATCTGTCCATGTCTTCTCTATGTCTGAAATATGGAGTAATAAGAGATGATAAGTGATTGTTATTCCAAAGAAAGTTTAAAATAAATACAATACAATGTATATCTTAATATTAAACAATACATACCTATCTTGCTGTTCCCTAAACAGTGCGTCAGTGTCGTGAGTATGAGCTACCTGAAAAATAAATTTGAGTAATGTTACTAAATCATTTTTTATTTTTTTATTTTATTTATTAAGTTTGTCAACAATTGTTACAACAATACATGGAAAATAACAATCACCATTCACCAAAAATAGATCTGATTACATAATCTTTATAGACAAACATCGCTTGCACATAAACTGTAACATATTAGGTATATCGACCACTGCGATAAACTAAAATTTGCAATTGTAAATTAAATGTAAGTAAGTACTGAGCTCATCGAGAGGCCTTTGCCCAGAAGTGGGACAGTACAGGCTAACTACGACAGTACTGAGCTAACTAAGAAATCATCAGCGATATGCATAACTACTGTACTGGTCCGTCTTAGCTATATTAAATCTCGATAATAACATAGAAAGACACCAAATGTTATAATTAGAAACTCCATTTTTTCTTAATTGTCCTATTATGTAAACAATCTTCATAGTACTTTTTGTTGAAGTTTGTTGAAAATAAATCAAAAATGAGATTATTAACCACGAAAGTAATTTCCTAAAAAGTCTATTTTAATTTATATTGCTGTAAGATTGTTTACATAATAGGACAATTATGAATAAACGGACTTTTAAATGCCACTTACAATAAAAGAATTTGAGATTTTTTTTACAATGTTAAAATATTTCATGCTCAATTCTCAAAATCATAGTTTTGTCACTTAAGACATTTTTTTTACGAGATGGGTTTGCTCTTGACCCCAATCTTGCTCGAGAACAGGAGACGGATGAGGTCTCAAACATTATACATATGAGCAGTAGCGGATTTAGG
Source organism: Ephestia elutella (assembly GCA_018467065.1). Taxonomy (NCBI): domain Eukaryota; kingdom Metazoa; phylum Arthropoda; class Insecta; order Lepidoptera; family Pyralidae; genus Ephestia; species Ephestia elutella. Next base: position 9,164,353 of record CM031570.1, on the reverse strand, counting down.
GGGGGGGGGGGGACACGGGGCACACCCCCAGAAAAAAATCCTGGATCCGCCGTTGCATAGGAGGTACACCAAACAGCGCACTTCAAAGAGTTAGTTACCTGTAGAGTGTGAAGCTTTTGCTGCACATCCTGCAGACTGATGTTGGCGGCGCGCAGCTCCACCCGCAGCTGCTCCTTGTCCTGCTCGCTCTCCAGCAGCTTCTGTGTGAGCGCTGTGACCTGCTGCTCCAGCTCAACTAGCTTGTGCTTGCTCGATGCTGGAAAGAGATTTATGTATCACAAGACTACCTACCATTCGAGATACAGATTTATTCCTAGTTCGATGGTGGGTTGCTGAGCCCAGCCAATGCATTGCTGGTCTGGCTTAAATACAAAAATGTAATACTTATAAAAATTTTGTTTTGAAAAATGTCAATAAATTTCTTTTTATTTCTTTGGAATAGGAAAATTACCCTCGCCAACTTTCTGAACCACTTAAATGAGATGCTAAAGGTAAAAAAATGTTAAAGACTAAGGCCCTTATTCATAAAAAAGTTAATGAACGTTTTGGCTTAAATATGTTTTGCTTCGTTCTTTCAACATCAAATATTGGAAAGAGAGATAAGGACAAAACATATTTTAACTAAAATGTTCGTTATTTTTTTTATGAATAAGTCGGTAAGATTAAAAAAAAAAATTGAACTAGTGGCTCTGTGAGCTGTAGACCTTGCGAGCTTATAAAGATAAACAAGGTCGTAAGAGCCATAAAATCCAAAGGCGTATGCCTCTTTGCCAACTCCGCCATTTTCAAAAATTTCCAAAAAATGGCTTGACTATAGATTTTCATGTTTATCGAATCGGCTCTCAAAATTTCACGGGATTCGGTTGAGAAATGCGTACTGAAGAGGAGAACACACAGACATACCAAAACATTTTTGACCAAGCTGAGACCTCACTCGGTCAAAAATTTGATGAGAACTGAATACATTTTTTAGAAATTGCAAATTAAAGTGTAGTTATAAGATTAGAATTGTATCCCTTTTTGTGGCCCTTGTGATGTAATTGTTCTACGATAGAGGGCTCGCGACTGCTGTTTAGACTATGCAAGTAAATTATTGCTTCGATTTAATCGTATTCAACAGGCAAGAAACTTGTACCGTCTAAATGGCCCTTAACAGTTACCAAGCAAGTGATGAGCCTCCTGCAAGCACAGCTCAGCCTTGTCGCGGTCGCTGACGGAAGCGGCCAGCCGCGCTCGCAGGCTGTCCACCTCGCTGTCCAGCTTCTCCAACTGGCCGGCCAACTGCTGGCATTCCTTTACACGCATCTGAAAACATTATTCAAAACAGATATGTAACAATAAATACTTGATTTAGTCTCTATTTGATGTAAGATTGTACCTGTTTTTGCATGATGGAAGAGCGGTATCCCCTGGTACAGCATTTATATGCATAAAATCGGACTCGAATCGACTGAATAATTTTTGTAAGCATGTGTTTTTAAAATAAATAATATAAAAAGTTTCTTTTTTTTATATTTTTAAATGTGTTTTATTTTTTGTAATAAGTATTTTATATTTAAAAATGTAAAAAAGGAGATGACAAATAAATAAGTGAAAATAAAGAATTATTATTATATCTTTCTCAATGATCTGAAGCATGTAAAAATGGATTTAAACAAGCTAATTATTAAAAATAAAAAACACGACTGAAAAGTTTTTACACAAAAAGTACATACAAATATATAAGTTATATACATTTTTGAAATCGCCTTTAAAGCTCTTCAATTTGATACCCCACTCGATAAGATTGATCAAATTTTATTTTTTTGGTCTGCTATTTATCGCATATATAATCCGCCATTTTGTTTTTATGATGACGTCATATAGCCTATGTCACTCGGAGGAATGCAAGGAATCTAAAAATACCTCTCACATCAAAATCTTTTAAGCCGTTCAGAACTTATGGCGGAATAAAGAAACTTACATACATACATGAACCCTGAAAACATAACACTCCTTTTTTGGTCAGTCGTGTAAAAAAATGCAATATTGGAATTTCATATCAAAAATATCCTTACGTTAATGTTAGATATAGATTAGTGCCTATCAAAGTGTTAAAATAATAATAAATTATAATTTTATTGCCACATTTTTTAAATTAACAAACACCCTATTTCAGTTCCAATATGTTTCGTCTGGTTCTTTAAACTGTTAAACCATTGGTAATTTTTATGAATAACAAGGAAATCCTTATCATTTTTGCTATTTGTTTCCATATTCTTGTAATATATTGAGAATCAGCAATATACGCTATTTGCTCATTCTCAATTACAACAAGGTGTACAATGATAGGTAAAAAATGATTGATCTAAAATTTGACCTACCTCATACATTACTTTCAGTTGTTCTGTATTCATTAATTCTTGCCTGGCATCAAAGTTACTGATGCCATTAAGATGACCTGTAAAAACGAAAACATCGGTACTTAATACAAATGAATTTTCTAACATATTATTTTCTGTTTTGATAAGGTTCTTTAAACTGTTGTTCCATTTAATTAATTAATCCAAATATGCCATGGACAGATTGTAGACACAGGGAAGATTTCAGCATGTTACTATGAATATTTGATACTTTTTAGATTAACTGCAGCTATCTCTAGAAACACAAAAATGAAAAACAAATTCCAATATAAATCTACTAGATATGACTATAAGATTTTTGGAAACATTGTTTTTAACCTTTAACTAGTGACGTCGAGTCTCACAGGCGTCACGTGTTTTATAAATTCTCAAAATCGGTCACTTCCCCCGCTTGCCGAGACCCCGCTTCTTAGTAGCTTTTGTTTTAGTGCTAAAACGACCTTGGAAGGAGGCGGACTTGTTGTCGGTTGCATTACACGTGATTTATAACAATAACAATATTGAGCGTAGCCTGTCAGGCTACATGTCCCTAATTGCCATACAAATCGAGCGCAGCTTGTCAGGCTACATGTCCCTAGTTGTCATACAAATATGTGGGTACTTGCTTATTATGAAAAAAATATAATACACTAAAAAGCCTGAAATTATTCTTTATTATAATGCAACCAAAGGAGGTGTTGACGAAGCTGATAAAAAATGCTCTAATTATCTCTCAGCAGCCGCCGAACGAGAATGGTGGTGAGGAAAAAACGAGGTGGCCAATGGTTTGTTCTACCGCATTGTCGATTTGAGTGGCATGAACTATAATATGCATCAATCAAAGGTTACTGATAGAGAAGATTTTCTAAAATAATTAGGCGGTTCCCTAGTGATACCCCATATGCAACGACGTGTTGTCTGCAGTCAATTACCAATGGATTTACGGCTAGTGATAAAGCGGGTTCTGGGGGACGATATGGTCGAAGAAGGTTTCCGAAGTCATGAGACTAGTCAGGCCAAACGTAGGGCATGCAGGGTTTTTCCACCTAAACTACACAGAATGACAGTGTACACATATGTCGGGTGTTCTACTCCCGTGTACTTGCAATGTTCTCGCCCCTTGTGCGAAAATTGCGAGTAATTTATACCAAATTAAGCAGTTGTCAAAAATTTTATTTTTAGTTTTCAGAAAATCTTCTTTGTTTCTTTTATTTCTTTCTAGATTAGATTTTTATAAAAAAGTGTAAAATTTCTTATGTGTTTTATGGAAGGTCTATTAAATAGCTAATATTAAGATCTCATATCAATTATGGCTGAAAAGCACCAGCTAGTGTTAATTACCATTTTTAAAAATAGTTTTTAATAAAAGCTGATTTAATTTACTTATATGTCTTTTATCACATACCAATGGTTAAAATATCAATACAATTTTGAAACGTCCATATGATATTTTATGACAAAATTTAACTTTAAAAATAGTAGCCCGTGAGACGTCACGTCCCTGGTAGTGTTACAAATTTGTCACGTCACTAAAAGGTTAAACTCTGTTTTTTCCTACTTGTCCTATTATGTAAACAATCTCACCTTCTTTGTATGATTTTACAACAATATAAATTAAAATGGACTTTTTAGGAAATTACTTTTGTGGTTAATAAATATTTTACTTTAGAATGTTTAGGTTTCAACTAATATTTGATTTATTTTCAACAAAAATCAACAAAAAATACTGTGAAATTTGTTTACATAATAAGAAAAGTAAGAAAAACTGGAGTTTACTAATACTATGTTTTTTGCAGCTTTAGCCCGTCCATCATGTATTTATTTTATGTTACCTCTGAACTCTTGCTGAAAGTAATGGTTTTGTCCATCGCCTGCACCATATGGACTGAACTGATGTTTCAGCGGTTCTTCTTGTTGCCTCACATGAGGCATGTGGTTCTTAGGTGTTTCACAATAAGGCTTTGGGAACTCTGAGGCATGCTGCTCTTTGAGGTGATTGAGGGATTCCACGTAAGTAGGTGGTAGGCCAGATTTTGTATGTGGTGTTGCTGAAATATCATAACATACAGGATATAGATCAAGAAAGATTACTTACTTACTTACTATCCAAGCTCAGTGAGTCTTGGCCTCCAACACAAGAGCACGCCAGCATCTCCAGATTAAAGTAAGATTGGAATAATTTATTAATTTATTTTAAAATGGTAGAGACAATTGGTTTTATACAGAATTAGTTTTATATTAGCCATGAAAATTGTTTTGAGTTACAAGAAGGATGTTTGGTCAAAGTAATTAAAATTAAATAGTTATAATAGAAATATGTAATTTAGTTTTGATGAAAAATTTTAATTGATAAAGAATATTATATTGACCTAGAAGTTATTTTTACATAAAAATGTGATAGGGACTTTGAAAGGACCTACCTCCATTAGTTTGGCCAGCATCCAAGGTAAAGTTTCCACTACTGTTCACTGAACTAGCCTCGTCATCATCCAAAAGATCATCGAATGCATTTGCAAGTTTATGTTTTAGCTGCAACAAAATGTCAACAACATTAAGTTTGTAGGTTACGATTTTGTTTAGAGGATAGGTAAAGTGCAATGGTATTTTGAGTTAAATGTATAAATAACGGATAGGGTACCTCCTCATTTCGCCGTTTTTGGTCTTCTAACTCTTCTTGTTCCTCAAGTCTGTCTTGAGCGCTATTGTTTATATGGATGCTAGGAGCACCTTGAAACAAACTCATGCCAGGACCCTCCATTCTATCTATGTGTTTAATTCAGATATTAATATACGTATAGTTTGCAAAGGTATTTAGAAGAAATAAAGATCACAACAAAATAACAAAACAAACATTTAGAACATCATCAGCACCAGCATCACCATCGGCAACGTTTTGTTTGCTTTGCTTGCGTTGGTTGTTGAGCAATGAGCAAATGACATATGAAGTTGACGTTTGATTATTTGACTTTTACGTTTACAATCCTAGACTATGGAATCGTTTCCTTGTATAGACCGAGCCTATGGTTCGCAAATCGTGACACGTCGTCGGTGCATTGCTTTTGACAGTTAAATTCGATAGTGATAAGACATGTAAACTTTTCAATCATTAATCATGCTGTTTTCTTAAAGTATTTAATTTCGATTATAATAAAATAGAAGATAAATAAAATATTTGAGGCCTGTTTGCATTTTTATTTTGTGTTATGAACTTTATACATTACTTTAAACTATTTACATGTAACAAAAGAACTATATATTTAAATGAATCTATTGATTATGATATATTTATGTGCGAGTGTCGGCTGTGCCAATCACTAATACCTCTATCTTGTCATTTGCTATTTACTTGACATTGACATTGATGGAATGGATGACTGACAGGTAATTTGGTATTTGGTTATAGTCGGGTAAAGTTTTGCGGGATTCTTTACCTATTTATTTTCATTTCATAGCTCAATTATAAATTCAATTTCTATAATATGACGTATAAACCAGTTACCCATGTGTTGTTTGATATGGACGGATTAATTCTCAGTAAGTAATCAATTTATATCTGCCGACGAATGTTATTTTACTAAACGGACACATTAACTTCAAAAAATCCTTATATTTCTATAAAATAAATCGTAACAACCAAACATTGTAAATTAAATTACATTCATACACGTTATTTAGTGTTCAGTTACCTTTAGAAGTTAGTTACCTAAGTATCTCATCAATAAATAATTCAAGGCAAGAAGAAAAAAGGTAGAGGTTAGCCTCTCAGCACAAAGTAGAGAGATTGTATTATACCAGATGACTTACTAACTATAACTACCTTATCGTATATTTAAGATACTGAAGATTTATATACAGTGGCGTTTCAAAATGTTGTTTCACAATATGGCAAGGACTACACATTTCCATTGAAGTTAAAACTAATGGGCTTACAAACAAATGAAACAGCTAAAATGGTAGTTTCAAGTCTGGATTTACCAATTACACCAGAAGAGTTTATAGCACTGACAACCAAACAGTTTCAAAAGTTATTCCCGGACACTGAGGTTCTACCAGGTAAGATAAATATAAATTTACTGATTGATTTAAATAAACACCTTTTATTTTAGATGTAATAAGCCGCAGTAATGTAATATTTTAACTATCTTGCAACTGTCTATTGGTTGAAACCACATTAAAATATGTTCAGTAGTTGATCATGTTTAGACAAACATGATATATGGGGGAGTTTGTTCTATCTATATTATATACTCAGTGAAATCTGAAATTTTAACTTAATGTATGTGTTTAATTTAATTCAATAGTTTATGTAGCAATTAATTTTTATTTTAATATTTCAGGAGCCAAACGACTTATAGAACATTTAAGCAAGAAGAATATCCCAATAGGATTAGCCACAAGTTCCAGCAAAGACAGCTATGAACTGAAAGTCAACAAACATCATAAGAAGTTGTTTTCACTGTTTCCTTACAAAACAATGGGTTCCTCCGACCCTGAAGTAAAGAGGGGAAAACCATACCCTGATATATTTTTAGTAGCTGCATCCAGATTTCCAGATAAACCTAACCCTGAAAAGGTATGAGGTAACTGAGGTTCTTTGAAAATTTACATTGTTTCTCTAATACTATACCTAATGCTATTACTTTTAAGAAAAGGAAAGTATTAAGTACTAATTGTGACCCTAGGCACAGAATTAATATAAGTACTACATACAGAAAGGAAACTCCCTGCCCCTCCCGCAATATAGCATCACCCCGCACCTCCCCTGTTCTTATGTGGTTGTGCGATGTTATGCTATGAAAACGCACACATTGACGTGTTACTGACGTGTTCATGGATATACAGTTTCATTTGTAGTAGTAGTAGTAGGTATATTTGACGCGCAGTTTCTGTGAAGAGCCTGCCCTGTGCCCTAGGCGTCTTTCCTGTGGGGGAATTTGTGCTACTTCCCAGTGTTTTTTTACCAGTGTACCTTAATTGAAATCTGTCCAGTAGATTTTGTGTTGATTAACAAACATCCAAAATCACATCCAAACTTTCGCTTTTATATTTCAGTGTGATTCCTATTTTGAAATATTCAGAATATACATAGTACGGGAGGCAGCAGTAAGAATATAATAATTTAGTAATACTTAAAAGTCAATTTTAAAAACAAATATTTTTTCAGTGCTTAGTATTTGAAGATGCAGTGAATGGAGTGAGGGCAGCTAGAGCAGCGGGCATGCAGGTGGTGATGGTCCCAGATCCTCGAGTTGATGCAAGTCTCACAACTGAAGCTACTCTGGTTATCAAAAGTTTGGAGGAATTCAAACCAGAGCTTTTTGGCTTACCTCCATTTGATGATTAAGTGGATCATATCAAAATATATCTTGAAAACTACAAGAACATTATTTGTGATTATATCTCCTCAGCATGGTGGCCCCGTGATGGTAAAAGAAGGAGAGGAAGGCAAAAAGATGGGAAGATGACATTAAAAGCACGGGAGGGCCGCTATGGAGAAGAAAGGCAAATAACAGAGCAGAATGGAAGATGCTGGAAGAGGCCTATGTGTCCGATGACACGTTGGTGACAAACACCAGCAGCATGGCTTAATAATAATATCTCCTCAGCAGTGGTTGTTCCAAAATGTTAGTAGTTTGTAGCTTTGAGACATATAACATACTTAATTCAATTCTGTAATTAATTTTGACGGGAAAAAGTGTCTGTAAAGGTTTATTTTTGATATACAAATAAAGAATTATGATGTCTTCACATTATTGTTGTGGTTTTCAAGATATATATTGATATACTAATCACACCCCGAGGCTTCGCTCCTGTAGGAATTTCGAGATAAAAAGTATCCTATGTGCTATTCCCAGTATTTTTCTACCCGTGTACTAATACCATGTAACAACAAACTCGCAAATATCCAATCTTTCGAATTTATTATATTAGTAGAATTGTTTTCAAGAAGTGCTTTGATTGGCTGATGGAGCTGACTAAAACATTTTTTGTAGTTCATGATTTTATTTGTCAGTCAAGCATCATAAGTTCAGTCATACCTCGAAGACCTTATCGCCTAGCCTTAATGATCATAATGCCTTGTAGATTCTGACTGCACTTGCACTCTTGACTGTACAGTCAGATACAAACCTGACCTCAGGGAGTCAGGTTACTCTGCATCTGACTGTACATACAAAGGAAAATGAATATTACCTAGCTCTTTATAATAGTTCATGTAGGTAGTAGAACTACCTTAGATATTAGACAGGGGTATACTTGTTTTCTGTACAAAGAATTCAAAATATTTCTTGGGATATGTCTTCAAAAAATGTAAAAGTTCCATGACAATGTTGATTAAATAAATATAGTTTTTATTTAAATAAGACTTATATTTTGGCAATTTTGTGTATAATATTCTTCCTTACCTTTTTGTGTCATTTTGGTGCATTACTTTAGTGTAGCGTATGTTTGAAAACAAAGTAAATAATCTAAGCGCTACAGGTCCGAAAAGTTGAATTTTCAAACTTTGCATATATTTTTTATTTTTCATAACAATATCTTAGGAGATATTTTGTACTTGTTTGAGTATAAGTGGTTATTGATATTTCTATTGTGTACATAGCAAAATTTGCTATTTTAGTTATCTAGCTAATTGTATAAATGAATGAAGACTTGTATGTTGGGGGCGACTTCAATGCACATGTGGGCAGGACAAATGAAAATTATGAAAGAGTTCATGGAGGCTATGGGTTTGGATCAAGAAATGAGGAGGGAGAAAGTCTTTTAGAAGCCGCCAGTGCGTTTGACTTAGTACTTTTAAATACATTTTTCCAAAAATCAGAAGAACATTTGATTACCTATAAAAGCGGGCCACATAAAACCCAAATTGATTTTTTCCTTACAAACAGAGATAAATTAAATCAAATCAAAGACTGCAAAGTTATCCCCGGCGAAGCAGTAGTTACGCAACACAGATTATTAGTAATAGAATTAAAAATAAAGATTAAAGAAGCTAAAAATAAAATTAAACCAAATCCGAAATTAAAATGGTGGTTGCTTGAGAAATCGGAACAAGCAAAACAGTTTAAAAATAGAGTTGTTGATAAAATGATAGAGATGGATAAGCACATTATGGAAATGTCAGTCAACGAATGCTGGGAAGAGATGGCAAAAACTATTAAAGAGAGTGCTAAAGATATTTTAGGAGAAACAAAAGGAAAAAAGAGCAAAGTAGGTAAAGAAACCTGGTGGTGGAATGAAGAAGTTACTTTACAAAGGAAAAAGATACATTTAAAGAGTGGCAGAATAGCAGAGAGAGCCAAAATGAGCAAGAAAAACTAGAACTTTATACGGAAGCGAAAAGAGTAGCGAAGAAAGCTGTAGCTACCGCGAAAGCTAAAGAACAAGAAAAATTGAACTGTGATCTTAATAATCCTAGAGACCAAAAGTTACTATATCGGATTGTCAAAATGAGACAGAGAAAAGGGAAAGATCTTACTTATGTTAAATGTGTGAAAGATCGTGAAGGAAAAGTCCTTACAAAAGATGAGGATATTAAAGCAAGGTGGAAAGAGTATTTCGACAAACTCTTAAACTTTGAAAATGATTGGAATGGCGTTCTTAGTGTGACTGAAGACAATCTGGGGATGGTAAATGAAATTTCCGTTGATGAGGTGAGAGATGCGGTAAAAGGTATGAAAAAAGGAAAAGCAGTAGGCCCAGATAATATACCAATAGAAGTTTGGAAAACATTAAGCGAGGATGGGTTTAAATGGCTGACTATATTTTTCAATAAATTATTGCGTGAATGTGTAGTACCTGATGAATGGAGTAATAGTTACTTGGTACCCATTTTCAAGGGAAAAGGCGATGTTCAGGACTGCAATGGTTATAGGGGAATAAAGTTAATGGCGCACACCATGAAGGTATGGGAAAAGATATTAGAGAAGAGATTAAGAAGTGAGACAGACATAAGTATGAATCAGTTTGGTTTCATGCCTGGTAGAGGAACAACAGACGCTATATTTATTATGAGGCAGTTAGTCGAGAAGTACCGAAGTGCCCAAAAGAACCTGCATATGGCATTTATAGACCTTGAAAAGGCGTATGACAGGGTACCACGAGAAGTGTTATGGTGGGCTATGAAACAAAAAGGAGTGCCAGCACAGTACATCGAGTTGATTCACGCAATGTACCAGAAGCCAGTCACCAAGGTTAGATCTATCGCTGGAGTAACTGAGGGTTTTGGAGTCACGGTCGGCCTGCATCAGGGATCAGCTTTAAGCCCGTACCTTTTCTTGTTAGTTATGGATGCTCTGACATCGACCCTGCAAGGAGAGGCACCCTGGTGCATGCTGTTTGCCGACGACATTGTACTTGTTGAAGAGGAAGGTACAATATTGCAGAGCAAACTAAATATGTGGCAGCAAACTTTAGAAACAGTAGGCTTGAAAATCAGCAGAACCAAAACGGAGTACCTGTTCTGTGATTTCGGCGGCGTTTCAAAGAGAGTAGCTCTTTCTATGGATGATTGTATAATACCTGTTTGCTCTGAGTTTAAATATTTGGGCTCTTTACTTCAGAACGATGGAGAAGTAGACAAGGAGGTCAAGCGTCGAATCAACTCAGGATGGCAGAAATGGAAGGAAATAACTAGCACAATATGTGACCCTAAACTGCCGATGAAACTGAAGGGGAAGATTTATAAGGCGGTCGTGAGGCCGGTGATATTGTACGGTTCGGAGTGTTGGGCGACTAAAGTTAAAGAGGAGAAGAGGCTTCATTCTGCGGAAATGAGAATGTTGCGTTGGATGAGCGGGGTAACACGGATGGATAGGATAAGAAATGTATATGTTAGAGGAAGTTTGAAGGTTGCTCCTATCAATGAAAAGGTAAGAAGTAACAGATTGACATGGTTTGGTCATGTTATGAGGAGAGAAGACGAACATCTAGTTAAGAAGACATTAAATAAGAAGGTGGAGGGCTACAGGGGAAGAGGGAGACCAAAGAAGAGATGGTTGGACTGTGTGAGGGACGATATGAAGGGGTTGGGAGTGGATGTTGGTATGACGGGAAACAGAGACGTGTGGAAGGATAAGACATATTGCGCCGACCCCAGATGACGGGATAAGGTGAGGAATATGATGATGTATAAATTACATATTTTATAGGTAAGATGTATATTTTGTATGCGGATTTGAAACCTGAGAACACAAATATTTTATTATAACTGTTGGCTCTGTCTACCCCGTAAGGGATAAAGGCGTGATACGTTATTATATATAAGTGATTGTTTAGAATATCGGCATCACGGTAGCGGTTATTATTCTTGCGCTGGCAATACTGAAGTTGAAGGTCAACCAAGATAAACAACGTGATGTAATTCATTTATCGGAAGATGTAAAGATCGTCAGTAGACTACCGGTGTAGCACGGTGTAGTGTAGTACGCAAAGCACGTACCAAGAATTTTGTAGACCTACCGATAAATTCGATTTTTTTTACTTGACTTAATCTTTTGTTTTTACGAAAATGTCTTTTGAACCAGTTACTCATGTATTATTTGATATGGATGGATTGATTCTGAGTAAGTTTACTTTGAGATGTCTGCATTTTGACAGTAGCAAAAATTTTTCGCTGAAAGTGAAACCTATCGGAAAATTTTGTTGTGATGTTATTGTTGTTTCGGTAGTCCAGGAAAAGTTTTATATAATCTGTTGTAGAAAATTACTTCCGGTAGGTAGGTACCTATTTACATTTACGCTAGATAATAATTCGACCCATATAGTAGATAACGCACGGATCTCCTAATAGCGCGGAAGTCCGTGTTGCTTGAAAAATTTGACCGTATGAATAATATTGATACCTAAAGTGTGACCGAAAAATTACATACATACGTACAACGCCTTTTTCCCTTTAATTTAATTTAGTTTCATAAACATTGTGATACCGATATATTTTAAAGAAGTTAAATAAACAGGTTTTGTATTATAATATTGTTTTTTTTTAATCCTACGTAACAACTGCAAGTTTAGACTAATTGATAGCTGGTTAAACAGTAAAGATTGAAATTTAAATCTATTTCTAAACTACATACCCTTTTTTGAAGTTCATCTGGTCACTGCACCTGAGCAGCCAGAATTGGAGGCATATTATATCTCGTTTTTCAATAAATAGGTACGCCATTTTATTGAAAGGCCAGAAATTTAATTAAAGAACAAATTCTTGAGGTTTTATGGTTATATGAAGCATTTAGTATTTTTTTTTAGAATAGAATCATCTATTTGCATAGATTACACAGATCTTAAGTTTAAATGTAACCAACCTGCATTTGCATGCAGGCGTGCAAATGTTAATTTTATGTAATGTTTGTAAGTATTAATAATATTCATAATTAATATTTTTTTATTTTTCAGATACTGAAGATCTGTACACACTAGGTTTCCAGGAGATAGCGTCGCGGTCCGGCAAAGAGTTCACGTTTGAGCTCAAGAATAAAATAATGGGCATGCAGACGCGGCAGTTCGCGGCGACCATCATCGACGACCTCGGGCTACCGCTCTCTGTCGACGAGTTCGTTGTTGAGTCGCAGAAGATTTTGAAAGAATTGTTTCCACTGTGCCAAGTAAGACCTGGTAAGTTACCTACATCAAAATACAACTATAATAGTGCGTTAGTACACAATATCTCGATGGTTACCTATGATAAAGCATTAAGTCCGCCTTTTATACCATTTTTGGTTTAATAAAGTTTTAAATAAAAATAAATATCTACTAGCTTTTGCCAGCGTGAATTGTGTTGTGGCGTACCCTATGTCCTTCTCAGTACTTTTAACTATGTGTAGGTATGCGAAATTTCAGGAAGGTTGGTTCAGTAGATAAAGCGTCAAGAGGTAACAACCAAAGAAATAAATAAACTCACTTTCGCATTTTATTAGTCAATGCCAGGGGCACCCGGAGCTAACTATTATGTGTACCTAATCTGTGCCAGAGGGCCCGCTTCTTTGAGAACATCGGGCTAAAAGTCACCTATGTGCTATACCCGCATAGCAAATTTCAACAAATTCCACCCACAGTAGTTGATGCGTGATTGAATAATAACCATCCACAAAAACACATCCAAACTTCAAAACCACTGTAAAATGCATGTCATATCATATGCCTTTATCATCTTATAAAATCAGTGTAGGCCACTTCTTTCTTTTCAAGTGTATCTACTCTGCTCTGATAACGGAAAGGTAGTAGGTGTAATAAAACATCACTAAATCAACTAAATGCAAATACTTGATCCGCGCATCCGACATGAACATACCTATGTGCGGTTGGGCTAATAGAGTTTTGTATTTGCCACAGTATTCCATTCGTGCATTAATCACGTGATGTTTATTTAGAACTAGTTTTTGCCCGCGGCTTCGCCCGCGTGAGTTTCCCACGGGAACAGTGCTTTTCTCCAGAATAAAAGGTGTCTATGTCCTTCTCAGTACTTCTAACTATGTGTATGCGATATTTCAGGAAGATGGATTCAGTAAATAAAGCGTGAAGAGGTAACAAACAAACTCACTTTCACATTTATAATATTAGTTAGGATATGGCATGGATTAGGATTAAAACCCAATCAGGATTGGTTTAAGTTATGTTTAAAAATATGTTAAATTATTTTCAGGTGTAGAAAAACTGATTAGCCATCTCCACAAACACAAAGTGCCGATCGGCTTAGCAACAAGCAGTTCAATCGAGTCGTACAATATGAAGGTTGTCAAACATCAGGCTCTGTTCGACCTGTTCCCCACAAAGACGTGGGGCTCCTCGGACCCTAATGTCAAAAACGGGAAGCCAAGCCCTGATATATTCTTGGTTGCCGCCGCCAAGTTCCCGGATAACCCTCCTCCAGAAAAGGTATGATTTTTTTACCATACTTATTTGCTCATACTTGGGTACATGTTGGGTACCCTATGCATTTTCTTCCAAGGATTTTTTTTTACTTTGTACCATACAATTAAGGAGCTCGGTGGCGCAGTGGTGAGCGCGCCCGGCCTGACATAGTAATGGTTAAGCAACTTTCGCTATGGTCACGTGATGGGTGACCAAAAATGTATCTCGGAACTCTTCGAATCCTGGCTTATTTGTCAGTCGTTAAAACCCACCAATCCGCTTTGGGGCCGCGTAGTGGACCATAGCCCGTCCTCCTTATCCACCTTTTAGGAAGGCCAGTCTTCCAGAAGGTACCTACCCAATTCTCCATATTTAAACTCCCGGAAAGTGCCAGAACTTTATATGAGAATTTGGTACCGGTAGCAACAGGTTACAGCTCTGCAATAAAGTAGCTGATGATGTTGAAGCTAGTTACTTCTTATTTCCCTCGAGGACATTTTCCCGCAATAGGGGACCGGACAACTTTTTTTTCTGATGCTTCTTGGAAATATCTCACAATAATAGAATCATCCGTAAAATAGTCACATCAATAACCAAAGTATTTCCAAAGATATAACAAAAAATAATTCACATTTTTAAGCGATGTTTGAACGATACCAAAACGTACATTCATATGGCATCACGCGTAGAAAATGGACTTTCCCAAAAGTTTGAACTCTAATAAATTAGCTCAAGAGAATAAACTCGTACTGAAAAGACGCAAAATGTGTTTAAATTATATGTATTCTATCATAAAATTACATATTTTTAACAATTATCATACCTTGTCCGGTCCCCTATTGGGCCTTCAGGTTGGGGCCTTTTTGCGTGAGGAGAATGAGCCAGAACTTCACTCGAGTCAGCCCAGACAACTTTGTTGAGACTAGTTATCTAAGAGCCAGTTTATTTCCAGTGCCTAGTATTCGAAGACTCTCTGAACGGCGTGAGAGCGGCGCGTGCGGCGGGCATGCAAGTGGTCATGGTGCCCGACCCGAGGCTCGACCGGGCGCTCGCCTCGGACGCCACGCTCATACTGGACTCTATGGAGGACTTCGAGCCTGAACTGTTCGGGTTACCGCCTTATGACGATTGAACGGAATCTGGGATGAAACGGGGTTCTCATTTCTTAAATCTTTTAAAAATGAACCTTACAGTGGCACAAATAAGGTTCATTTTTAACTTTTTAGGAAATGATCATCAAAATGGCGGTTAGACCCCCTATAATAGTACAATTTAGCTGAATTAGAAAATCTATTTTTATGAAACTAGTCAGTTTGACGAATATAGCTATAATGGTTTTCATGTCCGATTTTTTTGTAGCAAAGATTATAGTCTGGATAAGATAGCGGGGAAGGGTGGGTACCCTTCCCCGCTATCTTATCCCCCCCTTCGCCAACGGCTGTACCCCGCATGAAGTAGCCGGACTATACTATGCGATTTAAATTCTATCGGGTTTTGTTATTTTTGTTGAGTTGTCAGCTTGTCATTCAAAACCATATCAAACCATTCGAAACTATCACTACATGTACATATTATATACATTTGTCAAAGAGACCAGAGTGAAGTTGTTACAGCCCAACCCAAGTTTAAATTCTAATCGGACTGTAGTGCATATGTATAAAAATAATGTTATATTATGTACAAAGAAAAAAATAGTACAAAGCGACTGGGCTTCGCTCGGTGTTTATGTTTTTCACATGAAAATCAAATCTTATCGTAATCATATGTATATATAAATCGTATAATATTTATTTATACCATTTTAACTTAAGATATAATTATGAACTTTAAGGTTTTAAGATAAATTAAAATTACGTAAATATTGTCTGACAATTGTTTTATTACAACAAACATAACTTATTTGACTAGACGCAGGTAAGTAATATACGTAGTTTTAATCGAGTTGTTTAGTGGAAGATTAATACAAAACGTAACAAAAGAATCAATAAAATAAATGATCTAAGTGTACTATTTACTTGTTTTTGTTGTATCCTGGATAATTTGAACAAAAACAAATGTTTCAATAGAAATAGACTATGATAACATATTTATAATGTTTTCTGAAAAACAATAAACTATTTAAAAAAGACTAGATTAGGATTCGGATACTTATAGAGGAGACACTTTATAATTGAGGTAGATCATAGTGTATAAAAGACAGTTGCTTTGCAACAAAAATAATGTAGAATAAATTAAGTACAAAATACATAAATAACCTGTTTACATCCATTTTTACCTTAACAATAATCACCCGACCATTAAACTATATGCATGATTTTCTTATAAAAAATATACTGAAGAAAGTAGATATATTCTTTATGGTAGGCAGTAAAAACAATACCATAACACATCATGTGCAAAAGTCTAGTAGAAACAGATTAAATTCTCAATAGTGCAGATGAGACTATTTTTAACAATAATGGTGCAAACAAAACTAGTCTCCTCTGTACCATTTACGGTGCCAGTCAATGGGATTCTAAAACCAAGTTAACTTGCTCAATCACTACAAAATGTCACACTGTCAAGCACAACTTAACTTCTCCCAGTTTTAAGGAATCTCACAAACTATAATATTAATAGCATAAATAAGAATGTGAAAGTAGTGGTGTGTACTGGGGGCCAATTCTGCTAATAACAAACATATATTGTGTCTCAAAGGCCAAAGAGATTGTAAAAGCAACAAAATCTATTGGCTTTTGAGACAAGAATCATAGCCCTCCTCTTGTGTTCAATGTGTTCTAGTCATATGCTGGTAGGCCAAACAGCTCCGGTTGGAAATCTTCCAAAGATTTAAGGACTAAAGTCGCCTGTGTCAGATCTTCTGGAGGTATGCGGGGATCAGGCACAACCACAACTTGCATGTTGGCAGCGCAAGCAGCCTTAATCCCATTTACAGCATCTTCAAATACCAGACACTGAAAAATGAATGAAGTGGAATTAGACATATTTATTATGTACTATGGGTTTCGGAAATTTAAGTCATTGTTGTCCACTTATATTATACTAGCTTTCGCCCGCGGCATCGCCTGCGTGAATTTCCCACGGGAACCGTGTCTTTTCTCTGGATGAAAGGTACCCTATGTCCTTCTCCGTACTTCTAACTATGTGTATGCGAAATTTCAGGAAGATTGGTTCAGTAGATGAAGCTTGAAGAGGTAACAAACAAATAAACAAACTAACAAACTCACTTTCATATTTATAATATTAGTTAGGATAATGTCGATGTTAGTTTGAAAATGCTCAAACATTTATTTCAACATGGCTCGTTAAGAATTGATGTGCTGTAGTCTTCTCCATAAGAAATGTCCAATAAAACTTACATAGTTATTTATTCATGCTATACATAATAGAAAACCATGTTTCATATATTATTCTTACATTTTCTGGTGTAGGTTTGTCAGGAAACCTAGAAGCGCACACCAAAAATATAGCAGGATCAGGTTTTCCTTTAGTGACTTCTGGGTCAGATGTCCCCATAGTGAGGTGGTGGAAGTATTTCAGGAAATCTTGGTGATTCTGCGTTTTCATATCTACACTCTCCTTACTGGAGCTTGTGGCTAGTGCTATTGGCACTCCTTTCCTGTATAGATGTTCTACTAGCTTATAGGCACCTTAAAAAGAATAGACAATGTCATTATAATAAATTAAAATAATTATGCAACTTTTATAATATTACTAATGTTAGAAAAATTGTTAAATAAATATGGCCACATTACTTCAAAGATGATGAACATTTGTGGGCCATTTCTTGATGTTACATTTTGAATTCAAGTAATGGTATTTGGAATCTTGAGCTAGCCAGCAGCTTACAACAAGTAGCTTGTTTATTGTGATGCATCATGCACATTACTGCTCTACATGCACTTATCATAAATTTAGTGTACCACAGCCAATGTTTTATTATTACTGGTGCTCACTTTGTATTTACATACTACATGTGGACTTATATTTACAGAGACCAGTGCCTGTTGAAGGAGCAAATTGTACATGTAGCATGTTAACTGCCTCATTCTACTGGGCTGTAAATGGACTAGAATGATCTTGGAGTGTTGTTTTGCAGCAAAGTAGACAATAATAAAGGCTAGAATGTTAATAGTAATAATCAAGCTTGTGCAATACAAAATAAATACAAACACCAGTAACAGGCCATGCAATTTTCAAATTCCTTTTACCTGGCATAAGCTGCACTTTAGGGAACAGTACCTCATTAACAATGTGACATTCTGCCATAAATTCTTCCCTGGTTATTGGTAAATCGAGAGCAGCGATTATTTTGTCAGCACATTCTTGCCCTTGAAAACCGAGAATTTTCGACTTCAATTCCCATGTAAAATTCTTCCCATATTTAGCAC
Source organism: Ephestia elutella (assembly GCA_018467065.1). Taxonomy (NCBI): domain Eukaryota; kingdom Metazoa; phylum Arthropoda; class Insecta; order Lepidoptera; family Pyralidae; genus Ephestia; species Ephestia elutella. Next base: position 9,145,734 of record CM031570.1, on the reverse strand, counting down.
AGACGGTCGAAAACGTTTCCGTGTACAGGACTTCGGAATCTGTAATTAACAAGTTAACTTAAAATTATTACGCAACTTTTAGGTTTGAATGGAAATGTTTGGATGGATCCTTACCTAAAAGCAAGCCGTCCAAATCAAACAATACGTGTGTTACTGGATTGAAGCTCATTGTTTTATTAAATGTGTAGTTTTACGGCACAAAATCAATTTTATTTTAGTAAATTCTTGAAATTTGACCCGCGAAAATAATAAATTTCGTAAAATCAATGCATAGCAAAGCAATGGCAGATTCAAATTATGAAATGAAATGACAAACCAAAGAGTATATATGTAATCACTACGTTTTTTTTGTGACAAACAATGGAAACATGAAACATCAAAACATGACGTTTTGTTGTGGGTCATTGGAGAGGTGACAGTGACATTTATAGCTTGTTACAGATTGAAATATATAAAAATGCCTTGATAGAAGCTGGTTTTTGCCACAGATATCTCCTAACCGCGGAATACAAATTTCTGTTTTTACAGAACATGATATTTTAAATCTGGCTGCAAAACCGATAGGTAACCTCTTTACCTCTTTATGCAATGGGCGGCGTAGCGGTGGCGCGGCCCGCACGTAGTGATTATATACTCTTTGCGACCCGCCACCGTCAGGCAGGATATCTTTCAGAAGGTTTTTTTATAACATAGGGAGGCAAACGAGCAAGCGAGTCACCTGATGGTAAGGAATCACCGCTGCCCATGGACAACCACAACACCATATCGCAGGAGTGTTGCCGGCCTTTTAAAAAGATATAGGCTCGTTTGTTGAATGTTCCAATGTCGTATCGGTTCGGGAACACCGCCGCAAGAAGCTGATTCCACAGTTTTGTCGTACGTGGCAAGAAGTGTCTTGTAAAACGCACGGTGGTTGACAGTCAGTCATTCAGGTGGTTTGGGTGAAATTTCAGCTTATGACGGGTGGTATGGTGATGAAATTCTGCGGCGGGTATTAGGTCAAACAATTCCTCAGAACACTTCCCATGAAAAATGCAGTAGAGAATGCACAAGGATCCAACATCCCTGCGCAGAGCCAGAGGATCGAGGCGGCCGACGAGATCTCGTCGTCGACCATGCGAATCGCACGACGTTGAACGCGGTCAAAAGAGAGAAGATGGTAGAGAAATCGCTCGAGAAATGTTACCTTGACCGGAATAAAAGGAATCCACCGTGCTATCATCTGCATAGCAATGAATGCTGTTGGGTTGCAGCATATCATTGATATGCAAAAGCGTTGGGGACAGAACACAGCCCTGTGGGATACCAGCATTCACGGGCTTATATGCAGAGCAAGAACCGTTAACAACGACTATAATGCTGCGCCCTGTGAGGAAACTGGTGACCCATTGGCATAATTTCTCGGGCAAACCCGTAGGAAGGAAGCTTCGATAGAAGAGCTTTGTGCCAGACCTGATCGAAGGCTTTCGCCATATCTAAACTGGCCACCAGGCCCTCCCCCTTACTCTTAACCGCTTCCGCCCATTTATAAGTCAGGTATACCAGAAGATCGCCAGCAGATCGCCCATGACGAAATCCGTACTGGTGATCGCTTATGAGTTGGTGCTCCTCAAGGTAAGATAGAAGCTGGCGGTATATAATGGATTCCATTATTTTGAAGAGCAGGGAGGTAATGGCAATAGGCCTGTAATTGCCAGGATCAGAACGATCACCTTTCTTGGATATTGGGTGAACTAAAGCAGTCTTCCAAGCCGACGGGACAACGCCTGTAGCGTAGGAGCGTTGAAAAAGGCGCGTCAAACCCGGAGTCAACTCAGGAGCGCAGTTTTTGAGCACAATGGCAGGAATTTCGTTAGGCCCATTGGACTTATGGACTTCGAGGGAGAAGAGCGTCTTCCGGACAGATTTTTGAGTAAACCGTATGTCCGGAATTATATTTATTTATTTATTTAAACTTTATTGTACACACATACAAAAGTACAGTACAAAAGGTGGACTTAATGCTAAAAGCATTGTCTGACAGTCAATCCTTAGGGTTGAGCAGAGAGTTCATGTGGGTGTAAATAAATTTTTATTATACAAATTAATTATTGGTAAATTAAACAGATATCTACATATAAAGATGCTACGTAAATAAAATAAATTAATAAACATATAATACAAATAAATACAAGAATATCCGTACCTATGAATATATATAATATATAATATACTTACATAAATCCATACTAATATTATAAATGCGAAAGTTTGGATGTGAGTTTGTGAGTTTGTGAATTTGTGAGTTTGTGAGGATGTTTGTTACTCAATCACGCAAAATCTACTGGACGGATTTCGATGAAATTTGGTACAGAGGTAGATAATGACCTGGAATAGCACATAGGCTACTTTTTATCCCGGGAAAAAGCACTGTTCCCGTGGGAAATTCACGCGGGCGAAGCCGCGGGCAAAAGCTAGTTACAAATATAGATGAAGCAATCAAACAAGGGTCAGTTTTGTCGATGATTCAGCATATGTTTGTAGACAGTCACTTTAAAAGAATCTCTACTAGGAGCCCTTCTGATGGAGTCGGGTAGCGAATTCCAGAGTCGCACAGCTTTAACGGTAAAAGAATTAGCAAAGAAGATAGTTCTATGAGGGGGGTAGCTAGGATGAGAGAGTTGGAAGAACGCAGGTGCCTATCATGAGTGGAACTTAAAAGTTTGAAACTGGATTTTAGGTATTCAGGGGAGTTAGGGTTATTAAGAATGTTGTAAAAGAGACAGAAAATGTGGAGATTCCTGCGTTCACGAATTGTTAGCCAATTGAGTTGCGACCTGTACTCGGACACATGGTCAAATTTGCGAAGAGAAAAGATAAATCTAATACAATAATTAAAGGAGACGATCTAATTTGTTAAGTTGCTCTTCAGTTATATCCAAGTAGCATGCGTCCGCATAGTCAATTATGGGAATAATCAAAGATTGAGCTAACATGGTCTTAGTCTTTACAGGTCGGAAGTTTTTCAAATGTTGCAAATAGTGAAAACAAGCAAATACCTTACGGCTTAGTTCTGCCAGATGTGTTTTCCAAGACAGTGTGTTGTCAATAAAGAGCCCAAGATCTTTAACATCAGTGCTAAAAGGAATATTATTTCCACCATATGAGACTGGCGTAACACTGCTTAAATCTAAAGAATTTAGCTGCCTAGAACTGCCGACAACTATATTATACTCGCACAACGTGAAATATTCGGGGTATTTTTCCCCCGTCATCCAAAGTCGAGTTAGACGCAAAAAAGGTGCCCAGGAGATCGGCTTTCTCTTTTGCATCGTGGACCAAGGTGTCATTTGCCGTTCGCAATGGTGGAAAAGATGGCTGACAAAAAAGACCAGAATGATCGTATACCCGAAGAAAGTTGGGCCAGTCTCTCACCAATTCTCTCGATATGTTTCGCCTTTGCCGCAGTCACAGCTTTTTTTAGGGATCTGGAGGCAAAATTATACTCCCTCTTAAGGTCGTTCGCTTTTGAATCCTTGTTGCCATTGCATTGGACCAGGTCTGAAATCGTGTTTGCTTTTGGCTATACGCCTCTTTGCAAGAACGGTCAAACCAGGGCTGAGACTTGCCACCAACAGGCACAACAGAACTTGAAACAAAGAGTTCCATCCCCTGCAGCACCACTTCAGCAACAGAGTGGAGCATCAACAGAGACTTTATAGCCATCCGGATGGGAAGTCAGCACAAGCCGCGAGGGCGTATGGCCTTCCACATCTGGTATGCGAGTAGGGGCAGAAACCATCTGTTTCAAACCATAGGTCGCGGCAAAGGCGTGAGCAGATCTACCCGCATGATCGGTTTTTTCCGATTGGAACCATTCTATATGGGGGCATTAAAGTCTCCAAGAATTACAGTTTCTGCGGATGGATCTGCTGCAGAACGTAATCTGTTGCCATACCAATATGCTCCATAAGTCGGTAAGTTTCGGTATCACCACTATGGGACCTGTAGAGGCATGCATAGACGCGAGGGTGGTCGTCACAATCTACTAAGCCATAAAGTAGACAGGTCTTTGCCTTCAAGATTGCATAGACGGCGAACACAGACATCGTTCCTTACAAATACGCATACGCCCCAGCATGTGGCAAGAATTTGTGCTCAATTTTGTAGCCGGGGTAAAGTAGGTATTACGTCTCTGCCGGAGACGATATCTGGGTTTCCGTTAAAAAGAATAAGGCCGGCTTTTCTGTCTCCAGACGGTAGTGGAGTAAGGTTGGAATGAATACCCCTGATGTTGCACATATGGATGTAAAGTGCATAGGGGGGTGCCGCAGCCTTATCGTGGGCAATGACGAGCGGGATTTTGCCCTCCCCAGAGTACTTAGGGCGGCCCAATCATGAATGCTCAGGGAGGGATTCTCCTGTACGTAACGTACCGGTACCCTTCTGGGGTACTCTATTACTTTTAAATTCCGTTGCCATATTTGGGGGGAGGGGGGATGGACCTCCGGCTCTCTCACTCACCGAACGAAGCATAGAAGCTAATACTACTCAAACGTCGATTTTCTGTGAGAGGGTGGTACTTCCCCGGACCAGGCGGCCCATTAATTCTACCAGCAAAATGAATTTTTCCGGTTGCGTGGCTCTACCACAAAAAAAACAAGGACCCTCCTTGTTCAAGATTATATTGCATCTAAGTAAATGTAAAATTATTATACATATACCTATCAGCATTTTTTGTTTTATTTAGCTAATATGTCCCACTGCAATATACATATATCAATATTAAAACAGAAAATTCAAACTACGCTTTTCGACTTGTAACCAGTTTTCACTGTAGCCACGGATTTATTTTCTTTCTCGTAATATCTTTACCTGTTTCTTGCAGCCAACGCGCCGCGGCGGCGGCGCAGCAACGGCGCGCGGTGCGCATATTCCTACCCATAGGTACTGAAGGAAGACAGAGCTTTTTTTAGGCACCTACTACTACCTAATCAACTATTTGCTAGGTAGTAAGCAATACCTACAGGTACTACAGGACGATATGAGGTTGTGTAGGTACTTAAAATTATAGGGATAAAAGACTACACTTTTGCAGCTGCACTGTACCTAGTTATTGACGTCAATGACTGTACTAGGTGAAAAGAATAAACACTCGATCTTCATGAAAGTGGAAACATAAAATTTTATGCACTGGTTGGTTGATTCAATATCCATTTACAGCGCCAACACTTCTAATATTATATGTTGTACAGAACTATAAACAATGCGCGGAGAACAATTGCTTCGGCTGGGTGCTCGTTTTTCCAAACTACCAAAATAATCGTAAGTCGTATTCTATGGTCTATAACACTAGTAATGTGAGTAACTTGTTATAAGTATTACATGTTATGCAGTTATGGATAGATAGATTTAATACTCACGGATAGATTCAATACTTGATTAAATATAGATACATTTTCCTGTTTGGAATCAAATTAACAAGTAAACCTGCACTAAACGGAAAAAATCTCTTCAACGGTTCCTGACTTTTATGAAGTCGTAAATAGTCTCCGGAAACTTGTAACGTTTAATTAAGTACCTAAGTAATAAATTAATTACTGGTGTGGTGCTCCCAGGGTATTCATTGCTTCCGATCTAATTCTAATCCAATAGAGCTGATTTGATGTCGTCAAAGAGGATATGCTTGATGCATGCCAATTGTCTCACTACGGAGACCGTGCAAAGAGAAGAAAAAGTGGCCCCTGTGCAGAACGCGTATGCCGAGGATGCAACCGGGAAAGCGTTCAGATGAGAGAGAAATCTAATTGTAAGTAATCCATATTTTTTCATTCCAAAATAATGTGCAAGTAATTGTAGAGGATACCAAGTCCATGTCTTGTTTTGACAGGGGTCAGCACTGAGCTAAGCAGTACTTTCAATGGGCACGGGTCTCCGCTTTGTGTAGATACGAACAGTAGGTCAGAGTAAATTAACACAATTATTTTTTGGTAGAGTCTGATTCTCAAACTTGACCAATTTATAAAAAAAAAATATATAATGGGTGGAGCAGAATCTGGAATAGCACATACTTAGGGTAAACTTCCTGGGCTTCGAGACGCTCCGGGGCGCAACTAGTATTATAATTATAATAATTTTATTAAGTCTTATGTAGGTAATATATCCGTGTCAGAATTTTTATTTTGATGCGTTTTGTATGGAATACTAAACAATGCATAATGCAATGCACGGCACATGTAGGATATCATAAGATTGAAATGGACGGTTTTTAAATCAACGTCCATTTTTTTCTGAAACATTAGTGCAATCCGTTCAGCGAATGCATAATATTATCATTACGAACACATCAATCATAAATCATAACATCATTGTACATATATCTCGAATAATCTCGATGCATAACATAAACAGATGTAGCTTGGGTCTCTGCAGTTAATGAGCAGAAGACAGCGGGTCTGGGTCCAACCTTGAACTAATTTAGTAATTTTTAAATCGTCCCTTATCGTAGTTATTGGGTCAATCATAGTAGCGATCGAGAGCTCGCGTGGAAATGTAGTATAAGCATTTAGTGCTCGATATTCAAGATCCATAGTAATAAATTCTTGGATGTAGAGCGTGAAGTGTTCAGGCACAGTATTAAGAGAAGTGGTTCAAGCAAAGCTAAGAAGTTGGACTGTATAAGAAGGGGCGTCCGCCGGCGGAGATTTCTCAGTCCGCAGTGACAAGGCGCACGCGTTGCGCGGCCCTGTCTGTCCCCCTGATACTCCGAGACGTGTATCGAGATAAAGGGATACTTGTGTGATGTTATTAAACAAAAAGTGTATAAATAAAAAGCGTGACGTGTTCCTCTCGCCAGTCCAGTAGTGAACTCGGGCTGTTCATCATGGCTCTTCCTGGAGTTTTACTTTTTTCGCATTATGTGGAAAACTTTTGGGTAAGTGTACTTGTGGTTGTTTTAATTGTTATGTATGTAATATGCTATGATTTTGATTTTATGAATTAATTTTTATTTAAAACATCTAGCAATCATCTGACAAAATAAAAATTTATAAATATTGAAGCACTGTTACGCAAGTATATTTACGATGTATCTAGCAGGTAGGTAGCTTATCTATTTGAATTTTATCAACATTAAGAAATTAATTAAATTTTGCGATAAAGAAAATAAGTAAAATTAACAGAATTACGAGAAAACTATAATTAATCAAAATCTATCGACACTGATAAACACACAAAGGCTGAGCTGACACTGAACTTGAAGATTTTTCTTTCCATCAGGAATAACCTTAATTATAATATGTTGGAAAAATAAAAACCTAGTTTACAAATATTTTTAAAACAATATTCACACTTATAGATGGAGACTTACAATGTGTAGCTCTATGGGGCGGAATAAACATTATTCAGAAAATTTTCTTGTGAACTACGAAGCGCTACGTGCAGTTTGCGTGTTTTGGAGAGCGAGCTTTTTGTTGTTGGCAAAAAAAAAACAAATATGACGATTTATGGGAAAGCAAATTGTGCACTTTTTCTTTTGAGAGTCTTTTTGCGGTTTTGAAATGCATTATATTTTTTGATAGAGTTCTGTCTTAATAAAAGCTGGACAAGGGAGCCAAATGTATAGGTTGTTTCTTTCTACGTTTCAGTTACTTAAATTCTTATTCCAATGTTTTAAGGGCCAGCCAGTATCATCTTCTTTAACGTGCCGGAGATTGTCAAGTCACTCTTCAGGTGGCTAAAGAGATAAAGCCACATATTTTAGGAGGTTTCCTGTCCATGTAACCTAATGTGCCAATATCCCGCTAATAAACCAAGTTAATTTCAATCAACAATTAAGTAAACTTGGCCATTCGACCGTAACTAGTGTTACGCATGAACCGTTTTCTTAAAGTTCACAACTTCCTTCGTACGTGGTAATTGTTTTAGACTTGACCTTTGGGAACGGAACAATTATATCGTAGTAACATCAGATTAGCCTACATTTTCATTAGCGCTAAATGGGCAATTCGGTGTCTATAGTACCTAATTTAATAGAATGCGAAATATTACACCTTTTTACTCGCTAATTTGTTGATTTGTAAACACTTGTAAATTGCTGACTCATAAGTGACTTCCTTTATGATTATATCAATATCAAGACTCAACTCTTCATTCATATCTGTGTGGACAGCTCCGGCTGTTATTATAACAGGAGGAGGTTTGTAGTCAGTTTAATTTTAATTACCCATATAGATTCTGAAGGTAGCAAGTCCTTGAGTTCCTGTACAAGTCTTTTAATATTTGTCCTGTTAATAATTATGTATATCTCGTGATGGTTGCTTAAGAAGCCATCGAGAAGCACTAAATCCTAAAGGCTACATATTAATTTTATTTGCAAACAACTTCACCTAAGTAAATACATAGGTACTTACATTGTTTTTGGAAGCTTTTGCCTTACATACTTTAATATATGAATCGGCAAATATGGATAAAGATATTTAGGTCTCTACACATTGAACACTGGAACCTGGAGTGACCTACTTAGAGCTCTGAGATTCTATTTTATTAGTTCGTTTGATTTCCAAAATTGATGATTGAGGACTGGGTGGTGGTAGTAGAAGCTGCCAGGCGACCACACAGGTGCGTGCGCTTACTTGACCGAGACGTTACATATTCAGCGTGCGCGCGCGCACTCATCGCCAGCATTCAAACGGTCGCTGTCTCCCGCCTCTGATTCAAGGTTCCTTTTTGCCACGGTAATTAACAATAATTGCAATCGACGTTTAGCCGATATTTAACTACATTGTTGTTGTTTTATTATGCTTTAGGTAGTTTTTGGCGAAAACGCTTCACTCTACAGTTAACTATGGGTGTAGAAATTGATGTTGGACATGAACATGTGGCTTGTAACTAATTCATCGATTTCTCTATAAAATCGATCCCTAATGTATAATTGTATATATGTCACTCGTTTCCTTAAATAATTATATTTAAACTCTAACACAAATACTTATACCTACCATACAGCATTGCTTTTATTAGATAACTAGTCACGATGATTCATCAACACGAAATTAATATCTTTTTCGTCTAATCAAGATAAGAAACCTAAATTATAAAAACAAAAAAAGGATACCTATCGCGGAAGTTTACTAGTTGTCACAATTTTTTTTTTTTTTTAAATAGATTTTAGGACGAGCGATAAATAAGTATGTAATACCTTATTTAAATATCTACTTATATCAATTTAAGTTGTTTTTGACATTTGGCGTTTTCCTGGCCCCTGCGAACTGGTTGGTTGACTAAATAAAACTACCCCATTAGTATGATAATGCATTACGATTCTTTTGACGGTCGTAAACCTTCATCGTTTAATTAGTCAACCACACGTGGAAATGGTACTTTTAATACCTACCTACCTACTTATTTACCTATGTCTCATGTTTGTTACGTTCAATTAAAATTCTGGCATAAGCCTTTCTTTTCTGTGCCGATATTAAGAATGCGATTTTTTCATAATTGGAGAGTAACCTCTCAGCATTTGGACACATACGGAAATATATACAGTACCACAGTACAGTACCTATATGTAGTGTTAACTTATTTTGTTTTTTAATATTTTATTAATTGAAAAAAAAAAGTATAAGGAGGTATAATATTAATGAACTTCTAATTTATAGAAAACACTCATGATCACTTGACACTATCGGTACATATAGATGTAAAGTCCATTTATTCATAGTAATTGTCCTATCATGTAAACAATCTTACCATGTCTTTTTATGATTTTACAACAATATAAATTAAAATAGACTTTTTAGGAAATTACTTTCGTGGTTAATAAATGTTTTACTTTAGAATGTTTAGGTTTGAACTAATATTTGATTTATTTTCAACAAAATTCATTAAAAAGTACTGTGAAGATTTTTTACATAATAGGACAATTATGAATAAATGGACCATAGGTAGGTATATCACTTTGCAAGATTTTTATAAGCCTTTTTGTTTCCCTCTGATGGACAAAGGAAATTATTTCTAGTAAATTATTATTAGCCCATGATTTAGGTATACATGAATGTATTATATTAATTACCTAATAATTAATGGTTATGTTTTCTCGGCAGATTTTTTAAGATTTGTTCTTTAAATGTAGAGTCGTTTGATTGGGATTAGACTGTTCCACAAGTTCTTATTAATATTTCATAGGTTCAAACAAGTTTATTAAGACCTAGATACATACATAGGTTTTTATGTGTTGCGTGATCACTTACCTACTTTCAATGTTCTTAGCAGACCGAGGTTAGCGACTCTACCTTACCTATGTACTTATTTTCCTTGGTTTTATCGCCTTCATCAATAAGGTGTTAAATATCGTATATCTAGGATAATATTTATGCAGGTCAAATATTGAAAACGGTTAATGTAGGTAGTCAAATAAGAACGTGCAAACTATAGCACAGAATAAATATAATTCTACTACGTAACTATAAATAGTTCTAGATGCTAGAGTATCTAATGGCAATAAAGGCACTAGGCAAATCCAAAAGATAAATTTACAAACATTATTTTTTGTGCATAAAATACCCATAAAATTACAAAGGCCCATCATTATATTTGTTATTTAAATAGCTTAATCGTGGAACTGTAAAAGCTAAATACGTAAACTAGGTACTAATTTTGTTTGTTACTACAAAAATAAAAATGGATGTTTCCCAGTTCTAGGATGTAACTATAAACCAGTTTTTGGCAGCTATTACACGTACCTAAAAACTATACGGAAGAAATGTAAGTTACAGTGAAAACATACCTTGCATGTGCGTGGTTTGTGAAGATTTAGCAATACAGACAAATGCAAAGAGCGCTGTAAAGAAGAGATTTTAAAATTAATCTCCCATCAAGTTACTTCCGCGACTCATATATGGAAGTGCACTATAGTGTTATAGTGACACATATCCGAGGGAGCGACCGGGCGGCCTTCGCTTCGGGAGCAAAACAAAGCTGGCGACTCCGTCTGCAGCGAGCTCGCTGCTGTCTGCATCTGCACGTCTGGTGCTCACTTCACGTTGGTCCAGCTGAACTTCACTGACTGAGCCATTTTGCTTTTGCTTAGTAGCTCTTAGTTATAATCTGAATCGTCTGTGGTTATAATCTATGATCTTACACACTCATTCTTAAAGGCCACGCTGAATTAATTAGTAACGATCCCTTTTTTAAAGACTTACCTTTTGACCTCTTCTACTTGTACCTATTTGATTGTATTTAGTTTTCCAAAATTTTATTTTTATTTATTTGGAAAACCAAGAACTTAACCTAACATGATTTAACAACATTTTAAAAACATACAATCATTTAGAGGTCTTCACGGCTAGAATTAGGTACCTAATGAAAGATTAGCAGAGTAATTTAGAGTAATCCATACTAATATTATAAATGCGAAAGTTTGGATGTGAGTTTGTGAATTTGTGAGTTTGTGAGGATGTTTGTTACTCAATCACGCAAAATCTACTGGACGGATTTCGATGAAATTTGGTACAGAGGTAGATAATGACCTGGAATAGCACATAGGCTACTTTTTATCCCGGAAAAAATGGTATGGATACCAATTATAGTAACGCCATCTATTTTTTGACAAAATGGACGTCATGTCAAAATGACGTTACGTCAAAGAGACGTTACGTCAAAGTGAGCACGTCAAAGTGACGTTACGTCAAAGTGACGTTACGACAGCCTCCCCACTACTTCCATATAAAATAGGCCGTTGCACCGGGCGGCCGGCAGTATTCCCGGATACGTCTAGGTGTGTGGACCGCTGCTGAGTGCACGGACTAATGGCACTCTGCTCAAACTTCTATATATTATGTGTGTGAAGGAACATCAGTGAGTTTGTTGTGATGTACATTGCGTGCGGAGGTGGGGCGCACAACATAGCCGTAAGAGGTACAGTAAATTTTTTCCATTACATCTAATTTGTCATTAGATGGCGCTTTAATTAAATACTTGCCTTTAGTTCTCACGGCCTGCCACGAGATGACACTTTACCGCGGACAAGTTCTTTCAATATTTTTTCGCGAAGAATGTTCTTTCGAGTAATATTTTTATAAATGTTTATGTATACCATATAGTGTAGCGAAAACAGAAACACTACAGAATAGTAAGTAGTACTAACGTACATATCGGTCACTCACCGCCCCGCACTCATTTCAAATACCGCACTCCACCCAGCCCAGTACTTCGCTGTAGACATCACTGACACGGATTAGGCGCGATTGGTCCAAACTTCCAAAAAATGTCCAATTCGCGGTTGGTTCAATTCGTAGTTGGTCCAATTCGCGGTTGGTCTAAAAATAAACAATGTTTTCGAAATTGTAAATTTTTTGAGTGTTAAATGTTGTATATTAAGAAGCTAAGATCATATAGTAGTAGTTAGGTTTAGGTTTTTTTATTTTACACCGCCCGGAAAGTCTTTGACGGCAGAAACGAAGTTAGGTTCAGGTTATTTTTTTTATTACTGCCCGGAAAGACTTGAAGGCAGAAAATAAGTTAGGTTCAGGTTACTCTTTATGACCACCCGGAAAGACTTTGAGGGCGGAAAAGAAGTGAGGTTCAGGTTATTTTTTTTATTACCGCCCGGAAAGACTTGAAGGAGAAAATAAGTTAGGTTCAGGTTACTTTTTATGACCTATTGGCACGTTTTTTTATTATTTTATATCTTTATATATCTTTATCAATATATCTATCTATACGCTGTACGGTAACAATGAAATTTTCGAACAATTTTGATTGAAAATTTCACAAGCAACAGTTTCACAGGGGCGGGATAATGATTAATCTTTTTTGCCGCGGGCGAAGCCGCGGGTAACAGCTAGTTTCTGAAATAAATATTGCATTTTCGGTTATATACTTACAATGTTTTCCTGCTTGTGAATCAATCCTGTGGTCCATCCATGATTGCTCATTTATGTGAATGAAATGAATTTTACAATTTTTTTCATTTTTTATACAAAAACGATAAACTTGTTATAAGTATTTTAGATCATTTACTTTATCCCGAAAATCGAAAAAAGTTTGAATTGCTATTAAGATTTTCCAATAAATTCGCCATTTAGCTCGCCCAATATGAGCCCGGGCTAACCTTGCCCATAAAGCAAGGTTCCATTCAACTCCCAATTATACGCGAGCGTTAAACTCCGAACACGTTTTAATTCGCCTCATTGTTATCGACGGTTTATATTTTTGTCGAATTCGTGATTTATTTAATTGCGTATGTTTTATGCATTTATTTTAATCGATATTAGAGTAGCAAACAATTCAAATAGGCAATTTAGCAAAATTCAACGACCTATGTATGTATTTTAATTTTAAATGTCTATGTTCTTAGAATTTACTTTGACGGGTCTTATTTAACATAGAGAAATCTTCCTTCTTAGTTGTGCATTCATGAGAGTGTCTTCCTCTTAATTTATGTATAAGAAAATCTAGACTACAGTATAGGTAATAAGTACATCATATAGGTACTTAAACAACAAAAACAGCATAAGAATTTATTTGCACAAAAATAATCAGCGGAATTACAGTACAGGTATTTTTAAATAAACGTAAGTACCTAAATATTTGTTTTGTAAAAATATCCAGATAAAATGTTATCATGTTGACGTCTAGACTTATTTTGAAAAAGTGCATTACCCTTGGTAATCGGTCAATTCAGAAGCAAAGTAAAAAAACCAAAGCAGTTATTAAACTGGACAGCGTACAAAGAAAATGATAACTAAAACTTTGTAATGAATGTAGTCCACATACTCGTAGAATACAATGTAAGAGAGATGTTCGCATACGCAAAGTTACCTGAAGTATCATTATTTACTTTTTGCCGGGACATTCTGTAGTTGTGTGATAAAATAAAGAGCGAGGGCATCAACTACAAACGATAGTTCTTATCCAATGTCAATGTGTATAAATAAGGTTTAACTAAAGTAGGTGTATGCTCTTTGTACCTACTTGATAATTCTACAGAAAAAAAACATTGCACGGTTAGGATTACAGAATTATTATACTTTGATGGATGATACCACATCCATCAAAGTATAATTTTTCGAATAGAACTCACAAACTTTGAAAACCAATAAAAATATCTGAGTGATAAATAAAATGCCACATTCATAAAGAAATGATACACTGCCAGCTGCCAGTCAAAACAGACTTCAGAGATAGAGTCAAATTTTACGAGTTTTTTGACCTAACTATATCTATCTGTTCCCAAAGAAATATAGTTTAATAAAATTCCTTAATCGTTCTTGAGATAAGCACTATCATCGTTTCGTTAGTTTTGTGACAAAATATTCACTATTTATCCGCATTTGAAATACACAGCCAAGCTGCCAAGTTTTAAATAAAAAGAAAGAAAAAGATTGGATTGCTTTTTTGGAAAAAGCTCATTTCACGAGGCGCATATGAATGCTAATTCGATATTTATCTATCAATGGCACACTCTTGAAAAACCACTTCGTACTCCACGGAAAAAGCACTATTTATATCGAAACAGCTTTTCAACTTTAAGCGTTGTTGGCCGTGCATTATACTCGTAGGTATGTACTCGACTCATCAAAATCGCGCTAATTTCGGAACATCTCTGTCATATGGCACTTATATGTATAGCTTTATATCAATACACATGTATCAAGAAAATTTTTCTAATAAGTATGGCTAAAATAAACGCGCTCTTTTTATTTAGTAAGTTCGATGCAATGTGATTGCGATTGATGCGCGCATACAAAAGCGATGCAGGGTCGCAGATATTCTTAGCGATGACAATCCGTCCTTGAAATCCCACCAGCTTACCGAATGTGGAGCACACAGACACTTCAATGCTCCTCTTATCTTATCTACGTACTATTACCATTCGTATCTGAACTCTGCGTTAGACCTTCATTCATTATTCAACCTTTTTGATGCATTTTATGCACAGTTGCTAACTAGATATTATGTAGAAGGTTGTCTTTTAATTTATAATGATATCTCTATGACAACAGACAAAGAATACTTATAATACTTATTTGTAAAGCTCTTTGGGTAGATATATTAAGGGATGATTTAATAAGTTTGTACATACATATACCTATTATAAACAACTTTATGAATGTTACTTACCTAAAGAGCAAAAATACAAGGAACATTTTTATATTCTTACATATAATAAAACAGTAAAAATATTTTGTCTGTACATTTAGTATTTTTGACTGAAATAGATAGAGGGACACTTAAAATGAATAATAGAAAGCAAAAAAAAATTTTTGGAATTTCTTGTCTGTCTGTCTGTCTGTCTGTATGTATGATCACGCTAATCTCCGAAAGTAATGAACCGATTTGAATGAAACTTTTTTTGTTGTATAGCTATTAAGCCTGGGCAACATTTAGGCTATAATTTATTTTGAAAACTGGTACACCTGATGAAGAACCTTAACAGAACTGCTAAACTATAAGAATTATGGAAATGGTTCCTTAACAAAAGTCGTTCAACCTGATGAGCATTTTCTGATGACGTATAAAAATTGAAGATCTGGAACATCTGATGAAGAACTGCAAGAGACCAGCTACACCATAACATATATGGAAATGGCGCCTTATTAAAAGTCGTTCAACCTGATGAGCATTTTCTGCTGACGTATAAAAATTGAAGATCTGGCACATCTGATGAAAAGCTCCAAGAGAGATTTTTCATCTAAGCGAAACTACGCGGGCGAAGCCGCGGGCGACAGCTAGTATTCTTATAAAACATTAAAGGTACCTTTTAAATTGCATTTCAAGTTTCCAAAGTAAAAAGCAAAGATAAATAAGAAAATAAGAAGCCGATTTGCTCAAGTGTAAACAGACCACTTGTGTTGTGTTGCATCTCCACTTATACAGTGTTTGTAGTGGCATAGATAGTTTGGTATTCGATTCGAGTGCACCAGAGGATCAATTAAAAATCCGTGAGTCAATTATAAGAAATTAAATCGATTCCTGCGGCCACGTCTGAGTTGCGCGCGCGCAATTATTCTAATTAAGTAAATGAAATTTTAATTATCACCAGTAATTGCATCTGGGGTTTTCTCACATGCAGTACAAAAGGAATTTAACTATAAAACAGATTACTCACATTTTTTACCAGGCGAGCAATTCCTTTTTGTTACTATAGAATTGATAAATAGGTAGGAGGGTGCAAAATAATGCAATGAATTAGATATAGCCGAACTAGAAATCCAACTTTAAACTTCTTTAAAGTTAACCAACCAAACGGTTACCTATCTAAATGAATGCCTCTAGGACCAACAAAGTTTAGAGCGCTACATATTGCTTTTATCAAGATTATGTTGAGTTTTCAATTTCCTTTTATCATTTAAAATTGGATTTTCTTTTTACCATAATAAATTTACCATCTTTAGGATGGATGATCTAATTTTGCAAATTGTGACTTAAAGTCACAATTTGTAAAATTAGTTCATTATCGTCACACGCAGTATTTGGATCACATAGAGATAACGAAATCCTGAAAAATTTGATTAGCATCTCATAAGCCTTGAAATAACGAAATAATCCAAATATTTGGTTAGAAATACCATATATTTGGATTATTTCGTTATTTCAAGGCCCGCATATAGTGCAGTAAACTGTCAATTAGAATGATATAGGTTCATTATTTATTACAATAACTCCTGCTTGCAGCTCTGCTCCGCTCTACTACAGATTATATAATAAACTAGGCCTATACCCTCTTCTTCCTGCCTTATACCTTTATTTAGGTCCGCCTTCCGTTCAATTAAGCCCATTCCATTTTTTTTTCAATTCACGTAATGTAATGTATCTATGTCTACACCTTGGTCCATCTTAATTTATACATAAAAAGAAGAAGAGAGAGAGAGAGAGAGACTTTGCCCAGTACTGGGCCACAGATGGCTATTAAATAATAATCATAAAATAATAATTGATTTTTCATCTAATTATAATTCATTTATCGATATTTCTGAAGGATGTTAGTGCTTGTTTATTCACATGCATGTATTTTGGGAGCCTGTATTTTCGCTAATGCGAGATATCTATAAGTACACCACTATACCAGTCATGTCATGAAGTTCATTCCCCTGTATATCGTAAACAATGCCAGTAATAGTGATAAAATATTTATTTTTTATAACGTTGGATGGTTTTATAAAAGTTATTGCATAACAACACTTACGTAACAGGGTTGTAATTATATTGATTATTTTACAATAAATGATTTTCAATACTTTTGTTACATGTTCATAATTTCACATTCATGACGTATTACATACCTAAGACATAAACGAGTTCTACTTTTATACCCGTTTGCAAAGTAAATAGTGAGATTTCGTTTTAGTTAAAAGAAAGCAGTTTTAGTTACTTTTAATTTATCGAAGTCGGTTCGGAACTAGAGTATAAAAAAATCATTTGTATCTTGTACAACTAAATATATATATATATTATTCATATCATATAGGGTATCTTTATTTATTTATTTAAAACTTTATTGCTTGCTTAACGCCATATGGCATTCTCTACCTAAAAATATATATTTTTTTATTTAGCATCTTTGTAGTAAAAAAATAAAAATAAAAAATATTAATCATAATAATAATATAATATATATATATATCAATTTTTATTTATTAATAAAATATTGATTGATTGATTCAATTACGGTAGAGTTACCTTAAGAAAGTACCCATCTAGGTGAATTATAGGTTCAAATATATAATGGTTTATCTTATGTAACTAACGGACCGAGCTTTACGCAGAATTTTCGAGTAAGTTTCGAGGTATTCGCAACGGTAAACTCCAAAAACGAATCCCGTTAAATCGTTGATAACAAAAAGTTTATTGGCTTGGCCGTCCGTTATACAATTTAAAACAGAACATGCTTTTCCCATGATGAATTTCAGAGAAGTCTTCTAAAAAAGAAAACAAATAGGCCTTTAGTTGTCAATCTAGTAGCGACTGTCGGAAGACACATCCTAATCATAACTAATATTATAAATGCTAAAGTGAGTTTGTTTGTTTGTTTGTTACCTCTTCACGCTTTATCTACTGAACCAATCTTCCTGAAATTTCGCATACACTTAGCTGGAAGTAAGGACATAGGGAAAAATCCCATCAATTCATCCCGAAAAAGCACTGTTCCCGTGGGAAATTCACACGGGCGAAAGCTAGTAATTAATAAGTTGCATTTAGAGCGACCGTTCAGCCATTGATTAGTTTACCTATTAAATAACAAATAGCCAACTAAATCGGAATTATAAAATAGTAAGGGCCAAATCAAACTAACTAGGGCTTTCTCACGCATTTTCTTATCAAGATATTGCGACGGTATTTGGAATTTGACGGTTGGTTGAGCGTCGCATACGCATGTCGTTACGCAACTCTGGCAGTTACGCAAACCAATGTCAAGATCACTACGGCCACCAGTGAGCACCAGCAGCCAGGGTCGTCGACCGAGATAGCAAACAAATCCAAACCCATGTTGTAATCGGCTGATGCTGATACCGATGCGTTAAAAAAAACTGCGTAATCATTCAGATCCATTTTTGCGAATTCCTTTGTCAGTTCATTTGTACTATTAGTGCTATTAATAGAATATTTAAGCAATTCTTATCGACGAGTACACAAATGTTGTTCTTTTTAAAGTTATGTTGAAGTAACTCTATTTTAAATTTTAACATCTCCAAGGCGCATCAGAGATGAGATGATGTGTGTGACTTTAAACACACAGCTAGGGTATCTGTGTTCATAACGTAGTTTATTGAAAATAAAAGGGATTTGGAAAGCATACTTCCCCAACCCCTTAATCCTACTGGCACTATTTCAAATGTGATAGAGTCGCTTCACCGATGCAAACGTTGAAGATATCCTTCTCTCTATTGACGTAATCTTCTTTTCGGGGCAAGAGCTACTATTATTGAAAACTATTTATTTATTTAAACTTTATTGTACACACATACATAAGTACAGTACATAGGGTGGACTTTGTCTAACAGTCAAACGCCTTAGGGTTGAGCAGAGATAGTTCATGTGGAATAAATCATAACTGATTTAGTTATTGTTTACAGAGCAGTCCGCCTCCCTTGGTGGACTGGTCCGGTCTGGGGATCCCCACGCTGGTTCTCCTGCTGACTGCGCTGGCGGTGGCAGCCACGGCGCTGATGGCGCGCTCTGATGGCAAGCATGTACGTTTTCATTTTTATTATTTGGAATAGTTTGTTTTTTTTTACTTGTCAAATAAAGAATTTTCTTTTCAACCATCGAAATACAATATAATATCTGGATGTTTTTAACCGGACTTCCAAAACAAAAAAGAGGAGGCTCTCAAGTCCGCTGTACCTATTTTTTTTATTTTTTTTTATTTCAAGCAGGCCACGCGATTGCCCGGCCCCCCTGCGCTGCCCTTCTTGGGCACCAGGTGGCTGTTCTGGAGTCGATACAAGATGAATAAACTACATGAAGCTTATGAAGGTGAGAGGAAATTGATAAAAATCTATCAAACCCATGATGACGAGATATATATTATCAAGCATTTTATCTGCTGTAAATTAGTAGGTAGGTAGGATACTTATTAGACAATAGAGATGAGTGTAAGTATTAGAAATGTCTACGTAATTGGGGAATTGTGGCTGAAATAAATAGGTAGGCCTTCATTATTTCCAAAATCTTCAACAAACTTTTGCTTTTAAGTTGTGTCTATGTTAATGTCGTCAGGTCAGGACATTCCTGACATCTGGTAACCTTACACGCAGACATGTTCAGGCGCTACGGGCCGGTGTTCGTGGAGACGACGCCAGGGGGCGCCGCTGTGGTCTCCATCGCGCAGCGCGAAGCCCTGGAGGCGGTGCTGCGGACCCCGGCCAAGCGCCCGTACCGACCGCCCACGGAGATCGTCCAGGTCTACAGGAGAAGCAGACCTGATAGATATGCCTCCACTGGACTTGTCAATGAGTGAGTATTCTTACACAAAAAAAAATGATACCGAAAATACCTACCTACTTGAAAACCTCGTCCTTTTTTTCGAAAGTCGGTTGAAAAGGAGGAGGGACTCTATCTTTTTACTTTCGTTTTGTCATAGCCGCATTTGGACATCGTCTCGCTTGTTTTAAACGATATTTGATTAATTCTTACATAGGTACCTATTTAGGTATTTGCGTCACGTATGACTATTCGCTAATAGTAAGAGCATTCGTATCAGTTTTCTTTTAGTACAGTAGGTAGGTAAAATATAAAAGACAGTATCATGAGTTGGATCCTGTTGTCAAATGCCTCATTAGGCAATAAAGTCTCAGGTGGCAAACGGTGGCGCCTACAGAAAAATAACCTCGTTGGCTGGCGCCTAATAAATAATTAAGTGGTCAGTCACACTGTCATTAGCATACATTCTTATTTTTTTGGAAAATTGTGTCAATCCCAGTAAAATTTATCTACATAAAAATTATTTGACACATTTTGTTAATCTCTACGTCTCTACCTAATTTTATATGACCCTGAAATAAGTACCTACGTTGATGGTAGTTACTGTCCTCAAGCCAGAAATAATGCGGTAAGTACAATAAATTATCTAATATGTAAGATTTTTTGTTACATCAGTAAGATCATACAGGCAGTTTTGCAGAAGTAAGTATTAACCCATACAATTTATTTCACTAAGTGTAAGTACCTACCTACCTACCCTGATCGATACTCATGATTATAGCCACAGGTGGCTTGACCTCGAACTATATAAAAACATATAAAAAGGACAGTAATTGATAATTGTAATGTTATAGGTTGCCATGTAGCTTTCAATTACAATTAGGCTAGTTTTTATATCAGTTAGATAAAGTAGATAGGTGCTCACCTAAATTAACATTTGTAATATTTTAGGTTCATAATAACGACTAGAATGCAAATTGCTTTTATTGTAAATCATAAACGTCCTGATTTCACAAAGCTGAAATAGCTGATAGTCCTAGAACAAAAGCTTTATAAAATAGTCTTTAAAAACCAATAAAACTTTTAATCTAATGTGTGTTTTGGAGGACCCTATAGGTCTTCTGGCTACAGGGCTCAAAAAGCCTTATAATGGACTAGCTTTCGCCCGCGGCTTTGCCCGCGTGAAGTTCCCACGGGAACCGTGCCTTTTCCTGGGATGAAAGGTACCCTATGTCCTTCTCCGTACTTCCAGCTATGTGTATGCGAAATTTCAGGAAGATTGGTTCAGTACATAAAGCGTGAATAGGTAACAAACAAACAAACCAACAAACCAGCTCACTTTCGTATTTTTCTAAGGAGTATTATAGGTACTCCAACTTTTAAAATTATTTTGTGAGCTGGCAACCCAGGAGCACTTAGGGATTCCAAAAATTCTCTCGCAAAGCCACGTATTTTCTTGAGAAGCTATCTCGGTCGCATTTTCATATACAGATGATATGAGCTCTCGCATCGTTGGGACTGTGCAACAAAGGTTTTCATGGAGAACCACTTTTCCTTGTTCCTCTGGATACACACCGTTACCAATCTTAAGTAGCATATTAGAGAACGTGTGCGTTTTCGTTGCCTCCAATTTGCGCTCGCATATTTACTGTCAAATGCATTGAAATAATGTAGTGCCACAATCTAGAACTCTTTAAACACGCCCTTATCTCATCAGCCCTTGTTCCACGTGGTATGACAGGGAGAGTCTGACGAAAGTTCCCACAAAAAGAACTGTAACGCCACCCATGTGTTGGTCATTTTGTCTTATATCCCGTAACGTTGTGTCCACTGCTTCAACCGCTTTTCGGTTAGCCATAGTGCATTTATCCCATATAATAATATTGCAATCGCGTAAAACCTTAGCTTTATCGCTGCTTCTTGAAATGTTACATACGGGGTTCTCAGTGCGGTCTAAGTCAATCGGAATTTTGAACATTGTATGGGCAGTTTTGTCTCCTGGCAACAAAGTGGCTGCTATGCCGGACGAAGCTACAGCAAGCGCAATTTTACTTTGGCTTCTTATCTTTGCTAAAATCACTTTTGTAAGGAAAGTCTTACCGGTTCCACCGGGAGCATCTACAAAGAGCATTTCTCCTAAGGCATTGTCTACGCTGCGACATACACGATCGAATATTAATCGCTGTTCTTCAGTTAGCCTAGAGACATCAGTATGTAAGGTTTCGGATCTATATATATTAATTATGTAAGAAAAGAATAATTCCAATTCTATCTAACCAATCGATCGTACAATACAAACACCACAATTTTCATTCCAAACAATAATCGCAGCCGAAGTCGCAGGAAACACCTAGTGCACAGAACAGACCACGCACGCATGCAGGGTCGTTCTTACCGAAAACCCAACCATAGCGCGTTTTACTTTTGCACAGCGCCATCTAGTGATGGTTCACCGAATCAACCGTGACAATAGTAGATTTTACAACAAGTGCACAAAACGAATCATTTTTATCCGAGACTTTTAGCAGCCCGAGCCGAAGGCGAGGGCTGATAGTAATGTCGAGGATAAAAATCGTTTTGTGGACGAGTTATAAACTCTGCTTTTCACTTCGATTGCGAGGAAATAAATCAAATTGAAGAAATTAATAAACGCACGAAAAAACAAGAGCTGTTTCCCGCCGCTTTATTTTTTAATCTTACGACATTGATAGGCTTGGGCTGCAGACCTATACAGCCTACTATTAAATTAATTTTGTAATAATATTTTTCTTAAATTAATTAAATAACCTACCTATATTTTATTTGTCTTAAAAAACACATAAGGCAAGTAAATTAAAAGTAAATATTATAAAATAACAAATTCTATCTATGAACTTTTTATCGTGTTTGGCTGTATGGCTCATTTTCTTTGCCTTAATATAGATACATTTATGAGTAGATACGTTAATGCCCTTGTGCACAAAATTCGATTTTGTGCAGCCTATATCCTGCACAAATAAGCACTTTCAGAGCATGAGAAGTGAAAAACATTAAAATGTAATAATTATGAAATTTTTAGAAATAAATAAGAACACAAAAAAATATATTTATAAACTTACTTACGGAAATCTAGAAACCTGTTAGTTATTAACTTGAAGCAATTACGTTACTTTTTCTTTAAATTAATGTAACTTTTTTATTTATGAACCGATTTAAATAAAACAAAGCCTAAATGTTAAGTGAAGCTTAGCACAATATATTGCTGAAAACCGCATCTTAATCGGTCAAACCGTTTCTGAGATTAGCGTGCACAAACTCACAGACAAACAGACAAACAGACAAAAATTCTAAAAATCGTTGATTTGGATTCTGTTACGATATTAGATACTCCTTATAATAGTTTTTCATATTTATCTTCCATGTACAGACATCACCCACTTACGATTTTATTATATGTATTGATTGATAGGATTCGATCCTGATTAGGTACATACTCGTAACTACATAATCATATCACTACAGCTATCTGATCGAACCTATTAAAAAGTCCTAATAACTATTAACTATTTATAAAGCAAAAGCTGACTTTTGGACTCGTGGTTTAAATATAGAAATTTAAGAATTTTATTATAGATTTAAGGATAGCAAGCGAATCCTGCCCAGACCAGTCACAATAAAAAAGCAATAAAACACGGCGCCATACAATTTGACAAGGATGTATATTTGCCGGTCACGTATATTTCGGCAAAGCTGCGACTGCGCAGTTAATAATCGTGTTTTTGTGCTGTGCACTACTTGCCGAGGCATTTCCTGTGCGCCAACGTCTAGTAAGAATGACGTATCAATAAGTTTCTTGTATCAACAAGTTGGGGTTCGATTACATCATGTAGAAATACCTGTCAACTCTACTCTACCTAGTCACTATTAAAATTTTAGTTTTAGTTGCGAATCTTTCATATTTCGTCTCTGAAAAACTGACTTAGGTATCAATTATCATAACACTTAGTTTCTACTATGATGACCACGTTTCTTTAAAAATGAGAAGAAAAAATAACTTTTCTGCTTATTTAAGAGTTTTATGCTTTCATCCGTAAAGTTGCGTGCGCCATGCTTTTCTTGCCTTCAAGCCTCAACTTTGTATTTGAGGTAGGTAGTTCTTTCTCAATTTCCCTGGACCTCTATTTTCATTTTTATCTCATCTTTACAATAAACAGAGAGATATTAGAGCTGGTCATGTAGATAATCAAATCTGTTTGCAGACAAGGCGAGAAGTGGTACCACCTCCGCCGCCACCTGACAGCCGAATTGACGAGCCCTCATACGATGCAGAACTTCATTCCGGAGCTGAACAGCATCTGTGACGACTTCCTTAGCCTCCTGCAGTCCTGCCGCAAGCCGGACGGCACTGTCCACGGGTTCGACCAGCTCACTAATCGGATGGGGTTGGAATGTGAGTTAAACTTAGAATTTTATTTAGATACGGGGTTTATTCACCATTTAAATTTAAACGCAGCAGGATTGATGATGAAACTGAGTGAGTTTCCAAAGAAAACTAAAGCAAAAAGTGACTTTGAAGATGCAAGCACATCGCCGTTTTTTGAATTTTGATTTACTTGGAAGAAAAGTTGTAGGTGATCATTATTTTATTTTTTATTTTATTTTACAAAAAAAAAATAATAATAATGATCACCTACAACTTTTCTTCCAAGTAAATCAAAATTCAAAAAAACGGCGATGTGATAAAAATAGGCAAGTACCTATACTCTATGGTTTATATTACTTATATTCGTTATGCTTCATTCCATTCGTTATGAACTGTTAATTTAGAAAAAAAAATCAGAAAGAATTCCCTATCCAGAAATCTTGTTAAAGTTGCGAGGTCCCTTGTAATTTTTTATCATGATGTTATCGCTAGTCTACATGCTAGGGTTAGTTTTATTACCGCTAATAAAAATTTACAGTCACGTTTAAGGTCACTTGCGAATTGGCTATCTATACCTGTTTGCCCCTTCCTTCCTAGAAACCTTAAAGTTTTTACCTACCTAAGATATTTTTTTTTTTGGATTGGTGTAAGGTGCAAGTAGGTATTTTAAAAATATTTAAGTAGGTATAAATAACAAAAATGAACTAAACCTAAATATAGAAAACGGAATTAAAAAATGAAATAATTACCTACCTAATTACCTTCTAAAAAAATGCAAATTGTAAAAAGGTCATCACATTTTGGTGCCATGAATGTTTACAAAACTCATCGCAACTAGGTTTGTTATAAAAATATCAATTAGCACAAGGAACAAAACAAGTAAACTAGTACATAGTAAATATTAATACGCATAAAATATATGTACATAAGTATATGTAGTAAAAAAAATAACATTAAAATCATTGCTCATGCATAAATTCACGAACTAAGTACCTAATGTCTGATTACTTAACCGCAATAATAATCACTTTTTGCTCTAAAGTTTTATAGGTACCTACTACTACATAATTAATAACTTTTTTATTAAAACAATCATATTATCTACAACTATTACAACTACATATATTATATCGCTCTTGACTCGCTCTATGTAAAAATGGTGCCTAGTTTGAATCTTTTCCTTATACATAAATGATCGTGAAGATCGCAAAAAACACAGGTTCTACAACTGACTAAGCTAGACTCATGTTCCTGTGGATAGACATATGAAAGAAAAAACTATAGAGTATACCTACAAAGTATTAGAAGAAACGTAACTACATACAAGTCGTGACGTCATATTATAGATAGAGCCATCGATAAATTGTTATTAAAATTACCTACCTATTGGCTTTATTCGATACTGTCCGCAAAAGAGGTATTTGATAAAAACTAATAAGTAATAACCGTCTTGCATGTTTTTACAAAAATAAATGATTTAATATTATGAACCACTTGTCAGTCGTAACAACGCAACATTAACATTCAAAATTATTTGATCTTATCGTGTAGGTACTTCATATGTCGTAAAAACCGATAAGGATGTCTTCCTGTTACCATCTGTAACCCATTTACGAAGACATAGCTTCCGCTCATCAAGATAACATATATAATAATGCATTTCTAATGTCTACTAGATATACAGGTTGAATTTCTAAACACCAGATAATTTTTTCAGTAAATTTTGTTCATAAATCTGACAAACTTTCAAACGAACAAGAAAAATATGTTTACTAGACTGCGAATGAAAAAAAAAACGTGTTTTTATCAATTTTCACATTATATTTCTTTGAAAGTTGTCGAGTTTTATCTCGTGTTTAAACAATCACCCTGTTTAAGTGCATTCCAAGCGTACGCCTAGAAGATAGCTGACCCATATTTTCTTATCATAGACGTCACTTCAAGTAGTCGTCATAAATTGCATGCCTCAATAACTACTGCAATATTTAAATAGGATGACGTGGGTGAATCTTCATTAAGTGCTCTCCACTGAGCGCTATAAAATGAATTAACTAGGAGAGAAATGAGAACATCGAATGATGTTATTGGGTCAGTTTGAGATTGAGAGATTATTGCGTAATTATTTAGGTTACAAAGTTGTTTAATATGAAATAACTAAACAATACTCAACGGCCCGAAGTGACAGGATTCTTTTCATAAGAATTTTCAACAGGTACAAAATAAACATTGGAATATTGATAATATGAAAAAGATAATTGATATTGATAATATGATTAATTGACTTGAAATTCAGATAACCGAAAATTACCACTGCCAAAAGAGCTACATACGGAAATATAAACTAGGGTTTGGACATCGATAAAATATTACAAGTAATATTTTATCGACGGTTTGGAACAAGGCACGGGGTTTATGCTCACCAGGACTTTAATGATGTTTTATTTAGTAATTACGACAATAACTTATCTGATTCATGTACCTACGTTAGTTTTCATCGACCACCACTTGCAGATTGGTAAAGAAACAAAATGACAAATTATTTATGATTTTATTTTTTTAAATTAAGAGAAGAAGTCAAGAAGTTCTTAAGAATTATGATGATTCTGATACTATTAATTTAGGATTAACGTTCAATTTCGCAGCAGTGTGTGGTCTCATGCTGGGCAGCCGGTTGGGCTTCCTCGAACGCTGCATGTCGGGCCGCGTGGCCACCCTGGCGGTCGCAGTCAAGGCCCACTTCAGAGCCCAGAGAGACTCCTACTACGGAGCCCCGCTGTGGAAGTTTGTGCCCACACAGCTGTACCGTACTTTCGTCAAAAGCGAGGAGACTATTCACACGTGAGTCTGTAGGGTACGCGGCAGTTTAGTTTTCTTTTAGAAAAAATAAAGAAATTGCTCGTCCAAGCTAAGGGGTAGCTTTGGAAATATAGGACGCATTATTTATTCCGAAAACCTATGGGGAGAGGAAACTTAGGGTTTTAATGACAAGGTTGTTTTAGTGCCACCGTAGTACCTACCTATGTATTTAAATGTGTTCCGTAGAAACCACATATTACTAATAGAAACCGTACCTGACGTAGCTACTATTAGCTCTTATGTATTATCAAAATCTATACGAGGATGCAGAACCAAGGTTTGTTACTTCTTTTCTATCTGAATGCTACAACAACAATAATTGTCGACAGGATAGTATCGGATCTAATGGAAGAAGCAAAATCCCGGACCTCTGGCGCGTCGCAGGACGACGGCATGCAGGAGATCTTCCTCAAGATCCTGGAGAACCCAGCTCTAGACACGAGGGACAAGAAAGCTGCTATCATTGACTTCATCACAGCTGGCATTGAAACAGTAAGTGCACTTATTTATTGTCATCATCATCACCCACTTTTATGTCCCCACAGCTGGGGCATCGACCTTATTTAGAAATGGTTAAGGAGGCTTTGCCATGACCCACCACGTGGGTTGGTGGGTTTTACCGACTACGATTACAGCCGGCATCAACAACTTAACGTGCCTTTCGAAACACGGAGGAGCTTGAGACAATACATTTATGGTCACTCATCTCAACATTATGAACTATCTCAGGCCGAACGCGCGAACCACTGCGCTACCGAGCTCCTCTCCGAGTTTATCTTTATTTAATGTGACAATGAGTTTTTATCGACCTTTCGATTCTTATCGGAATTCAGCTACAAATAAAAAAACACAAAGTAAGATAGTTATAGGAATGCCATCAACACGCCAAGAAGAAGCTACGAACGGAAGCTGAACTAATAAATATTCCACAGCTGGCGAACAGCCTGGTGTTCCTCCTGTATCTCCTCAGTGGTCGCCCCGACTGGCAGCAGAAGATCCGCTCCGAACTGCCCGCGTGCGGGATCCTGAAGGCCGAGGAGATGGCCGCCGCCCCGGCTGTGAGGGCTGCCACCAACGAGGCATTCAGACTGCTTCCTACCGCGCCCTTTCTGGCGCGATTGTTGGAGGCACCCATGAATATTTCTGGACATAAACTACCAGCTGGGGTAATTATTGTATTTTATAAATACCTACCTATGTATGTACAGTACAAGCTGTGAAGGCAGCAGCAGATGTTGGTGGCAACCAAGGAGGCGTTCAGACTGCTGCTTACTGCTGAATATTTGTTGTTCTAAGTGCCTATAAAGCAGCGGTCTTTTCAAAGAACTAATGCAACTTTTTCAAAAGGTTTCACCATCAGGAGCAGACGCGATTGCCCGCTTTAACTCGTAGTAACTAGTAAAGTTATCATTACCTGTCTTATGAAGACAGAATTCAAAAATAAAGTTCTGTTTGTTTATCATTATTCTTTGCCGGATGTATAGTCCCTAACGATTTTTATAGTGTTGAGATAATCAGAGCAATAAAGACGGGCCGGGGCGAGAGGCAAGTGACCTTATCACGGATACTACTACTGTTTTTATAGCTATTTCCAAGTTAACGAGGGGATTTGCCATTCAATAAAATGGTTGTATGTTACTTACTTAAGTATATTAACGGTCACTTAAATTGTGCACATACGATTTTACACGAAAGAAAACCAAGGTTTCGAACATCAACATAAACTTATAATATTGAAGGATATTACCAAAGTAGCTTATAAAGAATACTACCAAAAGTTCGACGCAGATGGCGGCACCATCAGCACATGCACTTGCCATGGTGCATTATCATCATTTATCATGCCTTTTAAAAGACTAGTCAATATATGTCCACCTTATGCTAGTACTGCTTGCTTGATAACATCGTAGTTACAAAGTACACTGCGACCACGAACCACGCCCATGATCACGCGCCAAAAGCTTACAACAGGTGACGATACGAGCAAAAATGTTAATACAAAAATGTGCAATTGGAAAGGAAAACGCACTCACTAACGCAATGCACATTGTAAGACAATATAACTTATACCCGGACACAAATATAATGCCGGCTATTGCCACCCTAGCAATCACAAATATACGAAATTTAGCAGAGGGGGATGCCTGTATGTGGCCTCTCGCGTTGGCTGACAAGGTTTTTGGCTCTAAGGCCAAGAGTTTGTCCACCATTGTTTGTTCCCTTGGTTGCAGACCTTCGTGCTGGCTCACACGGGGGCGGCGTGTCGCCGCGAGGAGAACTTCTGGCGCGCGCAGGAGTACCTGCCCGAGCGCTGGCTGGAGAGCCGCGCGCCGCACGCCGCCTCGCTAGTGGCGCCCTTCGGCCGCGGCCGCCGCATGTGTCCCGGGAAGCGGTTTGTGGAGCTGGAGCTGCATTTGCTGCTAGCTAAGGTACATTTTTTTAATTTCTTATTGGTAAAACTTCCTCGAAAACCCGTAGGACGCCCGGCAGCAAGTTGGGTCGACGATGTAAAGACTGTTGATGGCAAGAACTGTATTGTGATGGCCCAGGATAGAGAAGGTTGGGGTAAATAAAAGGAGGTTTTTACCCAGCTGTAGGTCATGGGATACTGACGATGATGATAACCCATTATATTAATTTAATTGGACACTGAGGAACTGCTCTATAGGGTAGCACCTCTTTTTATAAGTAGGTAATCCTAGAGGATGGTATTGGGAGGACGCTATTATATCTCGCAGTTTGAACTATTGAAGGACGCGTTAGCTAAATTCATGTGTATAGTGAAGTAGACCGGGGTCGACGAAGTAAAAAATATTGCTGACAAGAAATGGATTACGATGGCCTACAGAAGATTGGCGTAGACAGAACGGACAAACATAAAAAAGATGGCTGGATGTAGCAAGCTGCACAATGTTAATTTATGGAATAGGAGAGGGAAAACGTTATCTTAACAGTAAGGTACATTATCGGGCTAAAAATTATCTAATCGTTAAAACTAACCTGCATGGCTAAAAAGCTAAGCCTGCTTTAAAAATCTAACAGCACACAGAATACGATTTGTTTAATTATTGAATTAATATTTTTTTTTACCTTCAGATAATGCAGCGATGGCGAGTGGAATTTGATGGCGAATTGGACATTCAATTCGACTTCCTTCTGTCTCCTAAATCCCCAGTATCTTTAAGACTCGTGGAATGGTAGACCATTTAGCGAATATTTGATATCATGATTTGCTTTAATTTGTTGCTTAAGCATTTCGAATTGTATGTAAAAACCTGAGAGTTTAATTTTGAGATGTTTTAACTTGTTGGCATGAGACTTCGTAATTGGTAAGCTGTAGGCCGAATACTTTTACATTTTATACATTGAAGTCTTCAAATCCCTTGCTGACTGTCTTGCCAGGTTCATAGGTCAAGTTAGAGAAAGAGAGACAGTATCCTCATTAAAACTTCTTTAGTAGAATGATTTTGAGTATTCACCTGTAAATCTAGTTTTTGTGTAAGAATACTATTTTAAAAATTAGAGCTAGATAATACTCTACTTGAAATTTAGATGCCATGACTGTTCGTATAATTATATACGACAATGTACAGTACAGGGTATTTTTTTATATTATGCTCAACACATCCCATTTCTATTTAGATTATAAGAACTGTCCACAAATTAATTAAGACATTAATTTTGTATAATATTTGCTAGTTTTAAATTAATTAAAATATGGCTGTGTTAATATCAAAAATCATATTTAAGTATATAAATATTGTAAACCATAAATACCTCTTGTTTATAAGACTGCGATTTGCCAGCCCGTGCATTTGTCGGCATTTATGTTATATAAAGTATTCGGAAAACTTTATATACACACCTATTCAATTAGATTCTTTATGTGCTTTCTGGTCTTATGTGCTGAAATAAAATTTCTACCCTTCTTTTTTCATGATATGGGCTATTTTTCTATAGGTTTTTCAGAAACCAATAGAGTAATTCGAAATAATTTACGAGTTTATAAAATTTTGCGAATACATTATAAAAACAATATATATCTAAGTATTTTAGAACTAAAATGTAAACGATCATTCCGATATATTTTACGAAGTGACGTGTCTTGAGACGAATGTTTTACTAGCCCTGCGTAAATTAGCCATTTCTCACTTGTACTTATATTTTTGAATAATAAATTTTGTTTTGCATAGGTAATTTTATTTATTGCTATAAGTAAAACTATTAAAGTGAGGCGCCAGGCACGATTTTTGATAAAGAAAAAATTGGATCGCGTGAAATTATAGTGAAACTTAACTACACATAATCAAAACAACTAAGTTTTAAATATTAGACCTATACGTCAGTGTATTTTTTCTTTGCCTATACCTTTGTAAAGTTGTACTCTATTTGCCTATTCAATTTGTTGCAACGAATAAGAATGAAAAGTGATTGTTAGATCCTTGTTGATTTTTGTTTGTTTAAATTTTGTTTACTTATATACTGTTTGTTGTGAAATAGGTTTTTTATTGTGAATAAAACATATTCGTACACCAGCATATATTCATCGGATACAATAAAATATTGCAGCATCATCTTTTTACTATTTTTTTTTTTAATTAACAAAATTCCTATTGAGAATAATTTTAATCACAACTAAAGTAATGAAATATAGATTTGTAGGTACATTTGAAATAATAAAAAAAAAAACACTCGAAGTTTAGTAAAATTTGTTGAAGTCGTGTCTTACTAAAATATTAATATTGAAAACGTGATTTTAATATGGTCATGTACTAATCATAGAAATCATGTTAATGGCTTCTTTGGCGTTATTTATAAATCGACGAGGTCAAATTATACATTATTTTTGGTAACTTTTTACAAGATGCAGTTTTGTGCGAATCTTTCTTTCATGTTTCCTGAAGGTATACCATTAGTGGAGCGGTATGGTTTGGCAAAGCAAGCTGGTTTTAAAGCAGTGGAGTGCCGGTTTCCGCTTGGCCACTCTGTGAGCGAAGTCAAACGGGCGAAGGAGAAAGCTGGTCTTCAACAGATTATGATCAATCTTAAAACAGGTAAATTGATGGTTACACTTAGGTATCTACTCTTTAGAGATCTGCACCCTATAGGCACTAACATTTGGTTGTTTGTTGGAACCAGTTGGAACGCGCTAATGTATGGAACAACCGGAGTTTATTCAAGAGTAACAGGAATCCCAAAATGTCAACGGGAGCGAAACCAAGGGCAAAAGCTAGTATGTTCTAACTTCCTAATCCTAACTAATATTATAAATGCGAAAGTGAGTTTGTTTGATACCTCTTCACGCTTTATCTACTGAACCAATCTTCCTGAAGTTTCGCATACACATGACTGGAAGTACGGAGAAGGACATAGGGTACCGTTCATCCCGGGAAAAAGCACAGTACCTGTAGGAAATTCTCGCGGGCGAAGCCGCGGGCAAAAGTTATCTATATAAAGATTTACGAATAATAGATTAGGTTTAATACATTTTGTAGTCCGAAGGGAAAAAATATAGCTGCAGTCGAGTCGTTGTGGCCAAAAAGTAAACTAACATTATCAGATACAAAACGGTACATAATTGAACATAGAGGCGCCCTCTTTGCAGGGGATATATCAAAAGGAGAATTAGGAGTAACAGCAATACCTGGCAAAGAAGCAATCTTCAAAGATATGTTGAGAGAAACAATCGAATATGCAACTGCTTTGGACGCAAAAATAGTGCACATCTTTGCCGGAAACGTAGAAAAAGTAAGTGCAGAGAATTGGCACACGTATGAGAGAAATTTGGAATATGCCGCAAGAGAACTAGGCAAAGTTGGTATTTTGGGAGTTATTGAACCAGTCAATCACTATTGTTGGCCGGGGTATTTTTTGAATGACTTTGGAAAAGGTAAGACAGTTCATATTTAGGTTTCGAGTGTTTCAAGAAAAACGGGGTTTTGTTATAAAAGAATTACTTATGCATTTCTATTTTTATTAGGTACTTAATACATAGATAATAATAGTAGTCTTGCAACTAAATATTTATTAAACTTGTTTTGTTGGCATAAATACAATAAGTGAGCGAAGTTTGAATTCTCTGTATTTTTCTACTATTTTAGCTGTGGAAATAATACGGAAAATAAACAGCCCACATTTGAAGTTGCTACTGGATATATATCACCTACAGCATATCCACGGGGACTTATTTCATAATATAAAAAGTTTTATGCCTTTGGTCGGACACATTCAGGTAAAATCTTTTTTATAGAAAGAAAAAAAGGATCATTTATTGTTTTTAAGGTGTAAAATTTTTGTAAATAGGTCTAAATAGAGGTAGTTCTGTAGAGAAAATATTCTCGATATCCAAGAGAAAAAGAAGTTTTCGATCCAATCGCATCCATAAAGTACTAAAATAAATCCCGATCCCAAGGAATTTGTAAAATCATGCTGCAATGGTTACAAGAATGACTGTCAAATTATGACAACTGTTGTCAGAAGTTCGTCATTATGATATTCAGACTATTGTATAGTACGGGCAGTTATGTAATGCTCCCATACATAACCTTTACATTTTTCATTAAGCTATGAGCTTCATGTCATATGTTCCTTGAGTGATTCTAAGCATTTTGAGCCCGGGGGGCAAAAAGAATCATGCGGCTACTAGTGGCTGGGGGCCCACAAAGGTGACCGCCACCCGTCAACTTTTGAAAAAATCTGTTCTTGTCCACGTGGCTACTAGGGCAACTTTGGTATCATTTTCGTATAAACCGAAGACGTAGAATTCATTTTTAATATTAATTATTTACAATTTTATAGTAATTTTATGAGAAAAACGTAAAAATGTGAAAATTTTGGTTGAAGATTTTTGCTTTGAGAGCTTATAATTTTTGTATAGTGACAATAAACATCAAACAAAAAATACTGTAATAAAGCGCATTTCATGCAAATTTTAAAAATATAAACGTTTTAATATCTATCTGTACAAAAATATGGAGAAAAAAAATTGACAACCGCAGCGCGTACCCGCTCAGCTAGACTCGCTCTATACGACGCGTCAGCCGCAGCGATTTATCTTACAAAATGGTCTTTGTAGCAGACATGTACTCTGGACTTTTGGAGTATGTTTTGAAACTTCTCAGAGGTGTTCCCTGGATCAAATCAAGCATTTTAAGCCCGATAATTCTGTGGTACGACCCATTTGGGCCAATGGGATCCGAGCAGGAAGTATGCACCGTACGCTGCAATAAAAATAAAAAATCCAAACCGATCCAGTTTTAGTATTATATCGTGTTTCGTATCATTTTTGCATATATCAAGGACCATTATTGCAACATTTCATAGAAAAAATCCATATTTTTGTTAAAAAATAAAAAAACATAAATATCAATTTTCGGTTTAAAGTGCTACAACTTTTTATAATATGGGTAAATCACAATAAGAAAATATAAGTAATAAGAATATTTATTCTAGATTACGAAAATATTAAGTTTGGATAACATTAAGGTAGAATTTCCATTCTAAAAAAAATATTAATGCCCACGCGGCGTCGATGAGTCAATGAGTTCTTCCCAGTAAGTCCTCGTAAACCGCTCCTTTTATTTATTCTAATTATTGCAATCATAATATTTTTATTTTTAAGAACTATTTTACTATAATATAAATAACAAATGTTGAATAAATTACGAAAATATATTCATGGTGACGATATGAAGATAATCAAATAGATTGTTATTCTTTCACGCAAAATTTTCATGAAATTTAGTATACTAATTACACTAAAACATATTATAAAGTACATATTATAAGAGGAAAGATTTCGTATTATGACTAGTAGACTCAAAAAGAGTTAGTAGACTCAAAAACTACTGAGCCAATTCAAAAAAAAAATTCATCGTTGGAAACGTACCTACGTTGTCGCTGAGTAACATAGGCTATTTATGTATCACGGATGAAGCCGGGGTGGACCGCTAGTAGATTACATCTTGAATTAACTGAATACAATACTTTTATCCCTAAATTCTTAAGAAAGTGGTACCATAAGGCACAGCTCGTATGAAATGCAAAAGTTTGAAATGATATGTGTTAGTCCTTCACACAAAATAAAAAAGACTCCTCTTTATTTTTCCAACTAGTTCTATCGCTTACTATTATTGTTGTCAACACTTATTAATACCATCATCAGAAAAAAAGTAGATTATATGCATTTTTAGGAAAATAATTTTCGTGAACTAATTTTCGACGAAATATGATCGGTAGATTTGAGTAAGTAATTGAGTTACAAACATACATCCGAGGCATCTATACGTAAAAATATGTATGTTATTTACTCAATTACACAAAATCTACCGAGCATATTTTGACGAAAATTAGTACATAAGTGGATTTAAACCTAAAAATGCATATAATCCACTTTTTTTCTGAAATTCTAACAGGAGCGAAGCCTCGGGGCGCATCTAGCATATTATAAATGATAAAGTTCCCACACAAACTTGACATTTTTGTCACTCGATCACACGAAGTCTACTGGACGGATCTCGATGAACTTTAGTACACAAATAGAGAAAGTCTTGAAAAATCACAAAAGATAATTTTATCCCGAAATTCCCAACTGAGCGGAACCCCGGGGCGTAGCAAGTTTTCCATACCTATGAAAAATGCTATATTAGCTGCGCCTCGGGGCCCTACTCCCGTAGGAATTTCGGGATAAAAAGTACCCTATGTGCTATTCCCGGTATTTTTCTACCCGTATACCAAATTTAATCAAAATTCGTCCAGTAAATTTTGCGTAGTTGAGTATCAAACATACATCTAAACTTTCACATTTACAATATCTGTGGGATTTGTGCAATTTCGATGAGCACTAGTATTGGACCGAGTAGTGGTCCTAAATATATGTATTTAGTCCCATTAAACGGAAAAATTAATGCTCTAAAACTTTTAATAGTACTATGTTTTCGAAATAATGGGTCTTTTTCGAGATATAATAGTAAAACTGCAACAATACCCCTCTTTTTTGGTACCTTTGACACCTTTTCAACCGACTTCCCAAAAAAGGAGGAGGTTATATGTTTCGATGTATGTATGTTTTTTTTTTAAGTATGTTCGCCGATTTCTCCGCCTACAGTGGACTGATTTCCGAAATTGTTTTTTTATTCGTAATGATATATACCCAAGTTGGTCCCATTTTAACCACGTCAGAATCTTTTCGGTAATTTTAAAGATACCTAACAAAATATAAAAATACCAACATTGCATTATAGAGCAAAAGCCCGCGATAGCATGCCCTTCCTTATTTTATTAAAACTAAAGATTTTCTGTGTATGTTCCAAACATTTAGTGACTATAAAAGTTGGATCATGATTACTTAGGCAGATTATTTGTAGCAATAACATTTAAAGCGGTAACTCAATTTCCTTAAAGTAAAGATTTTTAAAGATTTTATTCCTAATAATATAAGAAATCACGCCATCCATTACCAGGCAATTGGTGCAGATATAAACCCCTGCTAGACATTGTAACTTTACTAAATTATTTGTTTTATTATAAAAGCTGAATTTGTTATTTATAAAAGCTGAATTTTTGTTTTATTATAAAAGCTGAATTTAATATGTATTACTTTGGAAGGCCCCAAGGGTGCTTTTTATACCTATAAAAATCATCCTTGCTATCCATATTACCTGCATAAGCAACTAAGATCCAAACTTCATACCTAGTCGCTAATATTTTTTACTCGTATATACCACGCAGAGAAATATTCAGCATTTTTAAAATAAGGAAGGTTTGGTCGTCGCGTGCTCACGGTCTATTTATGTGCCAAAAATAATAGACAATTTGACATGTTCTGACATTTCAAATCAAACTGACATAAAAAGTTTCGAATTCTTAATTCTTTATTTTCGGCCACCAGTGAAAGAAAAGTTTAAGTTTTTATTAAAGAAAATGAAAAGGTGTAGAAGCACTAAAAATAATAAAATAAAACTTTTTTCCAAAAAAGTGAACCGACTTCCATAATAAAACTTAAAATCATGAAATAACAATAAAGAAAAATGTATTAGCATGCTACCTACTGAATGAGGTGAAGTCGGTGCCAAATTTAATATTAAATAATATAAATTAACATTAGAATC
The DNA here is from genome assembly GCA_018467065.1 of Ephestia elutella. Taxonomy (NCBI): domain Eukaryota; kingdom Metazoa; phylum Arthropoda; class Insecta; order Lepidoptera; family Pyralidae; genus Ephestia; species Ephestia elutella. The sequence continues at coordinate 9,108,462 of CM031570.1, read as the reverse complement.
ATGTAGGTACATATACAAAATGCCTAGCTAAACAATTACATAGTCCTGCACTTGGCACCGACTTCACCTCATTCAGTAGGTAGCATGCTAATACATTTTTCTTTATTGTTATTTCATGATTTTAAGTTTTATTATGGAAGTCGGTTCACTTTTTTGGAAAAAAGTTTTATTCGTATCTATAATAGTTTTTGAGAAAAAGTGAAAACCCCGGTAAAGGATTTCAGAGTAAAGCGGGGGTAGCGTCAGGGGGAGGGCAGGGGAGTGAGCGTTGAACACCACAACCGAAGGTATATGTCACACAAGTTTCAAAACTTTATAAATTAGTTTTTCTGAAAACATAAAATGACCGGACTATACGGAATAAAATAAATCGACGCCTAGTGCGAATCCAGCTAGACGGGTAGCTACCCGCGCTGCGGTTGTCAGATTTTTTTCCTCCATATTTTTGTATAGATGGATATTAAACAGAATATATTTTTAAAATCTGCATGAAATGCGCTTTAATATAGTATTTTTTGTTTGATATTATTTGACAATATACAAAAATTATAAGCTCTCAAAGCAAAAATCATCAACGAAATTTTTCACATTTTTATGTTTTTCTCGTAAAATTACTATAAAACTGTAAATAATAAATATCAGAAATGAATTCTACGTCTTTAGTTTATACGAAAATGATACCAAATTTGCCCTAGTAGCTATCTGGACGAGAACAGATTTTTTCAAAAGTTGACGGGTGGTGGTCACCTTTGTGGGCCCCCAGCCCCTAGTAGCCGCATGATTCTTTTTGCCCCCCGGGTTCAAAATGCTTAGAATTACTCAAGGAACATATGACATGAAGCTCATAGCTTAATGAAAAATTTAAAGGTCAATTACATAACTGCCCGTACTATGTATAGATTAATCATATCGAGACCTAAATTGACGTAAGAGACCTGAAATCTATAGGTGTATGATTCAGAATTTTAGAAAAATGGTAATTGTTAGTAAATATTACTGGCATAATAGTCTAAGCGGTCACGGGAATTTTCGTAACGATCAGGGAAACGGATAGACTTGCTTTTATGGGTTGTAGAGTAGTCCCTAATGTGAATGATGTCGGTCTGCCGGCTCTCAGTGGTAGCTTCTTCGAGCTATAGGGCCTGGAAGGTGCTTCATTGTTGCGAAAAAAAAACGATCTGAGAAATGGTTAGTTTTAGTACATATTCAAAGTATGGCATCTCCGCATGTGAAACAAGTTGGTCTGCCGGCTGTCAGTGGTTGCATTTCAGAGCTATGAGGCGTGCAAGTCACTGCATAGTTACAAAAAAAAACGATAAGAGAAATGGTTAGTTTTAGTACCAATTGGAAGAATGGTGTATCCACAGATGAAATGAGTTGGTCTGCCGGCTGTCAGTGGTTGTATTTCAGAGCTATCATCGTTCACGTAAGTCGCTTATTTAAGGAAAAAGTCTAAAAAAACATTGAAAAGTGGGAAAATAGGCGAATTTTTCTAGTTCATGTCAGCCGCTGTAGTATCTGCGTATGTTTGACCCAACCTCAAACTTGCGCCGCGCACCACCGCACTGTGGGGAAAAAAATCGCCTCTAGAGAAAAAAAGGTTTTCTTCAGAAAATCTACGTCGATTTTGGTAAAAACTGATTATGTATTTCATTTTTGATCTTAATAAGAAGACTTTTTATTAATAGTATTTTTGCTAACATTGCATTCTTTTAATAGGTACTAAAACTGACCATTTCTCTTACCGTTTGTTTTTTCGTAACTAAGCAGTGACTTTCGCGCCTCATAGCTCTGAAATGCAACCACTGACAGCCGGCAGACCAACTTGTTTCACATGCGGAGATGCCATACTTTGAATATGTACTAAAACTAACCATTCCTCAGATCGTTTTCTATTTTTTGCAACAATGAAGCTCCTTCTAGCCTTAATAGCTCAAAGTGGCAACCACTGATAGCCGGCAGACCAACTTGTTTCACATGAGGAGATGCCATATTTTGAATATGTACTAAAACTAACCATTTCTCTGATAATTTTTTTTTCAACAATGAAACCCCTTCCAGGCCCTAGGTATAGCTCGAAGTGGCAACCACTGAAGGCCGGCAGACCAACTTGTTTCACCTGTGGAGACTATTCTTTCAATAAGAACTAAAACTGAACATTTCTTTTACCGTTTTATTTCGTAACTATGCAGTGACTTTCGCGCCTCATAGCTCTGAAATGCAAACACTGACAGCCGGCAGACCAACTCGTTTCACATGCGGAGATACCATACTTTGAATATGTACTAAAACTAACCATTCCTCAGGTCGTTTTCTATTTTTTGCAACAATGAAGCTTCTTCTAGCCTTTATAGCTCAAAGTGGCAACCGCTGACAGCCGGCAGACCAACTTATTTCACATACGGAGATGCCATACTTTGAATATATACTAAAACTAACCATTCCTCGGATCGTTTTCTATTTTTTGCAACAATGAAGCTCCTTCTAGCCTTTATAGCTCAAAGTGGCAACCACTGACAGCCGGCAGACCAACTTTTTTCACATACGGAGATGCCATACTTTGAATATATACTAAAACTAACCATTTCTCTGATCGTTTTTTTTTTCGCTACAATGAAGCCCCTTTCAGCCCCTATAGCTCAAAGTGGCAACCACTGACAGCCGGCAGACCAACTTGTTTCACATGCGGAGATGCCATATTTTGAATATATGTACTAAACCTAACCATTTCTCTGATAATTTTTTTTTGCAACAATGAAGGCCATTTTCCTCAAGGCAATTTTCCAGGCCCTAGGTATAGCTCGAATTGGCAAACACTGAAGGCCGGCAGACCAACTTGTTTCACATGCAGAGATGCCATACTTTGAATATGTACTAAAACTAACCATTCCTCAGATCGTTTTCTATTTTTTGCAACAATGAAGCTCCTTCTAGCCTTAATAGATCAAAGTGGCAACCACTGATAGCCGGCAGACCAACTTGTTTCACATGAGGAGATGCCATATTTTGAATATGTACTAAAACTAACCATTTCTCTGATATTTTTTTTTTTCAACAAGAATATATACTAAAACTAACCATTCCTCGGATCGTTTTCTATTTTTTGCAACAATGAAGCTCCTTCTAGCCTTTATAGCTCGAAGTGGCAAACACTGAAGGCCGGCAGACTAACTTGTTTCACCTGTGGAGACACCATTCTTCCAGTAGGTACTAAAACTGACCATATCTTTTACCGTTTTATTTCGTAACTATGCAGTGACTTTCGCGCATCATCGCTCTGAAATGCGACCACTGACAGCCGGCAGACCAACTTGTTTCACATGCGGAGATGCCATACTTTGAACATGTAATAAATCTAACAATTTCTCTGATCATTTTTTTTTCGCAACAAGCTCGAAGTGGCAACCACTGAGAGCCGGCAGACCAACTCGTTTCACCTTTACTTATTCAAAGTATGGCATCTCCGCATGTGAAACGAGTTGGTCTGCCGGCTGTTAGTGGTTGCCACTTTGAGCTATAGGGGCTGGAAGGGGCTTCATTGTTGCGAAAAAATAAACGATAGAGAAATGGTTAGTTTTAGTATATATTCAAAGTATGGCATCTCCGCATGTGAAACAAGTTGGTCTGCTGGCTGTCAGTGGTTGCATTTCAGAGCTATGAGGCGAGAAAGTCACTGCATAGTTACGAAAAAAAACGGTAAAAGAAATGGTCAGTTTTAGTACCTATTGAAAGAATGGTGTCTCCACAGGTGAAACAAGTTGGTCTGCCGGCCTTCAGTGGTTGCCATTTCGAGCTATACCTAGGGCCTGGAAGGGGCTTTATTGTTGCGAAAAAAAATTATCAGATAAATGGTTAGTTTTAGTACATATTCAAAATATGGTATCTCCGCATGTGAAACAAGTTGGTCTGCCGGCTGTCAGTGGTTGCATTTCAGAGCTATGAGGCGCGAAAGTCACTGCATAGTTACGAAAAAAAAACGGTAAAAGAAATGGTCAGTTTTAGTACCTATTGAAAGAATGTTGTCTCCACAGGTGAAACCAGTTGGTCTGCCGGCCTTCATTGTTTCAAAAAAAAAAAAATATCAGAGAAATGGTTAGTTTTAGTACATATTCAAAATATGGCATCTCCGCATGTGAAACAAGTTGGTCCGCCGGCTGTCAGCGGTTGCCACTTTGAGCTATAAAGGCTAGAAGGAGCTTCATTGTTGCAAAAAATAGAAAACGATCTGAGGAATGGTAAGTTTTAGTACATATTCAAAGTATGGTATCTCCGCATGTGAAACAAGTTAGTCTGCCGGCTGTCGGTGGTTGCATTTCAGAGCTATGAGGCGCGAAAGTCACTGCATAGTTACGAAATAAAACGGTAAAAGAAATGGTCAGTTTTAGTTCTTATTGAAAGAATGGTGTCTCCACAGGTGAAACAAGTTGGTCTGCCGGCCTTCAGTGGTTACCACTTCGAGCTCTAGAGCCTGGAATCATTGTTGCGAAAAAAAATGCTCAGAGAAATGGTTAGTTTTAGTACATATTCAAAGTATGGCATCTCCGTATGTGAAACAAGTTGGTCTGCCGGCTGTCAGTGGTTGCCACTTTGAGCTATAGGGGCTGAAAGGGGCTTCATTGTAGCGAAAAAAAAACGATCAGAAAAATGGTTAGTTTTAGTATATATTCAAAGTATGGCATCTCCGTATGTGAAAAAAAGTTGGTCTGCCGGCTGTCAGTGGTTGCCACTTTGAGCTATAAAGGCTAGAAGGAGCTTAATTGTTGCAAAAAATAGAAAACAATCCGAAGAATGGTTAGTTTTAGTATATATTCAAAGTATGGCATCTCCGTATGTGAAACAAGTTGGTCTGCCGGCTGTCAGCGGTTGCCACTTTGAGCTATAAAGGCTAGAAGGAGCTTCATTGTTGCAAAAAATAGAAAACGATCTGAGGAATGGTAAGTTTTAGTACATATTCAAAGTATGGTATCTCCGCATGTGAAACAAGTTAGTCTGCCGGCTGTCAGTGGTTGCATTTCAGAGCTATGAGGCGCGAAAGTCACTGCATAGTTACGAAATAAAACGGTAAAAGAAATGGTCAGTTTTAGTTCTTATTGAAAGAATGGTGTCTCCACAGGTGAAACAAGTTGGTCTGCCGGCCTTCAGTGGTTGCCACTTCGAGCTATACCTAGGGCCTGGAAGGGGCTTCATTGTTGAAAAAAAAAATATCAGAGAAATGGTTAATTTTAGTACATATTCAAAATATGGCATCTCCTCATGTGAAACAAGTTGGTCTGCCGGCTATCAGTGGTTGCCACTTTGAGCTATTAAGGCTAGAAGGAGCTTCATTGTTGCAAAAAATAGAAAACGATCTGAGGAATGGTTAGTTTTAGTACATATTCAAAGTATGGCATCTCCGCATGTGAAACAAGTTGGTCTGCCGGCTATCAGTGGTTGCATTTCAGAGCTATGAGGCGCGAAAGTCACTGCTTAGTTACGAAAAAAAAACGGTAAGAGAAATGGTCAGTTTTAGTACCTATTAAAAGAATGCAATGTTAGCAAAAATAGTATTAATAAAAAGTCTTCTTATTAAGATCAAAAATGAAATACATAATCAGTTTTTACCAAAATCGACGTAGATTTTCTGAAGAAAACCCTAATTATCCCTCCTACCTGCGTGATCGTTTTTCCTACTTTCGTCCTTCTGGTGCGCCGTGCAGACCTCATCTTAAACTCCTCCTAGATTTCCCCCTACATAACACATCTTCATACTCCCATTCCTTTTCTGTTGAAGCAGTAAGTTTATGGAATCTCCTCCCTGTTGATATACGCGACTCTAAAACTATTTCTATCTTTAAGAAAAGAGTGAATGAGAGAGAGAGGTAGTGTTCCTTCGAACACTACCTCTCTCTCTCATCCTAGTATATATTTTGTATAATTTATTTATTTATATTCATATATATTTTTGTTATACATTGTATGTATAATACTGTCTATATGTATTATATGTACCTAGTATATTTTTCTTCTTATATTATATGTGTTGTTTTTATCTGTTATTTATCTCTATTAGCTATTTTCTTTTCTTTTTAGTACACGCCAATGCCTCTTTTTTTCCCTTTTTTCTTTCGCGGGTCTACTGGAAGAAATTTCTATAGAAATAAGTAGAACCTTTGTACTTAGTTTTCCTATGTTTTATCATCGATAAAATATTAAACAACCTTTTTTTCTCTAGAGGCGATTTTTTTTCCCACAGTGCGGTGGTGCGCGGCGCAAGTTTGAGGTTGGGTCAAACATACGCAGATACGACAGCGGCTGGCATGAACTAGAAAAATTCGCCTATTTTCCCGCTTTTCAAAGTTTTTTTAGACTTTTTCCTCAAATAAGCGACTTACGTGAACGATGATAGCTCTGAAATACAACCACTGCCAGCCGGCAGACCAACTCGTTTCATCTGTGGATACACCATTCTTCCAATTGGTACTAAAACTAACCATTTCTCTTATCGTTTTTTTTTTGTAACTATGCAGTGACATGCGCGCACCATAGCTCTGAAATGCAACCACTGACAGCCGGCAGACCAACTTGTTTCACATGCGGAGATGCCATACTTTGAATATGTACTAAAACTAACCATTTCTCAGATCGTTTTTTTTTCGCAACAATGAAGCACCTTCCAGGCCCTATAGCTCGAAGAAGCTACCACTGAGAGCCGGCAGACCGACATCATTCACATTAGGGGACTACTCTACAACCCATAAAAGCAAGTCTATCCGTTTCCCTGATCGTTACGAAAATTCCCGTGACCTCTCGGTCTATAAGTTTCCCACTATTCCCAGATAGCGCAAGTGCCGTATCGGAATGAGCCCGACAGCCCAGGCGAAGTCAACTACCAATTTATACTGCAGCTGATACAGCGCTGCGGCTACGAAGGCTGGGTCGGCCTCGAGTTCATACCTACAGGGACTGTTAAGGATAGCTTGCAATGGATCACACGTTACGGTTATAGTCTATGATATATGAGCAGTTTAATGATGATACCTATGTAGAAAACCTTTACTCGCTGCATACCTTTTTCCCAGTGAGCCTAAGTCGCGTTATGCCTAGACCACATATGTTGTTTTTCTGTTCGCCCTGGTTTTTTTTTTAGCATTCTCCTTTCCAGAAATACTTTATTTTGATGAAAAGCCTAATAAAAATTAAAATGAAATGTAATTTTGAAAAATATTTATTGAATTGTAATATTTAATTGGCACAATTGAATAAATAAAATACAACTTTAATAACGATAGGTAAATTAATACATGCATCTGTTGTCATTACTACAAATCTCCATTGGCTAGTCCTTTATTGTAAAACTGCTTCACCCAGTAATGTTCCATGACTTCAGACAAAGGCAGCCGTTCTTTGCTGGCCGGCCTTAGCAGCTGAAACAATTAAAAAAAAGAAAACATTATTTAAAAGTTAAATAAATTATTTCGGAAACCAAAGTTATTGTGAAAAAAACATTGTAGTAAAAATAATAATATTTTCCAAAATAACATTTCTGATACAAGAGAACTTACTTAAATACTTAGGTATTGAGAAATATCAACATTTATTTAGGATTAAAATCTTAGTCAAGACGATAAAGTAAGCCAAATCTACTTGGGGTTGCATCAATATACTGCAGAGTTCAGTCGGCAACCCCAGGCGGACATTTTGAAACCAGGAGACATTTTGGTAACGGGACATTATGAACCTCAACGTAGAATATCATAAAAATATCATTTTTTTCAACGTTACATAATTATGTAGGTACCGTAAAATGGTGCAACTTTGCTCGGATTTTGACGTTATTGCCATTATCTCGCAACCTATTCATAGTTTAGTTTTATCATTTGTATTGATAGAAAAAAGACTTAAAATATTGAGTTTACCTTCGAAATTAGATCTTTGGCACCTTCAGGAACATATTCCGGGTAAACAATGTCCAAAGTCAGGATCCTATTGTATGTTTTGTCTTGGCCCTCGCTCTCAAACGGAGGCTTCCCGACTAGGAACTCGTATAGTAGCACTCCGATGCACCACTGGTCCACGGTCACATCGTACACTTCGCGCTTGATCATCTCTGGTGGCAGGTAATCCAGAGTACCGCACATTGTTTTACGTCTGTAATTAAAATAAATATATGGCAGGTAAGGATAAGGTATTATATTGGTATCTGTAAGCATCGTAGCAGGTGGAAATCGCTAGTCTCTGCCCACCCCCACGGGAAAAAGGCGTGATAATATGTAAACTCCATTTATTCTTACCAGTCCTATCATGTTAACAATCTTACCATGTCTTTTTATGATTTTACAACAATATAAATTAAAATAGACTTTTTAGGAAATTACTTTCGTGGTTAATAAATGTTTTACTTTAGAATGTTTAGGTTTGAACTAATATTTGATTTATTTTCAACAAAATTCAACAAAAAGTACTGTGAAGATTGTTTACATGATAGGACTGGTAAGAATAAATGGATTTTATGTATGTATATGGCAGGTAGTCCATTCCAGGGAATCCATTTCATATATATATATGTACAAATCACACAGATTGAGTTAGCTCCAAAGTAAGTGCGAGACTTGTGTTATAGAATAACTCAACGATACTATATTTTATAACAAATACATATTTCGATAAACTTCCAAGAATCAAATCAATCTGAAAAAGATCATTTTCCATCTAGACTGGATCGGAAATCGAACCCAGGATTCGACTGCCACACTGGAGACAGTGTGGCAGTCCAGTGGATCGAATTGATTCCATACAAAAAGTTGCTTATAATCATAAGTAATTTTAGCAGGATGATAATGTTTTTGAATTCACCTATATGTATAGACTATCCGAAATTCCCACAGGAGCCGTGTATATATAGTTCTATTATAAACAAATCCATCATTACCTTTCTGAGGGTGCGTGTACCGACCAGCCAAAGTCAGCGAGTTTGAGTTCCCCGTTGAATGCAACCAGGATGTTCTCTGGTTTGATGTCACGGTGCATCACATGGTGCTGGTGACAGTACTCTACCGCATCTGCTACCTGAAATTTAAAAATATATACAAATTGTTGAATACTTCTATTTTTATTCAGCAGCTTGTTCCTCCAACTACTTCTATTGTTAGCCAGCTGTTGCCACCGCTCAGCTCATTAAAGGCCGACAATACGTCCACATCAGTTTTGGCTCAACTCTTGCTGTTTTCCTATCAGTTGGGACTTGGGGGTTATCTGTGGTTGGGACGCAAGATATGACTATTTTTGTCCACCTTTCCATCCCCATACATCTGACGTGGCCCGCCCAATACTGCTTTTATAGCACCTCAATATATAAAGTTATTATTGAATAAAGTTGTTTTCTTAATAAGTATGTGTTTAAAAATCTGTTTTTAGTAATTTGAATGTCTAATATTCAATTTATTGCCTTTGCATTTGCCCGCGGCTTCGCCCGCGTGACTTTCCCACGGGGACAATGCTTTTTCCCGGGATAAAAAGTACCCTATGTCCTTCTCAGTACTTTTGACTATGTGTATGCAAAATTTCAGTAAGATTGGTTCAGTAGATAAAGCGTGAAGAAGTAACAAAGAAACACAAACTCACTTTCACATTTATACTATAAGTGAGGATTAGGATAAGGATTATTCGTAGCAAAAATATGTTAACATTTACCTGATATATGTACTTAGCTGCGCGTTCCGCCGGAAACCTGCCATGAGGAGAGTTGGTGAGGTGTTTATACAGCTCTCCACCTGCTGCAAACTCCACCACTAGGTAGATACGTCTCTCGTCATGGAACCATGTCAGCAAACGCAAAATGTTTGGATGTCTGAAGACAAATTTCAACACTGAAGGGAGGAAATTACAATGACTGATAGTAAAAATAAATACAATATCCCGTCTGTTTGATTAGCTCAAAAACTTGTGAACGAATTTTCATGCAGTTAACAGGATAGAGGCATGTGGAATGTTTTGGTGAACAATTTATGTGGGCGAATGCTAGTTAATATTATAAACTAGCCATGTTCCGGGTTGGGCTTCGCACTCATGAAAATTTCGGGATAAAAAGTTCCCTATGTGCTATCCCTGGTATTTTTCTACCTGTATACCAAATTTCATCATCAATCATCAGAAATTATTTAAACACTTTAAAAGTTAAACAAAAAGCAGTCCCTATACATTATATTGATAATAATATTAGCAGTCTGTATACTGTTGCTTTGACGATATAGTTTACAACAAGATACTCACTTTAAATGAGACTGTATCTCAATTTCTCTCATCACCTGTCGTTCACATCTTGACTTCACGATCTGAGACTTGAATAACGCCTTGATAGCTACTAAAAAATCCTGTCTTTTTTCTCTTGCAACATGCACATGTCCAAATTTCCCTTGTCCTAATGCCGAGCCCAATTCAAAATCTCTGGGAGACCACTTGTATCTAAAAAAATACAAATACCTATTTCAATTTTGCAAGGAAAGAGTGAGGTGAAATCCAACCCTTGAAATCTTGTGAGGAAATAGTTATAGTAATATGATTAAATGCGTACAAAAAGAAATACATAGTATTATCTAAACACTACATATGTATTGTAGTAATATAATAATCAATGAGTAATGTTTTTTTTACTAACGATTGTCCATATGCTTCGTGGTTTGTTATTTTAGTTTCAAGATCTAAGACTTCCTTCTTCATTGTCATATTAAGTTAATTTTATAACAGACAATATACAATTTTTGCCAAAATTATCACTAAGCACATACACAAGCAGGTAAAGAAACAAACAACCGCCTTCGTTTGTTTGCCGTTCAATACCTACAATACCTAGGAATTTATGTTGGCCGTTAGTTATTAAATTTAAACTGACTGACGGCCGCAAACTGCTAGCACCATGGAAGTAATAAGTTGTACAAAGTACTTAGGCTGGCCGCATAAATACGTTTTCCGCATTCGATTTCCGAATTCGTTTTCCGTATTCGGACATATGAATGCACGGAATCAGTAGAAAATACATTAACTGACGCACATGTTCGTTTTTTTCTCGAACGGAATAAATTCCGCATGTACGTTTCGTAAGCAAGCCGGCGCGTTCGGAGAAACCTACTCGAAAAAACCTAATGACGTCATGCGGAACGCGGCGCTTGCATACATTTTGTTCGTGCCGGCGCACACGTTCGGAAACTTCTATTCAGTTCCGCGCCCGCGCCGCGCGCGTACCTTTTTTTTTGTATTGGTTACGCATAAATTTATGGCGTATGCCATTATGAAGTTCATCAAAATAATTTATTTACATCCTGTAGAAATCAAAGAATTTATCTGGGTGTGCTCGTAACTTAGCTCTCTTCAAATAATACGGACTCTCATAGACTCTTTGAGTATTTAGTGGATGTATCCAATACCGACGACGTTTCTTTTTCTTATTTATTGATAACAGAAATGCAATTGCTAATAAATCGTCGTCCTCCATCGTCGTGCGTTCAGTTACGCTATCACTTCTGTACTGAAGTGGATACATTCCGAATGAAGAAAAACGAACGTTTGCGGTAGTCTTACGGAATTCCAACTCGAAATTACGCATTCGGAAAACGAATACGGTAAACGTATGTATGCGGCCAGCCTTATAGATAGATATAAGATTTATTCTCAAACCATTTACATTTTGCGACGAAAGCATATAACCGTAACAATATAAATATAAAGGTATATAAAACAAACAAAATTGAAAGTGCATGTCGGATGTACTGTGACGTTTTGTCAATTAGAAAATAGAGGTGTTATGAATATATCGTAACCGTTATCGAGAACATGATATTAGAGATGATATTATAATACGAATATATTAGGTTCTTAGCTATCTGAGTAATCGGTTATCCGGTAACAGTTATATATCAGGCACCTCAAACGGTTACCTCTAGCCGTTCCTAGTTATAAAGAGTTAATATGATATAGAACGATACCGATAACACTGAATATTTGATATTGGAAACGCACTTTGCGGCGTCGTCGTCGTCGTCTCCGAAATATGAAGTGGGATCTGCTATTTTTGTGGATTGTGATCTGGTACTTTTTTTGGAATTGAAATATACTACTTTCGTGAAATGCGATCTAATCATCTTTTGTAGCCCACGATTCAGTCCAGTCCATTCGGCCCAATCAGTCCATTCGGTTGCGATCTATATTTAGGTAGGTACCCTACCTACCTAATCATCTTTTTGTGGCCCACGATTCAGTCCAGTCCATTCAGCCCATTCAGTCCAGCCCAATCAGTCCATTCGGTCCAGTCCAGTCCATTCGGTTGGCTGGGTGGTACCTACGTACATATCACTCGCATAAAATATATTAGTCGGTTGTCCGGCCAAACAAGAACGCGGCGAACTCGTATCGTATTCGGAAGTTCTCAACCAAGCCTCTTGAAGCGATCCGTGCCAGCAACGCGCTATATACGCTGACGGTTCTTGACGGTTCCATGGTAACCGTTAACGGAACGTAATACCGACTAAACGTTATATTCGATAACATGAATACTGATATTAGACACTAATATAACACCTCTATTAGAAAATATATAAATGTTAAATGGCAATGAGAAAGGGTCCAGTCTCAGCTTTATGTCGCAGGCGAACTGGCCGCGCTGCGACGCTGTTGATTCTGCCAGAACCCTGGGTGAGGTCAGCGAAGCGACCTAAAAATGAGCCAATTGAGAACTTATAAGATGTATGTATAATTTAGAAAACAAAATATATAATACAAATGCATGTGCAAAATGAATACATGACTGTTTTTGACATTTATCGATGAAATTATGGTTGAAAAGGGATGAGATACAATATTAGTTGTATAATCAAATCTGACATCAGTGCTATCCATATCACAATGAGAAAGAGTGAGGTAGGTACATAGTTTATATGATTAATTAGGTAGATTACTACAATCATGGAAGTAATAAGTACTTTGTACAAAAGGTACTTATTACTTCCATGACTACAATATTATGATTACGTGTATATTTTTAAAAAATTGTGGTTGATGTTAGGGTCTAAAGTCTGCTACCTGGAAAGCGCAGGTTAGAATATGTTCTTTAAATTTACGTTTAAATGAGAAGATAGAAGGTCCCGGATGGGAGGGGGAATATTATTCCATATTTTGGTAGCATTATACTTAAAACTACTGCGAAATGCAGCAGTCCTTCTGAACCGGCTCTCGTCCGTCATCAGGCATCCCAGAATGTCGCTTAGAAATAAGCTGACACTCTACAAGGCCTGCATCCGTCCCGTCATGTCCTACGCCAGTGTTGTTTTCGCACACGCGGCTCCCTCCAACTTGCGCATGTTGCAAGTAGTCCAAAACAGATTCACACGCCGCGCGACCAGGGCTCCCTGGTACACGCGAAATGTCGATCTGCACAGAGACCTAGAGCTTCCCTCGATGGTCCGCTACTTCAAGGAATGCTCAGAACGCTTTTTCGAGCGCTCCTCCTCCCACCCAAATCCGCTAATCAGGCGCGCAGCCGATTACCGTATCAACACCGCGAATTTCCGCCGATTCCGGCACCGCCGGCCGCGGCACGTCCTTACCGATCCAGACGACCCCATTACGGTTGCTAATCCTCCTTCCGATCACTCTAGAGGTAATAGTAGGGCTCAGGGTAACTCAAACAGACACCGCACTCGCCGGAATCGAGTGCGAAGTAGTAGGACCGCTTCAACGTTCACACGGTACCGCCCGGCGGCACCAGGACGTTTTTCCCCTCAGGCCCTTCAGGCAACTACTCTGCCGCTTTGTGAGTAACGCCCAAAGCCGAGGTTCGTTCCCACCTGGGAGCCCTTTGTGCTGTTACTGTTTCGGCTGTATGGCCCTCGAGGCTGTCGCCATATTTCCTCCGGTGAAGCAGTAAAGGTCGACGTAGCGACCAACTGCAAGTAGGCTTCGATAAAAAAAAAAAAAGCAGCAGTCCTATGTCGAGGCACGACAAGTGGGGGAACACAAGTTCGTAGTCTACGATTGTTCCTCTGACTTCGCCATTCTAACTTGTTATATAGATATAAAGGATACTTGGTCTTTATAACACCAAACAATAAAGTAGCTGTATACAATTTTTGACGATCGTGCATTTTTAAGAGTTTAGATGAGTACAGACATCGATAAAATATTGTACAGATAAGGTGTAACACTAGTGCGGGGTGGAATCTTAAAACAATACCTAGCGCACGCGTTTTGTACATGCTGTATTAATTTCTGTGACCTAGCTAGGAGACAAGGACCATAGACGGTGATGCCATAATTAAGTTTTGATAGTACCAATGCTTCACAAAGAGCTACTCGTAGGTCTACGCATATATAATCTCTGATTCTGTACAGAACTTTTAATCTATAGAAACAGTTTCGCACTATTTCGACCACGTAGCTTTCAAACCGAAGTCTACCATCCATTAAAATTCCTAGGTTTCGCGCCTCTTCGACCCGCTCCACGTTATTACCCATGATTGTGATACACGGATTTCGTGAGACCATCTTATCTATTTGGTTCTGTGACCCCAGTATCAAATATTTAGTCTTGGCAGGATTTAAAACTAAGCAATTTTTTCGACCATGCTGCGATGCTGTCAAGATCCCGATTTAAATCCTCCAACGCACTTTCAAAGTTGTCATCGTTGAGTGATACGTACACCTGCAAATCGTCAGCGTATAGATGGTATTTACTTATTACTTCCATGGCTAGCACTCATTAGCACTGGCAACTGGCAACCTAGATTATTGAATCGCTTCTTAGTATAGATCAAGCCTATAATTCGCAAATCGTGACACGTCGGTGCATCGCGTGGTGCATCTTTTGACAGTTCAATTCGATAGTCATGAGACATGTAAACTTTTCAATCATTAATCATGCTGTTTTTTTTAAGTATTTAATTTCGATTATAATAAAATAGAAGATAAATAAAATATTTAAGGCCTGGGGGCCGATTCCACTAATTACAAACGTCGATATCGTGTCTCAATTGTGTCTCAAGAGCCAAAAAAAATTGAAATAAAGTGACAAGATCTCTGTAAGACTTCTATGTTTTATTACAATTACTTTGGCGTTTGAGACATAACTGAGGCACGACATCTACTTTTGTAATTTGTAGAATCAAGGGCCTGTTTGCATTTTTATTTTGTGTTATGAACTTTATACATTACTTTAAACTATTTAAGTATATGTAACAAATGAATTCCATAATTAAATGAATCTATTGATTATGATATATTTATGTGCGAGTGTCGGCTGTGCCAATCACTAATACATGTATCTTGTCATTTGTTTCTATCTTGTTTATGAATTTTCTGCTCACGCAAAAAACAATAGGATTTGGCTTAAACAATTACTCTAGTAGTAAAGGAATAAATTCGAAACTCAATGACTGGCAAGTTACTAGACATTTATAAAAATGTTGTTAGAGTGAAGATATTTTTTGCCCCATAAAGTTGCTAGAAGTAGCTATAATCGGGCCGAAACCTAAACTCCCGTATGACAGGTGTCATCAGGATCAAGCCCATGAAGTTCCTCTCTCATCAAAATCTGTTAAGCCGTTTAGGACTTATGGTGGAATAAAGAAACTTACATACATACATACATGAACCCTGAAAACATAACACTCCTTTTTTGGTCAGTCGTGTAAAAAGGGACTAGATTTCACGCAATCGTATCGAATCGTGACATCAATTATATATAATATTATTCACAATGAATTTATTATCCATGTTATTGACAATCCCCCGCTCGCGCGTCAACAGTATAGCACGTATTTCAAGTTCTCTCAACTTATTTAATTCATATCGATTAGTTTTCACAAGCAATTCTTACTTAGTTATATATTGTAATATTCCTCGTAATCTAACCTTTCGAACAGTATATGTGACTTCACTGAAGAAAACCTGCGTGTAATATAATAAGAAGTTTAAATAAAAGTGATCGTTCGTTTTTGTTAAGTCATACTAGTCGAAGCAGTGTTGTGTGAACGAAGTGACCTTGAAACGATCGCATCGGCCGGCGGCCGGCTGAGTGAGACCGCTCGCCGCACTAGCATAAATAAATAGTAATAACCGCTTGGATAATATGTCGCATGTATTCGTCATTTGAGCACCGCGACTGATAGCGCAGTTGGTTGACTGACTGTTATAACTGAAGAGGCTTTGGGTTCGGTCCCCAGTATATGTGATAATTTATATTTTTGCCATTATATTTTTATTTCTTTTTCTTGTTGAAAAAAGATAAATAAGAGATTTATAATGGCTTGCATAAACGAAAAAATGACTTGCGCCGGATGCTTTCAAGAGTTAGTTAATAAAAGGTATTTGACTTGCCATTATTGCCATCAAAGCTTCGACCTGTACTGTGCAAATGTCTCCGAGCAGCGATTTCACAACACTCTCACGGGAGAACACAGAGCCAATTGGAAGTGTATGGCTTGTATTAGCAATGAGCCAAAAATAGGCAATTCAAATACACCAGTGCGTGGACTCGACGACGCCGTCATGCAGCGGCGCGGTGCCGCTGCACTCAGTCCGGAAGAGCTCGACATGTCGACTCAGTGCATGGATGTCACTGCTCATAATGAAACCATCGAGATATCAGAAACCCAAGCCATATTGCTTGAATTGCGGCAGTTCAGAGGAGAGTTTAGGGAAAGAATGAGTACAAGCGAAAGGCAGATAATGATATTGAATTAGAATATCACCAAACTATCATCGAGGATGGACACCTCCGATAAACGTATGGATACCCTTGAGTCGAGGCTATTGAAGTTGGAACAGCAGTTTACCGAGATGTCAAAACCTGAGAATAATGATCCAGCACTCATTAAATCTATACAACAGTTAAAAATCGAGCTGAACGATCGTGACCAGGAGCTCCTTCAGAACGATATTGAGATCTCAGGAGTCCCAGAATTAAAAGGTGAAAATCTGACTCATGTCACCATGACATTGACAAGTAAACTGGGCATCACCCTCACTGATGCTGATATTGTGAGCGTATCCAGGCTGGGCCCTCCACCGGAGATATCTCTGCTTTGTCCGGGTCGGAATCGGCGCAACGACGACCCCGTCTCATGTTAGTTTGCTTAGCGAGAAAGGCCCTGCGTGATGACTTACTCCGGGCAGCCAGAGTGCGACGAGGTGTCACTACAGCAGGGACGGAACTGCCTCCTCGACGATTTTATGTTAACGAAAGGCTAACAAAAACCAATCGTCATCTCTTTCGTCAGACGAGGGAGGCAGCCAAGCGCTGCAACTGGAGATTCGCCTGGACCCGGGAAGGAAGGATATACGTCAGGAGCCACAACGAGCCGGTCTCTCCACGCATCCGTATTCGTACAGAGGAAGACCTCATACGTGTTTTTGGACATGATATTATTCGTTCTGATACTTAACACTGATGCATTTTATAACGGGCCTTGCCCGTCGTGTCTAGCCTGGTATCGTGTAGAAGTAACTTTAATTGTACCTTTAATATATATTGCTGTTATTGTTGCTATCAAAGTTAAGCAAATTGAAAAACTGCATGTTTTGTTTTTAAAATTTAACGTAAGAACTGTATGTATCATCGAAGGCAAGTTGATGTCGATGAAGGCAGTCGAACTACTATCCTTGTATACATTAATTGCGATCTATTTTAAATTTAATTTTGCATGTCTAGATTTGTTATTTTGTAAATTTAGGAAATGGAATACTTTTAAAAGGCAAAAAAAACCTAAGCTAATTGTAAGTCGCAGAAATTCTATCAATACACGAAGTAAATTATTATTTTTGAATAACGTTATCATAGTATTACTTAAAATTATATGTCAATATGTCGTACTTTACTTGCGCTTCAAACTACTATATTACCAAGTTCGATAACACAAATCAACTAGTACAATATGTGGATGACTTCAGTGTTTCAACTAACATCACTTGTGATCCTGAAAGTTGTCTGAAATATATGGCATCACATAAAGATTATCTAAATATTTTGCAACAAAATATCCGTAGCATCTGTGCAGAGCAACTACGCTCTGCTGCCAGAAAATGTGCGCAGAGCGAATCCGGACAAACGAAGCGGCGGGAAGAATTCTGTACCGGAACTTCACCGGGAAAAAACCACCGGTAAAAATAAGTACCGGGAAAAAATCTCCACGCGGCACCACGTTTGCCCGACTAAAACCTAACTAACTTAACGCAGTCTGCTACCACCGTAGCTTATGAAGGGAGCTACAGGGCCCTATATAATAACCTAACCTATAAATTAACTACAATTGAAAACCACTTACCAAACTAAATCTTCTTTCTCTTCGGATCCAAACTTGAGTGTCTTCGGGAAGGGGGAATTCCTAATCACCCTACCTAACCCATGAGATCTCAATTCCCCAGAACAAATAAATAGATTTCTTCCCGAAATCGGCTCGGCAACAGATAGATGTGAGCGAGCAGCCACGCGTCACATCCCACAGGAGAAAGTCACAATGACGGGTACACAAACACAAAGTTCAATAGTTATTTAACAAACAGGAAATTCACAAATACAACTCAAGCTAATTAGCCATCAAAGAACGCGGGACCTCTCGCGTATTAAAAATCAAACCGATATCGCATAGGACAATGGCGACCGTCCGCGAGCCATCTTTACACGCGAGCAATGTGAGAACCCCAAAACGCCTGGCGGCGATAACAGGAAACGCCTGCGTTTAGTTTTACCCAATATATTACAAACAGCATCAACTATAACTTCGATGAGTTGCACGTGCTATTAGCTCGAATAAATTTCCCTGTAGATGTGATAGTACTTTCGGAATGTTGGCTCAACTGTCTTACGAATGCTCAACTACCAGTGCTTCATGGATATCAGTGTCAAAAAACGAATAATAATTATAATAAAAATGGAGGACTGGTAGTCTATACAAGTAATAGAATAAATTGCACAATGGAAGAAACTGATCTTTTGGAAGGAACCGGATTAATTATAAAGATAGGTAAACACACTGCCATAGTAGCTATATACAGATCCCCCAGTTTTAAAAATGTTGACAAATTTCTACACGCTCTCAATTTGTTATTGGGGGCCTTGTCTTCATATAAAAATGTGGTTATTGTCGGAGACATAAACATCAACTTACTGGAAACTTGTGATGAAACATTGGCGTATCTAGACACAGTTGCTCTCCACGGCTTACATCCTGCGATAAATACACTGACTAGAGTGAATTCTTGCTTGGACCATGTTATTTTGAAAACGAGGCTAACATCATATACATTTAATTTAGACACAACGATAACTGATCATCATTCTATATTATGTTGTATTCAAATAAATCAAGATAATCCTAAGCAAAAAGGGTGCGTAATAAAACTCAAAACAAATTTAGAAAATCTCAGATCGATTGTGCAACGTATGATTTTGCTAAAATTGATATGACTAGTGATTTGAATAAGGCCACCGATACATTAATAGAAACTATTTCAATGCTTATAGCCAAAAATTCAATTAAAGTAATTATTCCCAGAAGTAAAGTAACTATTAAGCCGTGGATAACACTAGGTTTGCTGCGGTGTATTCGTACAAGAGACAGAATGCATCAGAAATTACGTACAAATCCAAATGATCACATATTACAAATCTCCTACAAAAGATATAGAAATTATTGTAATAACTTGCTAAAACGACTGAAGAAACAATTTAGAAAAAGATCAATTATTAATGAACAAACACAATGCGAAAAAACTTTGGACTACTATCAAGACTGTAACAAACACCACTTCACGTAGAAACGTACCTCTAGATCTCCTAACTACTGACGTTGACCAAATGACATCAATTAACAAGATCAATAGCTATTTTGCCAACATAGGTAAACAGTTAGCAGACAAAATTCCCAAATGCTCACCTTTAACATCGAACCCACGACATTGTCCTTCAAATTCATTAGTATTGCTACCATGTGATGAGGCAGAAGTTAAAACATGTATTCATAACTTAAAAAGTGATTGTTCTCCGGGATGGGATGGAATTAGTGCCGAAGTACTACAGGCCATTTCTGAATACATAACTCCTGTAATCACAAACTTAATAAATCGTTGCCTTGAAACGG
Organism: Ephestia elutella; assembly: GCA_018467065.1. Taxonomy (NCBI): domain Eukaryota; kingdom Metazoa; phylum Arthropoda; class Insecta; order Lepidoptera; family Pyralidae; genus Ephestia; species Ephestia elutella. Next base: position 9,088,360 of record CM031570.1, on the reverse strand, counting down.
GAATTTTTCCAAATGCACTAAAAAAGGCTGTAATCCACCCAATATATAAAGCCGGTGACAGGAACTGTGTCGGTAACTATAGGCCAATAGCCATACTGAATACCTTGTCAAAAATATTTGAACGCATCATTGGTGTCCGTTTGACTAATTATCTAGAAAAATTTAAATTGATATCTGATATGCAATACGGCTTTAGATCAGGTAGGTCCACTGATGATGCTGTCCTAGATTTCACTGAATTTATTGTTCAAAATTTGGATTCAAAAAGAAAATGTTTAACAATATTTATGGATTTTACTAAAGCATTCGACACGGTTTCTGTCCCGCGCCTCGTTCAAAAATTGGAAAGTCTAGGTGTAAGAGGACTGGCACTCTCGCTTTTCTCAGACTATTTAACGAATAGAACACATTGTGTTAAAATAGAAGAATACAACAGTGAGGATATGCCGGTGGGTTTTGGCGTACCGCAAGAAAGTATTCTTGGGCCAAAACTTTTCTTGTGTTATATAAACGAACTGTGCCAAATAGAATTAGAAAACTGTCGAATCTCATCTTACGCAGACGACACAACACTTACCTTTTATGCAGATACTTGGAACGAACTTTTTAATATTGCACAGGCTGGCTTCGATAGGGTTTGTCAGTGGCTAATGGCTAATAGTCTTACTCTTAATGAAGATAAAACTAAATATATAATTTTTTCTATTCGCAATTGGGCTGAAATTGGTAATATATCACATACTATCACAGCTCATAGATGTGGCTTCCCGTCGACACAAAATTGTGACTGTCCCACCATCTCTCCCGCTAAAATAGTCAAATATCTGGGTGTATACATTGATTCTAACCTAACATTCAAGCACCACATACATACTGTCTCACAAAGAGTTAGGAAGTTGACATATATTTTTAAACAGTTACGAGATGTAGCAGATAAAAGGACAATTAATATGGTGTATGATGCTTTGGCCAAATCAATAATAACTTATTGCATTTCTACCTGGGGTGGAAGTTCAAAAACAGATTTGATAGAATTCGAAAGGGCTCAAAGGTTAATACTAAAAGTTAGTCTATCTAAACCGAGACTTTATCCCACGAAAAAGCTTTATGAAGATGCCAAGGTACTGACTGTTAGGCAGCTGTATATTGCAGCAACAGTAATGCGGATGCATTCTTCCCTATTGGCAAGTGCACCGAAAGATATCTCCAATAAAAGAAGACAATATGCAGTCTGTGAGCGCACATATGTTAATACGGCGTTTGCAAAAAAGTTTTACGTTTTTCGTGGCAGCATGCTGTATAATAGGATAAATCAAAAACTGGATTTGTTTAGATGTAAGAAAAGAGAATGTCAAATGAAACTGAAGGAGTGGCTTGAGGATCTGGATTATGAGGCTACAGAAGATATTCTAGACATCCCAACTTAAACTTAATTTTATCTACTTATATATTTAATAGAAAAACAAAATGCAAGAAATAAATATGTATTATAATATACTAGCTGTCGCCCGCGGCTTCGCCCGCGTAAGTTTCACTTAGATGAAAAATCTCTCTTGGAGCTTTTCATCAGATGTTCCAGATCTTCATTTTTATACGTCAGCAGAAAATGCTCATCAGGTTGAACGATTTTTGCTAAGGCGCCATTTCCATATATGTTATAGTGTAGTTGGTCTCTTGGAGCTTTTCATCAGATGTTCCAGATCTTCAATTTTTATACGTCGGCAGAAAATGCTCATCAGGTTGAACGATTTTTGTTAAGGCACCATTTCCATATTACTTATAGTTTAGCTGTTCCGTTATGGTTCTTCATCAGGTGTTCCAGTTTTCAAAATGAATTATAGCCTATATGTTGCCCAGGCTTAATAGCTATACAACAAAAAAAGTTTCATTCAAATCCGTCCAGTAGTTTTTGCGTGAAACGCGTACATACATACAGACAGACAGACAGACAGACAGACAGACAGACAAGAAATTCCAAAAAATTTTTTTTGCTTTCTATTGTTCTTTTTAGGTCTCCCTCTATCCATTTCAGTCAATAATATTAAATGTACAGACAAAATATTTTTACTGTTTTATTATATGTATAGATAATCTTATATGCACTTTATCTAAGAACTTCACACTATTGTATTACTGAATATTTTATTTGTTCGGATATGGTAAGGGGACCTGGTGGCTCAAAATACAGGCCTCGGCCTAGTTTGAGTCTCCAGGACTCCCACAAGTTGTTCTAATTTAGGTGTTCTATTTTAAGTAGATTGTATAACTTGTGGAGTTAAAATAAATGAATTTCGTATTTTGTATTTTTTGTATTTTGATGACAGCGACTCAGACTGACGTTCAGACTTCTGATTAATAAAAATAATTATTTTATTTCGATTTGTTTTTTTACGTAACATTAAATAATCGCAGTGATTCGTGTTTAGGTACATCACTATTTGGTGGTGCGGGAAGTTTTAGGTCGCTGAAGGAGGGATGTGATTATTGAAGAAGGTGTTTAATGAAAGGAAATGCACATTTACCTTGACTTCGAAGATCTTCTCTCTACCCTGGCCAGGGAAATGTCTTCACAGTGGCACGTGCCGACCTCGGGTTACTTTCTTCGAAATATCGCACAGTATTATGCACTATAACATTTGTCCAAATGCAATTAGAAGTATATTGTCAATTTAGCACGAGATAGTCTGATTATAGCGGGATTATAGCCAAAATGCTGAGATATTTGGCGGAGCCGTCCGGAAAACCGTCTACGTCACTTGATCGTGATTCCAACTCAAAATATCCGAGGTCTGTCCTCGGAAGCCTTCGGTGGCGCTCGGCACATGTATTGCGCTCGGAGAATCTATCTCTCTCCTTCGATGTGCATATAAAAGGGAGAGAGGATTGGAAAGGATTGGGACAGCGGGAAATTCAAATAAACGGCGCGAACATCCTCCGGCGCCTTGAGAAACATAGCTTTCTCAAAGGAAAATATAAGAAATATTTATAGTATGGGAACTGTTTAGTTTACCCATTTAAACTAAAGCGGACATTAATCTAATAATGAAAAAATAAATTAAAGCGGATAAAGCTGAAATTATTTTAGTATAAGTAGAAATTAACCTAATAAAAGTATGCGGTATTGTTATTTGTTATTGAGACGGTAAAGGACTCAATTTAACTATTGGTCGTTTTAGTTGACCATTTTTGCGTTTTAACTAAAGCTACTCTCACGATACCATCCGCGCCTGGATAAGTTTTCTCAATAATACCCATTGGCCAGCGTAATGGTGACACATTATCTTCATGTATCAGCACGACAGTACCAATTTTAACGTTTGTAACGTCTTTTAACCATTTTTGCCGTACCTGTAAATTATTTAAGTACTCTAAATGCCATCTTTTCCAATATGAGCGAATCATTTGGTCTAGCAGGGATTTACGAGCGAGAAGCGGTGTAGCAGCAAGTGGCGCGAGTGGTAAGTATTGCAAAGGTGAAGCCATAATAAAATGTGCAGGAGTTAAAGGTTCAGGGTGCGGTTCTTCCTGCAGAACGCAGAGCGGTCGAGAATTCATAATAGTTTCGATCTGGGTCAAGACGGTTAAAAGCTCTTCATATGTAAGAAGTTGATTGCCAATAATGCGGTACAAATGCGTCTTTAAACTCTTAATATTGGACTCCCAAATTCCGGCGAAGTGGGGAGTTCTGGGAGGTAACATATGCCATTCTATTCGGCGATTAACAAGATCACTCGAGAGCGTTTCATTATACTCTGAGGAATTCAAAAAATTATAAAGTTCGTTCAAATGAGACTTGGCACCAACGAAATTTGTTCCGTTATCGGAATAGAGATGGGTAACTGGACCTCTACGGGATATAAATCTCTTAAAAGCGGAAAGAAAGGTAGCAGAAGACAAGTCTGAGGCTAGCTCAATGTGAACAGCTTTCGTCACTAAGCAAATAAATAAGCAAATATATGCTTTTTGACTTCGCTGACCTCGACTTCTACGAAGCGTAATATAGATAGGCCCAGCGTAATCCACGCCGGTATGCACGAAGGCCTTAGTCTCTTGAACACGAAAAGCGGGAAGATTTGCCATTTTAGGCGTTGGATGCGAAGGAGAATTTTTAAAACAGAAGTTACAGTTATGAACGCGTTGTCGTATAATCGACCTAGAAGATAATATCCAAAATTTTTGGCGAATCAATGAGCTCAGAAGAGCGGAACCTGTATGGCAATTCATACGGTGAAAATGATCAATTATAAGGTAAGTAACCTTATCATGTTTAGGTAGCAAAATCGGATGCTTTGCCTCGAAAGGTAAGTTAGAGTTTGATAATCTACCTCCAATTCTAATCAATTGATCTTCAGAGATAAACAAATCGAATTTATTTAGCGGTGCAGAAGGCAATTTACCTTTTTTAAGATCTTTAATTACGTGCGGGAAATGTGCAGCTTGAACTGCGCGGAGTAAAAAAGTTTCAGCGGTATATATATGAGCGGTTTCTATATTTTTAGAGCGGGTGAGTATTCGTACAAATCGTAAGATATAAACAATTATTCTTAATAATTTATTCCAGGAAGAAATTTTGTGAGCGAGAGAACAGAGCGGTGATATGTCTATGGTAAGAGGAGTGGTGGAAACGAGAGTATTGCAATTAAATTCAGGTAAGTTTTCATATTTTTCAGGTTTGAAGGATTCTATCGGCCACTCGGATACAGGGGAATTTAGCCAAACGGGACCGTTCCAAAATAATTGATGAGTTAACAATTGTTCAGGCAATAAGCCTCTCGACAAACAGTCGGCGGGATTATTAACTCCAGCAATATGATAGAAGGTTTTTGATTCTAGATTTTCATGACATTTGGCTACGCGGTTGCTTACGAAAATATTCCACCGATGTGGAGAAGAATGAATCCAAGAGAGGGCAATTTTTGAATCCGAAAATGCGTAAACATTTTGAATAGGCGTGCGAGCTGAGTAAGTATCGAAAACCAATTTAGTTACCTTTGACATTAAGACGGCAGCACAAAGTTCCAAGCGGGCAAGTGAAACAACTTTGACTGGTGCGACTTTTGACTTTGCACAGACCAACCGAACATGTATGTTCCCTGTGGAGTCAGTCACATGTAAGAAAACAACACAGCCATATGCCTTCATACTGGCATCAGCGAAAGAAACTAAATTTATTGTACAATTTTGTGTCACACCAATATGACGCGGTATTTTTAAGTTAGTAAGAAGCGGTAACTGTTCTCTAAATTTAATAAATGAAGCGGTTATATTTTTCGGGGGTTCATCATCCCACCCTACGTTTTGAATCCAAAGTTCTTTAATTAGAAGTTTGGCGTAAAGAATGACAGGAGCGGCGAAACCTAGCACGTCCCATAAGCGGGCAATTAAAGAAAGTATCGAACGTTTTGTACAAGAGCGGTCATCATTATTAGTTCTAAAAAAAAATTCATTTTCTGGCTGCCATTCCAGCCCTAATATTTTAAGAGATGCGGTTTTGTCAAATTCGACTTGATTTGCAAGTCGTAGCGGTTGCGGGATGCTCTCAAGTACTTTTTTAGAGTTACTCGACCATTTGACTAGTTCAAAGCAACCAGACTTGAACATGCTAATTAATTGAGATGAGGCCTCGACAGCATCAGATTCATTTATGATTGAACTAGCTAAATCGTCCATATAAAGCTCTTTTTCAGCTATGGCAGCTGCTACCGGAAAATTAGTGCGTTCATCAAGACAGAGCTGGCGCACTGTGCGCATCGCGACGTATGGACTCGACTTGAGACCAAAGGTCACTCTGTTGAACTTGAAAGTAGAAATCGGTTCGGAAGTATCGAAGCGGAAAAGTATTTTTTGATATTTTTGATGTTCGTCAGTCACAAGGCGGTTATAGCTACTGGAAAAAGGCGGAAGTTAAGTAAAAGTAAGAATAAATCAGCTTGAAGATTAGGTCCAGTGTGTAAAATATCATTAAGTGATACCCCATTATGGCATTGAGCACTTGCGTCTAAAACAACCCTAACTTTAGTGGTTTGTTTATCCTGCCTAATAACCGGGTGATGAGGAATAATATAACCTCCGTCGGAGTCGTCCGACGATGACACTGGAGATAAATATTTTTTATCTATGTAATCCTGAATAGCTGCGTTATAGCTTGAACGTAAATCTTTATCACAGGATAGTTTGCGCTCCAGCGCTAACAATCGCCGATGAGCGACAGCGTAAGAATTTCCTACGGTACTCGGATCCTTAGAAAAGGGCAATGCGGTACTATAACGACCAGAAGAGACGCGAGAAGTTGTAGAAGTGTATATTTGTTCGCATTCTTCTTCGGACTGACTAAGAAACTTCTTTGCGGGGACCTCCTCTAATTCCCAGAATTTGGAAAGAGAAGTGTCATTATTATTCTCACAACAAGTGAGGAATGAAACGGTGGGTGAATATTGAAAAGCGGTGAAATCGCCATGAACAGGCGAAGCGGTATTAGCAGCGGTGTCACCCATAAAAACATATCCGAACACAGTTTCAATAGCCGGCGGCGCAGGCGGTGATATTATTTTTCCATTGAGGAGGATGAAAGGGAATAATTTTGCTCCTAATACGAGTTCTATCTCGCTAGGTATGTGCCAAAATGGATCGGCGAGCGGGATGTTTGCTAAATGACTTATAATAGAAGTATCGATATAATCGACCGGTAATCGATCGGTAATGCAATCGATAACTAATGCGGTTAAGTTAAAAACTTTGTTTATTATTTTTTGCGGAAATCATAAAATTGACATAACCTATAACAGGTCGAGAAGTTAACCCAACACCCTTCAGAGTTGAGTTAGAGAGCGGTATAATATTTAAATTAAGTTTTTTACAACAGTTTTCTGTTATTAAATGGTTCTGCGAAGCGTTATCTATCAAACATCTAACATTTTGTTTTATATTTTTATCTGTATTATAAGCAAAAATACTAGCAGTTGAAAGAAGGATTTCATTGCGTTGAGTACAAGATACGGTAGGTACTTTATTCGAAACAGTTGATCGAACGCAAAGCGACACAGGCGCTCGGTCTGTGACCTTGGTAGCGGGCGTCATGATGCACGGCTGCGCTTTAGCCGTAATCTCCGTATGCACCTGTACGTCTCTCTGAACGCTCGAATCTCTTGAAGTGGAAATATTTTTTATTTTGTGTAGTATCCAAGTGTAACAAAGTGTGGTGTCTTTTCTGACAATTTTTACATTTATATTTAGAATTACAATTTAATGCTGAGTGGGATAAACTAAGGCAGTTTACACACCCTCGTTTCGATTTAATAAAATCGAGGCGGTTTTTCGGAGACATAGATTTAAATGCGGGACAATTATATAGTAAATAGTGTTCAGAGGTATTACAAATAGGACATAAAGAGCGGTTATCGTTATTATCATGACAAGTTACGAATGAATGGACTGTATTGCGGGTATTTGAGCGGTTATAATTATTATTAGCGTTAGGAGTAATGCGGTTGAATGAATTATTATTATTTGTAGTTCGATCTAATATTTTTACTTGACTTTTAATAAATTCGACAAATTCTGAATAACTAGGAATAGTTTTATCCCTAATGGCCATTTCAAAAGCCTGGGCGGTGCTTGAATCTATCTTGCGGAATGCCAAATTAAATAAAAGGAAATCAAACTCTTTTTCAATTTTTAATTGTTTAAGTGCGGAGGCAGCGGCATCGAAAGTTTCGATGAAATTATTTAATGAAACTGGATTATTTGAAGTGCTTTTAATATTAAGCAATGTAGATACATAATGTGAACCTAGAGCCCTTTTATCTTGATATTTCTTCGTTAGACTTTCCCAAATAGAAGAATAATTCTCACCGGAAGGAATCACACCAGCAATAATTTTTAGTGCATTTCCAGTAAGTTTACTAACTAAATACTGTACTCGATGGGAGTCGGTTAACTCAGAATTATTATGTATGTTAGCCTTAAATGACTCATAGAACACTGGCCAATTTTCAATTTTTCCATCAAAGCTAGGAATGTTAAGCGGTGCCAGTTTGAAGGGAGCCTTAGTTGCGGTATGCGGGGATGCACTCGTTGTGGACTTAGTGCCTTTTAAGTTTACACGGAATCGTGTAACGCGAGAATAAACATCTTCAAATGATGAAAGTGACTGATAATTTGGTTCAAATTTAGGATCTAACTCCATCTGTACCTCGTTAATTTCATCTAATGTTTGTATGAATTCGACACGTAATGTGTCTATAGTCTCACTATCAGACATGAAAGTTTCAACCGAGCGTAATTCGGGAGTAGATGAAGACGTGGACAAAGTCTTGCCAGCATTATACAATTTTGTAATACGTTCGAATCGAACCTTATTTTTATTCTGTAATAACTTTAATTTAGCCTCCATTGTGAAAGATGGCAAATAGAAGTTTATTTAAAAATAAAACAATGAAAATATATGCGGATGTTAATGAAACAAGTCGTTATGAAATCAGTAGGTGAAGTAATAAACAAAGTAACTTTAGTAGGTAGGTACCTATTTAGGTTCCAAAAATGCGGTAAATATGAATGCGGAATATTAAAGAATGTAGTATAATTGCGGAATAATTGTTCCTATAATATAGAAACAAATAATAAATGTGATAAGAAATGAGTAGTAAACAAAGCGGTGTGAGAAAACTTATCCAACAGAATGTTCTTGTTGGTTCTAAGGAATGCGGGGAACAATTTTTGTTCGTAGTATGTGGGTAGTTTTGTTTGACCGACCGATATCGAATACGGAGGCCAAGCGCGGTTAGTTATGATTACCCACACTACAGAAATAGCGGTATAAAACTAATCTCGGCTAAATAACAATACGCATGAATAATAGGGAATGAATAACAACTAAGAAAGTTTGCTATTGCGAAAAAATTAGCGGGTTTGAATAGGTTATATGAGGTTATATCCGGTTCGTATTGGACCAAGGAATGGTGGTGCGGGAAGTTTTAGGTCGCTGAAGGAGGGATGTGATTATTGAAGAAGGTGTTTAATGAAAGGAAATGCACATTTACCTTGACTTCGAAGATCTTCTCTTGACCCTGGCGCCAGGGGGGTTTCACAGGAACACGTGCCACGTTTCCCAGGATCACTTTCTTCGAAATATCACAGTATTATGCACTATAACATTTGTCCAACTGCAATTAGAAGTATATTGTCAATTTAGCACGAGATAGTCTGATTAAAAGCGGGATTATAGCCAAAATGCTGAGATAACGGCGGAGCCGACGGAAACGTATCTACACGTCACTCGATCCTGATTCGAACTCGAATTCCCGAAGTCAGTCCTCGGAAGCCTTCGGCTGCCTTCGGGCGCATCTAACGCTCGGAGAATCTATCTCTCTCCTTCGTTGTGCATATGAAAGGGAGAGAGGATTGGAAAGAAAGGATAGGATGATAACATAGCGGGAAATTCAAATAAGCGGCGCGAACATCCTCCGGCGCCTTGAGAAACATAGCTTTCTCAAAGGAAAATATAAGAAATATTTATAGTATGGGAACTGTTTAGTTTACCCATTTAAACTAAAGCGGACATTAATCTAATAATGAAAAAAAAAAAATGAAAGCGGATAAAGCAGAAATTATTTTAGTATAAGTAGAAATTAACCTAATAAAGTATGCGGTATTGTTATTTGTTATTGAGACGGTAAAGGACTCAATTTAACTATTGGTCGTTTTAGTTGACCATTTTGCGTCTTAACTAAAGCTACTCTCACGATACCATCTGCGCCTGGATAAGTTTTCTCAATAATACCCATTGGCCAGCGTAATGGTGGCACATTATCTTCATGTATCAGCACGACAGTACCAATTTTAACATTTGTAACGGCTTTTAACCATTTTTGCCGTACCTGTAAATTATTTAAGTACTCTAAATGCCATCTTTTCCAATATGAGCGAATCATTTGGTCTAGCAGAGATTTACGAGCGAGAAGCGGTGTAGCAGCAGGTGGCGCGAGTGGTAAGTATTGCAAAGGTGAAGCCATAATAAAATGTGCAGGAATTAAAGGTTCAGGACGCGGTTCTTCCTGCAGAACGCAGAGCGGTCGAGAATTCATAATAGTTTCGATCTGAGTCAAGACGGTTAAAAGCTCTTCATATGTAAGAAGTTGATTGCCAATAATGCGGTACAAATGCGTCTTTAAACTCTTAATATTGGACTCCCAAATTCCGGCGAAGTGGGGAGTTCTGGGAGGTAACATATGCCATTCTATTCGGCGATTAACAAGATCACTCGAGAGCGTTTCATTATACTCTGAGGAATTCAAAAAATTATAAAGTTCGTTCAAATGAGACTTGGCACCAACGAAATTTGTTCCGTTATCGGAATAGAGATGGGTAACTGGACCTCTACGGGATATAAATCTCTTAAAAGCGGAAAGTAAGGTAGCAGAAGACAAGTCTGAGGCTAGCTCAATGTGAACAGCTTTCGTCACTAAGCAAATAAATAAGCAAATATATGCTTTTTGACTTCGCTGACCTCGACTTCTACGAAGCGTAATATAGATAGGCCCAGCGTAATCCACGCCGGTATGCACGAAGGCCTTAGTCTCTTGAACACGAAAAGCGGGAAGATTTGCCATTTTAGGCGTTGGATGCGAAGGAGAATTTTTAAAACAGAAGTTACAGTTATGAACGCGTTGTCGTATAATCGACCTAGAAGATAATATCCAAAATTTTTAGCGAATCAATGAGCTCAGAAGAGCGGAACCTGTATGGCAATTCATACGGTGAAAATGATCAATTATAAGGTAAGTAACCTTATCATGTTTAGGTAGCAAAATCGGATACTTTGCCTCGAAAGGTAAGTTAGAGTTTGATAATCTACCTCCAATTCTAATCAATTGATCTTCAGAGATAAACAAATCGAATTTATTTAGCGGTGCAGAAGGCAATTTACCTTTTTTAAGATCTTTAATTACGTGCGGGAAATGTGCAGCTTGAACTGCGCGGAGTAAAAAAGTTTCAGCGGTATGTATATGAGCGGTTTCTATATTTTTAGAGCGGGTGAGTATTTGTACAAATCGTAAGATATAAACAATTATTCTTAATAATTTATTCCAGGATGAAATTTTGTGAGCGAGAGAACAGAGCGGTGATATGTCTATGGTAAGAGGAGTGGTGGAAACGAGAGTTTTGCAATTAAATTCAGGTAAGTTTTCATATTTTTCAGGTTTGAAGGATTCTATCGGCTACTCGGATACAGGGGAATTTAGCCAAACGGGACCGTTCCAAAATAATTGATGAGTTAACAATTGTTCAGGCAATAAGCCTCTCGACAAACAGTCGGCGGGATTATTAACTCCAGCAATATGATAGAAGGTTTTTGATTCTAGATTTTCATGACATTTGGCTACGCGGTTGCTTACGAAAATATTCCACCGATGTGGAGAAGAATGAATCCAAGAGAGGGCAATTTTTGAATCCGAAAATGCGTAAACATTTTGAATAGGCGTGCGAGCTGAGTAAGTATCGAAAACCAATTTAGTTACCTTTGACATTAAGACGGCAGCACAAAGTTCCAAGCGGGCAAGTGAAACAACTTTGACTGGTGCGACTTTTGACTTTGCACAGACCAACCGAACATGTATGTTCCCTGTGAGTCAGTCACATGTAAGAAAACAACACAGCCATATGCCTTCATACTGGCATCAGCGAAAGAAACTAAATTTATTGTACAATTTTGTGTCACACCAATATGACGCGGTATTTTTAAGTTAGTAAGAAGCGGTAACTGTTCTCTAAATTTAATAAATGAAGCGGTTATATTTTTCGGGGTTCATCATCCCACCCTACGTTTTGAATCCAAAGTTCTTTAATTAGAAGTTTGGCGTAAAGAATGACAGGAGCGGCGAAACCTAGCACGTCCCATAAGCGGGCAATTAAAGAAAGTATCGAACGTTTTGTACAAGAGCGGTCATCATTATTAGTTCTAAAAAAAAAATTCATTTTCTGGCTGCCATTCCAGCCCTAATATTTTAAGAGATGCGGTTTTGTCAAATTCGACTTGATTTGCAAGTCGTAGCGGTTGCGGGATGCTCTCAAGTACTTTTTTAGAGTTACTCGACCATTTGACTAGTTCAAAGCAACCAGACTTGAACATGCTAATTAATTGAGATGAGGCCTCGACAGCATCAGATTCATTTATGATTGAACTAGCTAAATCGTCCATATAAAGCTCTTTTTCAGCTATGGCAGCTGCTACCGGAAAATTAGTGCGTTCATCAAGACAGAGCTGGCGCACTGTGCGCATCGCGACGTATGGACTCGACTTGAGACCAAAGGTCACTCTGTTGAACTTGAAAGTAGAAATCGGTTCGGAAGTATCGAAGCGGAAAAGTATTTTTTGATTTTGCAATGCGGTACTATAACGACCAGAAGAGACGCGAGAAGTTGTAGAAGTGTATATTTGTTCGCATTCTTCTTCGGACTGACTAAGAAACTTCTTTGCGGGGACCTCCTCTAATTCCCAGAATTTGGAAAGAGAAGTGTCATTATTATTCTCACAACAAGTGAGGAATGAAACGGTGGGTGAATATTGAAAAGCGGTGAAATCGCCATGAACAGGCGAAGCGGTATTAGCAGCGGTGTCACCCATAAAAACATATCCGAACACAGTTTCAATAGCCGGCGGCGCAGGCGGTGATATTATTTTTCCATTGAGGAGGATGAAAGGGAATAATTTTGCTCCTAATACGAGTTCTATCTCGCTAGGTATGTGCC